>VWPU01017681.1:0-32961 GCA_013398955.1 Callaeas wilsoni | reverse complement strand
CGTTCCAATACAAATAGCCCTTAGGATTTCCTGACAGAAATACCTGCTTTGGCATACTGGTGATATATTCTCTGCATAGAAGAACTGGCAGGTATAGAAACCCCAGCAAATTGTAACAATACATATTGTACTTACTGTGTTTGGATGGGGGCAGGGCAGAGCACAACTCATGAATCAATCTACAGAGGGGAAGACTGAGGAGTCAGTTTGCACTTAAAAATGTAGAGAGTGGGTTTGCCTTTGTCACACTCTGTTTTAAATTCTTTTTTATTTTAAAATACTACTGTTTAAGATACTTTTATGGGATAGCAACACTTCAAGGTTGTATACACTTTTATTTGTATTAGTTAGGGCTGTAGAATGCTTGAGCATTTCACATCCAGTAGTGCTCAGTTTGCTGGACTGGCCCAGTAAAAATCTTCTAGGATACATCCAAGTCTTTGCTTTCTAATGTGATCAGTCACTTTCTGGAAAATCTTTGGTCGCTTTGTCCTTCCAGCTGCTGTCTGTCTTGTGGGAGAAGGAAGATCTGTAACTTGAGAAATTGCTGAGTGGAGTTACTGACAGCTTAGCCACATCTTAGGGAAGATTAGAGCACTTAAGATTTCATGACAGATTACGTTAATTCTCAGAACGTTTCAGTTTGTCCAGGAATTTGGATGCAATCTGTTCATGCATCTTGCATAGTCCTAGAAGGCAAGTTCTATCTGTATGTGAAAATTTGGGGTCTTAACATTCAGATTGTACTAGGATGGAGTTCGCTAGATTCATTTTCAATGCTGTTTTAATTAGTGGAGTCTATGAGTTGTTTTGCTTTTGGGAGTTGTCAGATGTATCAGAGAAGATCTGTTAAAAATCCTGAGCCAGCAGGAATAAAACAGACACATGTTCCCGTTTTTAGTGTTCTAGCATCACTATACTGGAGTATCTCATTTTAAAAGTTCTACCCTAAAGCAGCCTCCAATGGCTTTATATTTCTTCCAGTAGCTATAGCAAATCCAGCTTCTAATGCTTCAGCTTCAGTCAAAGGTTCGACCGTTTCCCTGATGCAGAATGACAGCCCCTGTTCTGAAAATGTATTGATTGGATTTCCTGGGAGTTTTGTTTAACCAGCAACATTAGAAACCTTCAGTGTTAGTACTAAATGTCATGAAGAGAGGCATCTTGTTTTATCGATATCTTTCTGTAACAGTATTGACTGTTCAGTTTGTACAGCCAAAACTTGAGATTGGAAGTAATTCTGTCTTTTACTCCTCATATGTATTCCAATTATCATAAACCTTGAGCATTCTTACAGTTGATGTGTTCAATTTACTTACATTAAACCAAATTAAATAGCAACAAAATGTGTTTTGTGCAAAAAGACCACCACTGTTAGCAAATTATACTTTTACAAAATAGTGGGCCTCCTGGGCTGGATTTTCAATGTACCAGTCTTTGGTCACTCCATTGTACCTTTGTGGATCTCGGTGCTGCCAAAACGCTTTCTGCTGGTCCTGTGTCTGGTCTGGAGCATTACAGCATCACAACAGATGTTACAGGAGCTGTGGAGTTCAGCACGACAGATCCTTATGTAGCAAAGCCACCCAATACATTCAAGTTGATCCTCTTGAGCTGAATTTTTAACTTCTTGGCTGTTGTAATATTCATCTCCTCCTAAGTGGAATACTTTAGAGCAAAATACCCCATCTTTTGTTTACCATCTGTCTTTTAGAAATTGGTGTATTTCAGACTTTTAGTTGAAGGGTCTTTGATATCTTGGACATTTAAGACGCTTGCAGTCTTGAATGCTAAATTTCATGGATGATAGTTTAAAAATCTTTAGTTGAAAAATCTATAAATTTATCAAAACTAGGTTGGGAAACTCATCTCAAGTTAGCACATAGACTAAAGAGGTCAGCACATTCCAGAGAAGGATGTTTTTCAGGTATTCAGATTTGTTGTAATAGATAGGAATCACCCCGAGCTTGGGTTTCATAGAGAACTAAGACACTTGTGTTTCACAACTGAACCCAACTTTGAACTCTTGGTACAGTTGGAAAACTGTGTGCTATCCAAATGCTGTTTATCACAGTTTTCCCTTCAAAGCACACAACATCTGGGCACTGCAGGAGCCCTGCATTTGTGTGACTTTCAATCAGCTACAGCTTCACTGTAGTGTGGGCTTTGTCATGTTTGATATTTTGTGAAGACATACTGTATGTATGTTGTGGTACTGACTCACACTCTGAATGTATTGGGTGATTTTAGGTATGTGGTTATCAGATTTTCCATATTCTGCAAGTGGAAATACATGTAAGATCAGTTGTAATAATAAGCAGTATGAAAGGAGAGGAGATGAGTCAAGAGAAGAACAGAACAAGGGGCCAAAGAACCACTTCAAAATAAGTACTTGGGTTTTTTTTAAATTACTCTTATTATCACTTAGCTTTTGTGTTCAGGGGTTAACAAACCACTATAACTTGTTTGTTACCTTTTTCCAACATTCTGTCTGACCTCCTAGATCTGCAAACACAAAAAAAATAACAAAAAAAAGAAGAGTATCTGAAATATAACTTCTTAATTTTTCTTTTGGATCCTCTAGGGATATCCTGTGGCTCAACCTTTTGTCTGAAGGTCAAGAGAGTTTTATTCACCTGACATAAGTAGCTTGAGTGTGGCATTTATAACCTGAGTAATGTTATAGAAGATAACACCATTAGACATTTTTACGGCTTCAGCAGGAGTTCAGCCAGCAGGACTATCAGCCTGATAAATGCTTTCATCTTAGAGGTTGTATTGCTACAATAACCCTGAAACTTAAAGGTGCTCCTTGAAACCTACACCCTGGCTAAAGAGATGAAGTGTGCCCTCTGATATTTCTAGGTTGCTAAAGTGCTCTCTCAAGTTCCAGTGCAAGAATTAAGATGCTGACATGCAGCTGTTCTGAATTGGAAATTACTGAGTACTTCATAATTTTAAATTATTTGGGGGCAGTGCTACTCAAAAGAATTAGCTTTAGATTGAGATGAGACTGAACTGTTGAGTGATGAGTCCGAAGATTTTATTCCTACCCAATTATAAAATGTTTCTGCAGCGTTTTAGGCGTCAGACTCATAGTGCTATTTTCAGAAACAATAGAAGTTCACCTCTTCTGTCTAGGTATTTGCAGTTGTAGAGCTTTTAGAGACTAGTAAGAAACTAACCTGTAGTAGACTGAGAGCGGTGTGAGAAGCTAGCAGTGACAACCAGTAGGATTTTGCCTTTGTAAAAGTTTGTTTTGTTGAGATCAGAAAAAGAGTGGCTGTGTTTTGAAAGTAAATAGTGGAAGTGGCTGTGCACTGATTATGCATGTAAAAACAGTGGAAAGAATGAACAGTGTGAAAGGAGATGGGGTGATACAAGTGCAAGAAGAATAGAATAAGGGATCACAAGGAAGGGTAGTGTGAGATGAACAGAGGTTGAGTTCTTGCTTTTACATCTAAGAATAGTAATCTGAGGCTTATATCAAACTTCAGCTGCTGCTTTAACCCAGCAACTATTTAACACAAAAATATTTGTAACATGTAATAATTACAGTTAAGGCAGCCGGATAGTGATTTTTTCAATATTTCTGATAGTGTGAAATAACTCCTTTTTTTTTTTTTTTAAGATTTTAATGACTTTATGGGAGTTCTTCTGTTAAATTGCCATTTTAGTTTACAACCTTCGTTATATTGATCACAGAAAGAATTTTAGTGCTTTTGTTTTGTTTTGTTTTGTTTTGTTTTTACTAAGGCTTAAGAAACCACACTCCCTTTCTGAAACTTTCAAAAGTGTAATAATGACAATCGCTTCCTAGGAGACTACTATTGTATAAATCTGGTACAATACACACACTGAATGCTGCAAGTCTGGCGCAGCCTCTCAGTAGGAATATAGAAAAGAAGACCTCTGACAGCAGAGGTCACCGAGGGTGATTGCAGGCTTTGAACACCTGTACAGGGAGATCCTAAGTAGGCTACGATTCTTCAGCTTGGGAACGAGATGACTAGAGATGAGATGATCTTGGGAATTAGATAATAGAAGTCTGTAAAATTGTGACCAATGTTGAGAATGTAAGTAGGGAACAATTATTCAGTGTTTCTTTCAGTGTTAAGAGCTAAAGGTTGCCAAGTGAAATTATCAGTTATCAAAGAAGAGGGATTTTTTTTGTTGTTGGAATACACAGGAATGTGCAGGGGAGATGCCTGCTCAGTGCATCCTGTTATTTTACTCTTTCCCAAACACTTGACTACTCTTAAAGGTAAGATGCAAGGCTAGGTGAATTTCTGATCTGGGCATATAATTGTTAGAATCTTAAATTTACAAGTAATGGAAATGGGTGGTAGACTGAAGAGTAAATATAAGATTTGACCTTCCTTTTATCTTCATTTTTAATGCTGGCTAGTTTTCAAGCTGATGGGTGCCTTTAAATTTGCTTTAAAATGTATTTGCCTCATACAGAGTTACGTCATAGCGGCAACAGCCTTGGCTAATGCATTTATTGCTTTAGTATTTATTAGTCCTTATTTCCTGATTTTTTTTCTAAAATTCAGCAAATATGCAGGATCTTAACTTTCTTAAAGCCTCAAGACAGAAAATGTTTATTAAAAAAGAAATTGCCGGTTCCAGTCAGTCTGACTTCACTCTGTGTGATTAGTTATGGAGTTGTTTAAGGGAGAGAAAAAACTTGGATTATCCATTTTGTGTTTGAAATGGTAGGTGGAAGCTCTTCTCATCTCTTCCTGAATGTGCAGCACAATGCCTTCCCCTTGGCCTGTGATAATCTGCTTCCAGCTGACTGATCATACTGCTTTTGCTCCTTTTTTTTTTGTTTGAAGGCATTCTCCCACCTTCTCTAGCTCATCAACTGAATAACCTGTCCTTCTCTATTCAGCTTTCTATTTCTCACAAGCCGTTTGAAATCTCTGCTAGGACCTCACTTTTGTCAGCTGTGCCTTTTCTTTTGATATTGTTACGACTGATGCACACCTCGGTTTCTGCCACCAGGTTTAAGAGTTTTTGTATTATCCAAGAATATTGCAGAATCTGTGGTAGCCTTTCTGCCAGCTCACTTTATTGCGGTAATGATCAAGTTCAAATAAAGCCTAATGTCTCATATTAAAGTGAATGAAACACATCCACTATGAAACATTACTTTCTCACAGATTTTACAAACTTACCTGTAGGCTGCACTGCTTTAACTTCATTCTTTACATTCATCTTTGGTTGCAGTGTCCTATTCTGGCACCATTTCGCGTCCACGAGTGCTTCGCTTTCAATTAATTCCCAGCATAGCTAGTTAATTACAAGATACGTTTGAAGAAGGACCCCTGTGGCTGACATTTGGTGGAACTGAGGGCTGTTGTGTTATTTTCAGGTACTGTTTGGCACTGCCGATGGACAGGTTATCGTCATGGACTGCCATGGCCGAATGCTGGCCCATGTGCTCCTTCACGAGTCAGATGGCATCCTCAACATGTCCTGGAACTACCCCAGCTTCCTGGTGGAGGACAGCAGCGAGAGCGACACGGACTCCGACGACTATTCCCCGCCACAAGGTAGGGTTATGTGCACATCCTTCTGTTTCAGCTTTGCAAGTGCTCATGAAGACATCTCAAATGCCAGGGCGTTGTCATGCTGTACAAAACCAGCAGGGTGGCCACAGTTTGGAGCTCTGCTGGAGCAGAGAGCTCATAAGGGAGAGTGGGTTTGTTCCCAGCCTTGCTGCAGGTCATACCTCATCTGTGCTGCTCTGCCTCCGTTTGCACAAATGAGATATCAACACAAAGCTCGGTAAGTTTTCAGTGAGGGTGAGTGAAAAACAGTAAATAGGGACGTGTCAGATTTCACTGATAAGCAGATATGAGGTATTGCAGTGGTTTGTGTGTATGGAGGTAGTCAGAATGCAGCCACAGAAGTTAATGCACTATTATATAGATTCATGTGAAAAGACAGCAGTACTAGACATGGTGTAAAGTACTATATATTTAGTTTTATCTCTGTTTCATAGGATTTCTATAATGCTCATCGTTACAGTCCCATCCTTGATAGTCCTGACATAAAGAGTTCCATAAATACCATAGAAGGCTCAGAAATGAAGATATTTCCTGCAGTTACACAGAGTAGAAACAGGATGACTGGAACTGGCTGGAGTTATTAATCCACATGCTTCAGAGCACATTGCCGGTTTGAGAGTCAGGGATAAATCCTTCCCTCTCCTTAAGTCTCAATACAACTCATTTGGTGAAATATTTTGGTTTTAAAGTCTTTGGAAATCATCAGTAGGGAAGACTTATGAGGCCTAGGTGTCCACACACAGTGAGTCCCACCCTTCTCATTCAAGTAATGATAACACTTCCTGTCGATGTGGTTGATCAGTTTATATGCTCTAGGTAAGCTGTTCCTGTGTTCCGGTGTATAAAGCCTGAAATAAATTAAGAACTAAGTTCATACGACAGTGATTGTACAGTGAAAATTTTAAATACATAGAAATTATTCAGAAATAATTCTGAGTTCGCATCTTGGATCTGAACCTCTGAATTGAGAACTTCTGCAGTTTTAACTCTAATTTGGATTCAGACCAAAAAAATCTACCTTTTCCTCTGTATGTGTCTATATAATAAGCTTATGTATTTAACAAATATTGAAAGAAGATAATCTGATCACCTGGTAAAATGTTAGCATATTTTAAAACTGAATTTTGTTTTGGCTTTCATGCCTCACTTCTGGTACTGGGCAAGATTTCTTACCTTAGAAGGAAAGAAACACTTCAACCTAGCAAGCTCCTAAAGCAAGACAGGCAACAACAATAAATTGGGTTTTTCCTGGGTTTTTGTTGTGTTTTTTTTAAAAATACTGAGGTTCCAGTTGGAGGACGGTGAAATTGCAGAGTACACAGATGAGAACTTAAATGATCCAAATGTGTTAGCTTTTTCTGAGTCAGTCAGGGGGTGGGTGGACTCGTTACAAGCCTACAAGCCTATTTTAATGATTACCCAAACATGATGTGTTTTCTTTAGAGCAGATGCAGCATAAACCTCTCAAAGGTGACAAGCCTTTGACTCACACAGATGTGTAGGAAGGACTAGAAGTTTGTTGGGATTTTCTTATTAAATTACAAACACACAGAGTTGCTAGTTACTATAGGTCTTTCTCCAAAATGCTTTCTCATCAGCTTTTTTACAAGTTCAGGAAGCAAGACTACTCTTAACTGATTCTGCCATTTTTGTTGACTGGAAGGATGTTGGCTAGGCCTTGAGAGGCACTTAATCAGGGGCCAGTGGCATCTCCTCTCAGAAGCTGTAAACAGAAGGAGTTAAACAGCAAAAGCTACAGATGGCAATATTGGTCATGAAGTATTTGAAGAAGGGAATTTTAATGAATCGCTGAAAAACAAGCCCAGAGGACCAGAGACTTCGCAGAAATGGTTTTAAAAGCCAAGTGTTCCATTTGGGCTCACCTCTACCTTTGGGTGCATTAGATCCTGTTAATGCAGAATGGCAGGTACCTTTTCATGCTGCTGCCTAGACATTTAGAATGCAGTAATTTGTGAAAGGTCAGTATGTTCTCTAAGAAGTTCTTAAAATGTCTCTGTGTGACTTCAGGAGGAGTGCTCGGCACTTGCCAAAGCAAAAAGTGTATAGAACAAACCACTTTTAATGTGATTATATTGTCTATCATGCTGGTTTTCAACTGGGGTTCCAAGAAAGCCTTCTAAGGCACTGGTTTTCAATTTTTTGGTCACTTTGGGGAGTTGAGAATGGAGAAAGACTGGAAAACACCACTATGTAACATAATAGTATATGCGTAAATCACTGTGGATATGCTGCAGTAAAAATTGGCAAAGTAAAAGCACTGAGGTTTCACAGAAACAGCGAAGCTTAACTAGCTAAACCTGCTTTGCTTGTGCCCACAGATGTTGCAGAAATAAGCAGGTAGAGAGGCTTGGAGCAACTCCTGGTGGTGGTAGGCTGAAGTACAGTGTGTTTCAGCCTGGATGTGATTATTTTTGGTCGTTTGCCTTCTGCTCACTCAGAGCATTGTTTTGCAGATGGACCAGCTGCGTATCCAGTCCCGGTGCAGAACACCAAGCCACTACTTACTGTCAGCTTCACGTCAGGAGACATCAGTTTAATGAACAATTATGATGACTTGTCTCCTACTGTCATCCGCTCAGGGTTGAAAGGTACAAAAAGAAGCCGTTTCTGCCCCTTTCTATGCGCTGTTTTTCTTGTGTTTTTGATGATGTGTGCATAGGTTACATTTTTGTGGCTCTCACTCATTAACCCAGGAGCCCTCCGTGCTGTGATTGCCGTTTCCAGCAGTGACACCTGCTGGAGGAAGAGCAGCTCTTGGCTGGTGGAGTTTTTGTGTTTGAAAAAATGTTTCACAATATTTTTGAGATCGTGTTTTTATGGCAGTTTTGTAGGGCAATTGATCTGTTTTGCAGTTTTTCAGCAGAATGAATTAATATGATTATGCTTCTTTGCACGAATGTCTCTGCTACATAACACTTTCTTTGCATGTCTAATTCACAAGGTCTTCCATGCTTTTGGTAACCTGGTATAAATTCTAATACTGCTTTGGTTCTCACAATTATTGAAACTTGCTGGAATTATTAATAATCGAGAGGCAAGTTATTCTGAGAGAGGAAAAATTCCAGTGATTAATTACTAAACATCTTGCTAAGTGATGTGCATGAATGTTTGTACAATCAGTATTCCATGTAAAATCTTTAACTCACATAGAAATTTTTACTATTCTTACCTATTAAAAATGTCCTTTACTTTGCCAGCACTCTCAGTGCAATTTACCATGCTTTGCCTGCAGAGACATTTTAATTCAATACAGCACATAGGCACATACTTAAATATAGGTTCCACTGAAGCTTTTTCATCTCCACAGGTAAATTAGTTTTAAATTAGATGAAAAGAGAATTAGGTTGTTGAAGCAGATCCTTAGCTGTTTTGAAATAGTGGAATGTTTTTGGTGAAAAGTTGCCCTAACACCAGCCCCACAGTTTTTGGGTGATCCGTTATGTACAGTAGTCTTAGGAGGTAAAAAATAATCACCTTTGAGGTTTCTTTTCCACTCCTTTCTCCATCTGTGGCAACACAAGAAAGGCATAAGTGGCAAAATGCAGCATCATGAGACAGCCCTACAATCCAGAAAACTTCATCAGCCGAAAGGATACGAGAAGTGTGGAAAACTGGAGCCAGCTTAAAGAAGCTCTTGTGATAATCACCAGTGGGTCTGCTCAGCATTCCTACAATATTAGAGTAATTAGGGTACTGAGCAGTCTTGGGTTATCATCTAGTCTAGCTTTCAACTGGAAACACTAACCCCATCTTAGTCTCTGCTTCGAGATGCAGGGCTCTATCTGGCTGAGGATGTTTGTCTTGTTTCTCTTTCTCCATTGATTTTCAGTAGTGCAGAAAAGATCCCTTAAGTATGTCACCCTCCTGTAGCAAAATACTAATGTGCTAGATAGGGTAGAAATATTTTTATTAGTTACAAACTGGACTACGTTGTTTTCATCAGCAGACAAAAAACGTGCAGCGTCTTACTGGATTGGGAAGGTGTGTGAGACAGAGAAAGGTGATTGGGATATCACTGTCAGTTGTTTTAAGCACTGTAGAGTGGAAAGTATTTTATGTCTGGTTTTAGATAGATGTTCACACTTCCTGTATCTTCATTATTTTTTTCAATTGATTCTAAATTTTACTGGATTTTATCACAGGCAAGAATGCACAAAACCACCAAGTATGATCTTCAGTATTGTCTACAAGTTCTTGTTCATGTGTTTGTGTTTAAAATCTCAAAGTATTGCTCTGTGGTTTCTGCTGCAGATATCCTTGCCTTCATAGGCTGCTGTAGGCTACTCAATGTATTTTTAAAGTAGGCAACTATGAAATTATTTTAAGCAGTAACAATGTATTTTTATATATATATAGAATATATATATATTCTACTAGTTTTGCAGAGCCATCATTTTACTGGGAATATTTCTGTTAAATTGACAGAGCAAAAACCTTGATAATTTGATTGCCCAAATAAAAGTTCTTCTTTTCATCCATCTTGAACAGTCCTGGTAGTTTTGCCAGTCCTAGTGGAGGTCCTGAACTGTTCAGATGTATCCTTTATTTTTTTTGTTCTTTTTAACTCGGTGATTCTCAGTGCACTGCTACCTGCAGAACTGCTGAGCTACATCTACTAATTGTACTAGTTAGCCACAACTACTGCCTGCAGAGCTGTTGCACATTTACGGTGCTCTGTGTTCAAGGTTTGCCTGATATACGTGCCTGTGGTGGCTGAAAAGTAGTTTTGAGGGGTGGCTGATCCACTGATTCACTTGTAGACCATTACCCTAGATGAAACCTCCATCTGATTTTTAATCTCTGTGCTGGTGCTGAGAACCTACTTACCAGTTGTTTTGTGTAAAGGTCCAGTGGTCATTGAAGATCCTGTTGGCTGTGCAAGCACATCAGTAGAGCCGCACTGTCCTGGGGGGATGCTGCAGCCCACATCCACCCCTTTGCTGCCTTTGCAGCAGTCTGTTTCTAGGAGTTTGAGAGAGAGAGAGAAAACTGCTGGACAAAGTAATCGCTCCTCTTCCTCTTGTCACGGGGATCAGCTGAAAATTTTACCTGAAGACGTATATCCAAAGGAGACAGTTTTTTCATTATGGTAGTTTTGTAGTTATCCAGTTACCAAAAGTGGGGCCGATAAGCTTGCCTTGTTTATTTCTAACCTGCCTGTCGTTTTCCTCTCTGAGAAACATGAATTAAATCCCGCTGTAGATTACTTAGAGGGCTGAAAACTAAGAGAAAACAAGAGGCATACAATGCCTAGCTGTGGAAAAATTACCTTGAGGAACATGCGGCTTCCCTCTGATACGTACAGAAGCATAATTTCCATGAGAAATATCAGAAAGTTGAAATAATACAAAACCATTTTAAATTGCACATAAAAGTCCGTGAAAATGACAAGCTGACAACTTGAAACAATTTTGAAATCCTTCCTGCCAGCTCTCATTTCTCTCCTGCTTCTTCATTTGGAGACGGCTTCTCGCCCACAAGTGTCTTCAAAAGGTTCTTGGCAGATTGAGCATCCCAGAGCACAAAAGTTTTGTCTTTACCTTCACTTTGTCTCAGCACAAAATAGCTGCCTTTCACCTCTGGTTTAAGAGAAAAAAGCTTTAAAGACTAGCTCGGTATTCCTTGAACATGCAAATCTGCCTTTGAAACACGAGCAGAAATGCAAAATACTGTTTTAGAGTTACTCTTGAAGTGTGACAAAGAACTAGAGGATATAAGGGTTTGAAATAAGCATCCCCAAATTAAGTTGTGGGCGTCCTTCATCATGAAGTGCCTGTAAGAGAAGTAACTGATATGTATATTCATATCTGTGTATATGAGAGTCTGAGTGGTTCCCGGTGTGATTCCAGCAAAGCCCTGCTAAGCAGCCGAGTGGATTTTCACAAGTCAGAATCACAGAATCATTAGGATTGAAAGGGACCTCTGGGGGTCATCAAGTCCAACCCCTCTGCTAAGGCAGGGTCCTCTAGAACAGGTTATACAGGAACTTGTCTTGGTGGATGTTGAATGTCTCCGCAGAGGGAGACTCCACAACCTCCCTGGGCAGCCTCTTCCAGTGCTCTGCCACCCTCAGTGTAAAGAAATTCTTCCTCATGTTGAGGTGGAACTTCTTGTGCTTTAGGTTATGGCCGTTGCTCTTCGTCCTGTCACTGGGCACCACTGAAAAGAGTCTGGCACCATCTTCTCAGCACAAACCTTTGGGATATTTATATGCATTAATGAGATCCTCTCTCAGTCTACTCTAGACCAAACAGGCTCAGCTCCCTCAGTCTCGCCTCATAAGAGAGATTCTCCAGAGCCCTCATCATCTTTGTATGCTGGTGGCAAAAGAAAACGTGATACGGAGGCCATACGTATTTATGGATGAAAGTCCAAGTACTTTTAGTTCCATGTTACGCTGTTGTAACTCGAGTTTGAGTTACGCTAAAAGTTATATTGAGAGCCAGTGAGAACATGAGGCATTGCTGGATATTCTGCTTTTTTGCACTATAGGCCTTTCCAGACACTGCTCTCTTAGTAAGATTATTTATCTGCATATTAACTTCATTCTACTTATTTACCCCAAAGCTGTATGTAGGATCTTCCACATCAGTTTCAACATCTCTAGTAAATTCTTGTCCTTAGGTGTTTAGGAACAACTACTGATTGCATTCTAGACTCACCATAGAGAGAAAATAATGGTTTTTACACATTTTTTGTCAACTTACAAAATAAAGAGTCATTCTCAAAAGTGCATCTGTGGCATATTTTCTACTATTTCAATGAAAGGATTTAGGTTTTTAAGTACTTAAGTAGCTTTTGAGAGCATGTTTTATCTGTTCAAGTCACTTTGCAGCATCTGGAAATGCTGTTCCTGTTGTTTCTAATCAGTGGTTATTGCAAACCTTCTTTGTGATTTCAGATGTGGTGGTACAGTGGTGCACACAAGGAGACCTGCTTGCAGTAGCAGGCATGGAGAAGCAGAACCAGCTGGTTGACCTCAGCAATGGTTCCCTGTTGAAAAGCGCACTTGTCAAGTTCTACAACGTGCGTGGGGAGCATATATACACTCTGGAGACACCTGTGCAGGTAGGAGGCATTTTTAAAGTCTGTTCTCCATGCTTTGCTGACATGTTTTTTCCCACATTAGCTCATTGCTGTAGACCTGCAACGTGGAAAAGGTTGTAAAATGTCTTGAATCCATCCTAAAACACAATATAAATAACAATGTGCTTTAAAGAATGATTGTTTGCATTAAGGTAGACATGCAAGACTGCACCTGATTCTAAGGTCCACTGTGCTAGGTATTGTGGAAATACGAAAGGAGTCTGTTTCCCAAACTCACTGGGCCATGAATAGACAGAAAAAGAAAATTCCATTGTTTTATGGATAAGTGACTGAGGAGAAAAAAGCTGAATAACTTGCTTAATGTTGTAGCAGAGCCAAGAGCTGGACAAAAGTATTCCAAGTCCAGTATCATAACTACAAGATTATTCCATCTTTGTTATTGTAATTTTCTAATGTACAGTCAATTGGTGTGATGCTGTAACCTCAGTCATGTAACTTGGCAAGTAAATGCCAGCACATGTTTTGTGAGCTGCTCAGGAGCACAACATGCTTCATAGGTCTTTGCAGATATTTCAGAGCCTGGCTGAAGGTAATTCTGTGTCATTTTCTGCAGAGTAGGGATGACTGCATTCTGATTTCTGCTGGTAGTAATGAAACTTTATAATAGCTTTGAAGTCTAAAAGTGAAGGAAAATGCTGGAGATCTATTAATTATATGTAATGATGATACCGTGTATTATCATTTTTTTTTCAGTACCCTGATCTGGGATGGATGCAAAAGGGTGACATAGTAAACCATCTGCTAAGCCTTTGTGTTTGCTTATATTTAGCATTAACCTGTGCTTATTAACCTTAGCACTCTAATTTAGATAGAATTCTTTAGTTTTTTAAAGTGTAAAATAATGGTCTCTAAAGCCAACCTAAATATGTACAGTGATATCTAATGCTGATTTAGGTACCTAAAGGACTTACCCATAAACACAGCTTTATTGTCTTAAACGTAGCCCTTTCAGCAAAGTAGCACAGTCCTTTTCTCTCTGGATCAATTCTGAAGAAAACATACTTATATCAGTGTTGCTTTTTCCCAGTCCAGGTGAAAAGCAAACCTTGTTCTGTTCCTTCAGTACCAGAATTAAGTATGTGCACATTAGCTGTTGAACCCTCTGGTGCCAGGCTGTGAAATCACACTGTGGTTTGAGCATCAGAACCTATCAGGTCAGGTTGCCCGAAGGTACGCGTGTGTGCGGGCTCTTGCCTCGCTGCTTTGTTCCTGCTAATCTCAACTTCTCCTTCATTAAAATACTTTCATCTCCTCTAGTTCTCCACGTATAGCTTCAACTTCTTTTCATGTTTGCAGCTCTTCTCCTTTCTCCTCTACTTAACCAGCTGGGAGAAAGCACATACTGTGGCTGATGTGGGGGCTGATTATTCTGCCATTATGCGAGTGCTTACAGGGCAGCGGAGAGGTCAGATAGAACAGGTGAACGCCAGGTTTGTACTGCAGTATTTCTAATAGTGGAAGTAGTGACATAAGCCTCTCTACTCTTTCCAGCTGCTATTTTTGTTGGGAATGGCAATATTTTAATATAATGGAGATTTCTTCCCTCATTGTCAACTGCAGACTAAAGCAAACAACTTCAAAAGTTGTAAGCCAGGTTGGAAGTGCAGGATGAGGACAGTCAGGGAGTGGCAACCACCACTTAATAACAGAATCACAGAGTCTCATTTCCTTTGGAAATCAGGATAAAAATAACATTCAAACTGATATATTGACAGTGTGCATAAACCTACCTAAAATTAGAGCCACCCCTCTTCTGTTATTAGTCCGTGTTTAGTCTCTTTATTTGGTGCATCTAAATTCATATTTACTCAGCTGCAGGAGGAAGTGAGGGGTCTGTCAGGAGCACCTGTATCTGCTCACGTGGACTTTATTCTCCTGTGTAGTTGAATGCTGGTCTAGCAGTATTACCAGCTAAATGACAGGTATGCTAGAATATTGTTAAGTATTTAGTTTACTGACAAAAACAGATAAAAACTACTGTTGCAAAAAAAATGCTGGTAACTTCTGTTAGGCTGTGCCTCTGCTCCAAAGATATATGTGCAAAGATGACAGTGTGAGTCAGTGGTTCCAGTAATTTGTCTCATGACAAATTCATCAGAGTAAATTAATTAGTTTTCTGTACCATTGCAGTCAGCCTTGTAATGGGATTTTAGAAGATTCATCACTGGCTACAGAACTAAAAAAAAATTGAAGAAAATAAAAGAATTTCCTCATCTTGAACTCTTCTGCTAAGATTTTCTTACGAAGAAGTAAATGTGTGACTGGAGAAGCAGATTTATTATAAATGAACGTTGTTCTGAATACAAAAGCCAGAAAAAATAAAACAACCATGAACATAAAAAATAGTGGATTACAGGTACAAAACTGATTTTCCATGTGGTCCTCTGTCCCGGTTCTTTGACATAGCAGATGTCTGAAAATTTTATCAGTAAAATATACTGAACTGTTTTTGTTTCTGCTGTTTGTCTGTCCTGTCTTCAGTAGGATATGCAGGAAACAGATTTTGTTGTTTATAACAAAACTCAGTCTAAAACTGACAGGATTTATGTGCGACTTGGCTGGAATGTTACTGAACATAAAGTCACTGCAAACCCCAGTAGTAGAATAGATTTGGGAACTGCAGGTAACTCATCTCGATGATGACTGTTGTCATGGATCCCTTCAAGATGTTTTATATGCTGCCTTCTCCTCCAGCTTTAGTGTGGTTTTGGCATCCTCTGTCTCGTTTGATTAACTCTTAAGCTTTGACCTTCAGTGTAGGAATTTATAGTTCATAAACCTAGTTTGCTGACTATAAAACCCTAGATAGGGAAATCACACTTGTTTAGAAGTATTGAAATAAAAGCAGTAGCTTTGCTTGAAAAACAGCATTCATAAACAGAGTGGTAGAGTTGGCATAAAGTACCAGTCGCTCCTGTTCCTGGCTCTGGGGCTTCATCCTGGCATCCTACAAGGATGTGTTTGCAGAATATAGTGGAAAGAGCTGAAAAAGCATCGGTAAGGGCTGGTCAAATATTGAACTGAATTTTATGCAGAGAGCATATTTTAAGGGCTGGTGATCAGTCGATGACTATTCAAAAACATACTATCAATTTCTGTAAAATGTACCTCTTGCTACGCCTGTCCTTGTATACACCACAAACACCGACGTGAGGTACCAAAAATATGCCCAGTTTTTTCATGGTCCTGCTTTTTCAACATTTAAAAATGTGATTGCAACAGCAGGCTGCCCTGCTGGTCATAATGTTTTTATTGGGAGAATGTTAATTTCTTACATTGTTCGGTAAGTCCTCACAACCTTTCCCTGGCATCAGGCAGGGATGAGAATAATCAACTCGCTTAAGACTCTTTTATAGTCTTGCTAAAATTGATTGCCAAATGCTGCAACCCAGTTGTGTCACTTTAGAAGTTCTCATCTAATGTGGAGACAGGTTTTTATTATATCAACTAACTGTACCTGCTGCCACTTCTGATTGGAAACAGATGCTTCATATCTTCCTATATCCTGAACTTTAAACAGGAGTCTTCTACAGGATCTCTTCAACATTATCTAACTGCCAACTTTAACAAACTTGTGAATTTTTTCTTTCTAATGGTTCAAACTTGTGGCTTATATTTTGGTCCCTTCTTCAGTTTTTATGATTTTTTAAATATGTCCCAGAGAGGACCAGGGGAACAAGAGCACAGATTTAGAAGCTACAGTGCAGATCTCCTCTCTACACCTTTAATTCTGCAGTAAATTTACATTAGCTTAAGGTTTTATATCACTGTGTAGCTGGTGTGGGGACAGATTACATCTCGAGTGCAGCAAAGGAGGATCGGAGTGAACTAAGCTTCACATGTGATATAGACAAGATTAAATGTAAAAACCTGTGTTTATCAGTGTAATATTTTTAAGCCTAATTCAAAGTGATGTACCAAAGACTAAATCTTTATGGAAGAAGTTTCCAGAGGTCTTTGAGAAGACAACCAACTTGCTATAGACCTGCTGCTGTCAGCATTTCACAGACTGCTTCTCTGGTGGAAATGTCCCAGAATCTAAATGAGTAGATTTAAGATTATATGATCCTGCAGAAACATGGTAGTTCTGTAAAGGCTAGAGAAGGAAGCTGCAATTTTAGGTTTAATTCAAATCAAAAGGTTCTGAAAGAAGAGGCTGCTTTTTACATTATTCAGGTGAGCAGACCTTGCTTACTTTTCTTCATTTATTTCACAAGTGTTCAGGTTTGTTGCATCTGAATTAATATTGCCTTTCATTTATATTGCCTGAAATCAATTTTATTTAGTTGTTATGGGATGACAACAAAGCTTTCGTTTATTTTCTTACAGGAAAAAAAGCAACAGTTTAGAACTAACTGATGAAACATGCTTGAGGATATCAATAAGGACCTTGGTGTTCTTTATATAGGCCATAGGATCATCTCTGCTGCAGAAATGGATTTTGATCAGCACTGGGAATTGAAGACACTTTTCTAAGCAGCTCTTTCTGTTAAAATGGAATCTGATTGTATTGAATTCTTAAAAAAATACTGTAGAAATAGAGAGGGTATAAGAAACAGCTGCAAATCAAATAAGAGTTTATTACATCAAAAATCATACCAGGCCACAGCAGTGTGATTTCTCATCATTTGTCACCATCAGTTCTTAGCAGCTAATATTTTTCTTGCTGTAAATATGAGGAGCAGAAGAATGAAAGAGTGTTAGGTTGCTTTCCCACAGCCATCCATGAATGCTGTGGCAGTACAGAGGTGTGCACACAGAGCTCACAAGAGCCAGGTGGGCACTGCAGCCATTTCACCTTTTAGCTTGTCTCTCAGAGGGAAGAGCGTGCATCTCCACATCAGCTGTCTGGAGTGAGAGCAAGCAGGCAATGTACTTACGCATGCCATTCACTGGATACTGTTTTGCAGTTGTGTTCTTTCTCCTGAGAAGAGTCCTGCTAGTTCCTGGGCTTCCTGCCCTGGAATACTATTTTTATTTCATTACCAGCAGGCGTCCCAGTGCCAACAAACAAGGGATTAGTTCAAGCAGCAGGCAGGCCCCATGGCTCAGGATTTCTGAGCTCAAGGCAGGCAGCAAGAATCAGCTAGAACAGTGTTTTCATTGACTGAACAGCATACAAGTGATGGAGTGTATATAAATTATGTTCTCTTCTGTAAGAGAGACAGTAGAGTGACTTATAAGCAACAACCACAGAGCTTTGAGCAGGAATATCCATTCCTGCCTGCTTTTCTAAGGGGCATCAACATCCCAGCTGGGAGGTACAGATTTGAGTAGCTGTAGCTCACTTTTAGCCCACTTGGAAAGAAAGGGCAAAAGAGCTCCTTGTTGGCCACTTGTTAAGATGTATTTTCAGTCAGTTTTTCTCCTGATAAAGCTTTTTTTTTTTTTTTTGTCTTTTAGTCAATGGTTTTGAATATAAAATTGTCATAGAGCTACATGTTTGTATTTAAACCCTGGAATTCATTCAGGTATTTACAGTTTATGCTGAGATTTTTCAAAACCTGATGGTATTTTTATACGCAAAGTGAGATTAGAAATTCTCATGTTATATTTGTAGCTGCATTTCTTTGTTCCTAGCAGAAAAAGGCCCCCAACCGTGCAGACATGGAAAATAAAATTCTTCTGTCCTAGAGTTTGCTTGTTCATTTTGTGACAGGTGCAATTTGGATACAACTTTTGTCCTCCTTTGTTTTACTAAAACAGTCCAAATAAGTGGATGCTTTATGAGGAGCAATACTTTTGTGTTGGATATTGGAGGTCAATTGTTTTTTCTCAGTAGAGTTTGAAAAGAAAGCTGTAGCCAGTTCATAACTGATTTGCTGCAGTAATTGATTCATATCCCTTGTCCAGCAAGGGAAAGACTAGGAAGCATAGTTATTGAAAATATTATTGGAGCAGTACTTTAAAGGTCAGGTTAGATCTGGCATTTGGGTGATCTTTTATTTCTCCAAGCCTGTAATGACAGGCTAATTTCCCCTGAAGCTCATCTGAAGTCTTAGCCCTTCACTGTATATTAGGTGTTGCTGAACAGTAGGCTGGAGGAGCACCGAGGGTCTGACCATTTCAGAGAAAGGAAGGCAAGGTGTGTCCGGTGGTGTGGTGCAAGTGCTCTTTGTTGAGGTCGAAAATACTAATTTAACATGATGAGGTGTGTGGGGAGACTAATTGTACAAATGGAAGAGTAGAAATGTCATGATTTACAAACAGTACAGCATTTGTAGGTATTGAGTGTGTTTAAACATGCATCCACTCACATACTGTTTGCATATACATTCATAAACAGAATATAAGAGCATCACACATTGAGAAGTTTAGAAGGTGACTGAACTATGGTTGCCTGTTGGAAAACTGTGGTGACATTTTCGACTTCTGACTTTCCGCTCTTCAGAGCTCCACAGTGTTATGTTGCCAGAGGTCCTACCTCATGTTTCAAAGCTTCTGAAAAACCTTTCCCTTAAGACTTTGTTTTAGATTGCAGAGGTTCTTGCACTGGTACTGTCTGCACTTCTGATGGTCTCTGCGTGCAGCAGTAACCTGAGGAAAGAGGTGGGTTTATTTGACTCTATTTGGATGAAGAATGTCCTACCTGGGTGTGATATATTGGGTTATAATAGCTGCAGTACTAGACATCGTGTCTGGGTGTGCTGTATTGGATTATGATAGCTGGGATATTAGACTTCTCTTCTGCCATTAAAGTCTATCCAATAAATAAACATTTGTGTGCCAAGTCACATACTTTTTTGTTCCCTCACTGTGTTTATAGGCAAGCTGTAGTTGATGCAAGGTGAACAGCAGGATGCAGTTTGGATCCCACAGTAATGATCAGGTAGATAGTGCTGCCCGTGCTGGGATTCAGCCCTTGGGGAAAATCAGGATCACTTCTACTAGTGCTGTTCTCAGGCTGTCATATAGTAGATGTGGCAGATGTGGCACCTGCTTTGTGCCAGTGCCTTTTCAATTGCATTTATTTTGTAAGCAGCTTGAACTGTCTCACTGCTGCCAGACAGCACAAAGGCCAAGCCATACTCACAAATCATGAAAATACCAATCAGTAGGGGATACTTCATGTGGCCTCTCCTCAAATTTAAGGCTGTATCCCACAAATTATGGTTATGACAAGCCGTGTAGAATTACTGATGGTACACAAAGGATTTCTCAATTCTTTGGAAGTTCTCAACTACGAAATGCATTTAGCAATAACTGTGAAGATCACAAGGTTCACGTGTTTCTGCTTTCTGTTTGCATATCAGTCAGCCTGTAGATTTGTGCCTTCGTGGAGGTGTGTGTGGTATTGCCTAGATGTAATTAAAATGAAGCTCCTTCATTCCTCCTACTTTAAACCAGTATTTTTGGATAAGGTGACATAGTAGGGAAGATCTCTTCTGTGAAAAAGTTTTAAATCCAATGGTTTATCTTGATGATAAACATTGATATAGTGCTGTGCCAGCTGCATTTTGCTTCGTATCAGTCACATAAAAACATCTTTTCCCAGTTTCTTGCCTTTAAGCATCTTGAATTTGTAAATGGAAGGGAGGCTTTTTCTCCAGACCAGATGAGTAACCTCTGGGCTGATCTAACCCTGCTATCTGGGTACCATACTGTGAGTGAGTAAAAGCTATTATTGGTGGTATCTTGTCTCTGTTTTCTTGTTTGATGCATCTTGTAAAAAGATATTCCAAAGATAACTCTGACCTTTCAATAAATATAGTTCACAATTTAGATGAAAAACATGGTTGCCTAAACTTCTGGGTGTCACAGATTGTGAAAACAAGGAAGACCTTCACAGAAAGGAGTAAATCTTTTGTAGTTCACCGATCACAGCCTGCTGTATAATATTCTTCATGGAGTTAGAGTTTCATCTTTACTCTGTGTTGTTTATTTGCTCAGAGGTAGCAGATGGGATTGAAATACCACAGGGCGTGTGTATATAAGCAAATACAGGTGCTTTGTAACACAGAAAGCAAGAGACGACACGTGGATGCAAGTAACATGAAGGGCAAAAGTAATGATGATAGGGCTAGAAGAGGTCACAACAGACTGGTACCTTAAAAGAAAAAAATGAGATTTAGAAGGAAAGTTTTAGGGAGGTCCTTGCAAACAAGAAGTAAATGTCCTAAGCCAGCAGTGTTTGAGTTGTTTATCATTGTTCTATTCCACATTGTGACATTTAGTACCAGTTGGCCCTCACTCTTTCTATTTTTACTGTCATGATTTAGGCATTTCTGAGTGTAGACAAGTAGAAGACAAAAGGCCATTCTTTGTTGCGTTCCTGGTGCTCTTTCACAGTTCATTTCCTCTGGGAATAGTTCAGAAGAGACACTGTGCAGCAGAAGACTTGGCATAAGACAAGAAAGCTGATTTGGTTTTCTCCACTTGTTTTTTAAGTGTCTCTGGGTGTATAATTTAACTTTTCAGTTGTAAAATATGAACTGTTACCAGTGGATGAGGTCTGATTAGATGACTGAATAAATCATTTGGATAGGGCATCAAAAGATCGTGCTTCTCAACACCCTGTATCTTTAAAGTCACTTATCCTATCTAGATCCTGAATTTGATAGCTGATTTCTTGTGTGAAGAGCTTTAAGCATTCTGAGTAAAAAGCACTAAATAAACATCAACTGCTGTTTTTGATGATTTTAGATGTTCACATTATTCTCCTTCTGTGGGCAGTGGTGGGCACTTTTAAGTTTCTGGAAGACTTAGGGTAATGTGGTCAGTGCTGAATTCATGTGACCACTTGCTGGGCAGCCATCTTGGCAAAAGATCTTTTACACAAAATCTTTTGAAGTTGTATCCTTTTGCTCTTCGTGCAGCGTCCCATCATCTCGATCTGTTGGGGTCACAGGGATTCCCGCCTGCTGATGGCTTCTGGACCCGCGCTGTACGTTGTCAGAGTGGAGCACAGGGTCTCCAGCCTGCAGCTGCTGTGCCAGCAGACCATCGCCAGCTGTCTGCGGGATGACAAGGACATCAGCAAGCTGACCCTGCCCCCTCGGCTCTGCTCGTACCTCACCACTGCCTTTATACCAACAATCAAGGTAAAAAGAAAGAAGTGTGTGTATTGTGAAGAGGGAAGTGTTACTAGATCTCCCCCCACCATGGTGCTTCTAAGTGGCAATGGCTAAATTATAAGATTTTATCATTTTAAAAGCTTTCCTGTCCTCTTCAAGACCCCACTGATGCATTTGGTGCCTATTAAAAATCTGAAAAGAAGGCTCACACATGCTGATCTGCACTATTCCATGGAGACGGCCTTTCCAAATACATTACAAGGATAAAATATGCTGGTGACTCACAAAGACTTCTGAAGAAGCTCACACTGGTGATAATACTCTGTTATGGTTACAGGAGGGATTCACAGGGGTAAAACTGTTGCCTCCCTACATGTCCCATGAGTGTTTATATTGCCAGGAAGGTTAGGCTTAGGACCTGGGGCTGCCCAAACATTTCTACTAACAGTGAGTTCTGCTAATCTTACTGCTCCAACAGTGCTATGGAAAAATTAATCCGGTATCACACCTTTTCCTGAGCAGAATCATCTGCACAACCCGTTTGTTTCATGGTTTTGCCCTCAGTAACATCTTGGGATTTCCAAGCTGTTTACCACAGCCCATAAACCAGAACATTAGCTGGTAAATGCTTGATATTCAAACATACATTTTTGTGATTTTTTTGTGTATGTGTTACAGCAGTCTCTTGAGCCAGAGCTCCTTGTTAAAACAATGCAAGCTAGAACAACTAATTCAAAATCAGTGGGACTGGCCCAGCTTAAATGAGAACAAATTATGCCTACAAAATAATAATTCAGCATGGTTCCATTTGGGTACTGCTAATCAGGGCAGTTTGTGTAACTGTAAATCATTTCATTTGTCAGAGAGCTATAAATTCCTTGCTGTAACCATAACTCCTGGATCTCCAAAGATGCAGAGCATTTATCAGACCAGCAGTCTCCAGTTCTTTCTAGTTGTTTCCATCCTTCTCCCCAGGATGCTTTCCATGTTGTTCCAGAGCCACTCCTCTCTAGAGCATCAGTGACAATTTCCTGGCTGTAGGGAAGGCAGGGGAGGGGACGGGATGGGCTGGATGAAGGCAGCAGTTGGCTGTAGCAAGGCTGGGAGCCCTGATGGGGATCAGAGGGCAGTACAGGGGCACATCATTGCCAACAGCCCTTGTGTCACCTCCTAGAGGAGATGCTGGGGTGCGGAGCGGTTGTGGCGCTGCGTAGCTGAGAGGTGGAAACGGGGTTTCCAGAAGCCACGTACCTGTCCTGTTTCGTGGGTGTTTCTGGTGTTTCAGCAGTTATACTTTACCCTGGCTCATCCCTGGTCACTCACTCAACCTGTGTTGTCAGCCATGCCTTCAGTGCTAGGCAAGGCACCCTCTTGCCTGTGTACATTCCTCTTCCCTCTCCAGCTTGCAGACCACATTGTAGGTCACTCCTCAGCCCATACCCATTTGCCAGGTTAAGGAAGCCAATTTTTTTCTCTACCTTTTTTTTCCTTATAATTTCATTGGAAAGAAACTCCATTGACTTACACACATTAATAGGATTTGTGTCATACATGCTGTACTGTCCTAGACAAAAGCAGTCCTACTGCTTTAGGACTGAGTTTGTCATGGTTTAATACAGTGTGCTGGCAAGCAGGGCAAAGTAACCCACCCTGAGCTTCATGCTTGTATTTCTGTACATGGCACACAAATAGGCCCTGAGCTAGGATGCGCTTGGACGTGTGCGTGGAAGCGATATACAAAGTACAAGCTTCTTTCAGAGCTGACAGCATTGTAGCATAGTGGCATAGTGTGTACCAGTACTAACCAGGAATGGGATCTGCGTGTGCAGGTTCACTTGGAGGGCCTGCAGGAGAAAAGATACTCTGATACTTGACTTGACCACATTACTCAAGTTCAAAAAGAAATTTCTGATAAGAGCTGGAACTTGAGGACTGGTTTGTTATCTAATTCAGTGCTCTGACCACAGGTTCAACCTTCCTTTTTGATGTAACTAGTTTTAGTTTTTGTTTTCTGTGTACAGCTGCTTTTGACCTAAGTAAATAATACACAGCCATTCTGTCTTGCATGTGGGTCCTGCGTAACTCATGAAGTAACCTATATTGATCTCCACCTGCCAAATAAGGGTTGGGTTCAAGTTCAGTTAGTTGTGTTGGGATTAAGTCACCACAGAAAAAAACCCCAACCAATAACCTATAGGAAACTTTCTCTTTCCTTCCTCTGTTTAATTAAGCCTCCAATCCCAGACCCAAACAATATGAGAGATTTTGTCAGCTACCCAACAGCTGGTAATGAACGGCTTCACTGCACGATGAAGCGGACGGAAGATGACCCAGAGGTCGGTGGCCCATGTTATACTCTGTACTTGGAATACCTTGGGGGACTGGTGCCCATCCTAAAAGGACGTCGTATCAGCAAGTTGCGGCCAGAGTTTGTCATCATGGATCCTAAAACAGACGGAAAAGCAGGTAGAATTGAATTGTCGCTCTGTATAAAAATGATTTAGCAATACTTCAGATATGAAATTGTCAAGAGTTTTAAAAAGTACATATATATGTAACATGGATGGTGGCATCTGATATTTTTTTCTGATGTGAAAAAAACCTTTAGCATGACCTGGAAGCTTCTGAAATTATACCCTGCTGCCTTCTGTTTTACAGAAGAGAATTTCTTGTATTCTGAGTAATGGAAAATAGATTGCTAATTAGCAGAAAATATTCTTTAGTCTAAATTTTGAAGTGAATTGAATGCTATTCATCTCTCTGAATCATGTTCACTTGAGTTCAAACCCTTGGAAATTTGGAGTTTGAAGGCAGAGTGAAGAACATTTCATTTTTCTCTGCAAAGTTCTGTTTCAACTGCTGCCTATGGATCAGGTTTATGCTTCTGATGACTGAGAGTTATAATTTATACCAGTTTTCTGAAGCAGCACTCAAATTTTCTGGGGCCTGTCTTGATAGATGAAATCTATGGAAACAGCTTGATTTCCACTGTGATTGACAGCTGCAACTGCTCTGACTCCAGCGATATCGAACTCAGCGATGACTGGGCAGCAAAGAAATCTCCAAAAATCAGTCGAGCTAGCAAATCACCTAAACTCCCCAGGTAATAATGTCTTGGATATTTCTTCTTTCTCCCCAAGTGGCCTCTCTTCTTCCCTTCCTCCCCTTCCTCTCCTTCCCTCTCTTGACACCTTGTAAAATGAAAAGTAAATTCCTTTGGGTACACAGGAATCCTCTGTAAGATTGAGGTTCTCTACAGTGTGCAGTTCTGGGGTGATCTCAGAGATTGGCATAGAGTTGGACTTTAGGGAAGATTTCTGGGACAAAATGTAATGGGAAACAATAGAGCACAACTTCTCCCCAGGCAGTCTCGAAGAAAGATTTTATAAACTATCCCACCTTTTCTTTTTTATTCTCTCTGCCACCATGGAATATATTTTGTTCATCAAACAGACTGTTTTGACCTCCTCAGTTCTTAGAGTCCCTGGTCTTGTTAAAACTTTTATTTCCTCAGGAATATTTTCAAAGTCTCCCACCTTTTCTTTTTTAGCACAGATCCTGGCATAGGTGGCACTGATGCTGCAGTGGCCTTGCAAGGGAGCCTCAACAGACAGGCCCCCTAAACACTGCATTGACGAGGTTCTGTAGCAATATGCAAAATGAGCTTCTAAGCTGTTAGTTCGTCTGGCTGTTTTCCTGACAGCTCTTCATTATATTCATTATGTGCACAGACAGAATCCCCAAACCTGCACGGAGCCTCACTGATGTCTGTGATGTCCCTCATAGGCACTGACATCTACCTGCCAGCTTCATATTGCTGGACTGAGGCCCTGATGCCTTCCAGCTGCAATTGACACTTTACCAAAGACCTCGTACTGTGAGCTTGCTCTAGTATGAGGCAGGGCAAATGCACCCTTTTGTATGTGAACACAGTGTGTGAAATACCAAAGTTTTAGTTTAATAGTGCTTACTTGGCAAAAGAACCGTCAGCTCATGAGCCTAAAACTGAAGGGGCTCAGGAAAAACAATTTCCTTGCAGCCTTGGTTTTCTAAGAACCTGATTTTGAAATGTAACTTTTGTTTGTTACATTTCTGCCAGTGAGCTCTTTAGGTCCTTGAGCTGGAGGTAGAAATAACTTTTGCCTTAGGGTAGGAGCACTGACAACATTTGTGGAGCCTTGGTTTGCTGTATACGAATGTGATAATCTGTCAGCTGAGGTGTCATGTTCTCATTTCTTGAGACTTTGCTCAAAGTCTGTATAGCTGAAATCATTCATCCCTACACCTTTTAGGGATTAGTGGAAGATATATTGTATCTGGCAGAACTGCTATAAACTTCGTTAGATGAATTAGAAAGCATCCAGCATGAGTTACTGCAAGTATGTCAGGTCTTCTGTATCTTCAAATTTGACCTGTAATTCTCCATCCTGTAGGCTCTACAGTCTTTATTAGTCACTTTGAGGATATCCTACCAGTCAAAGACATGAGTTTTGTGCATTTTAGCTTGCCCATTCCTGATTCCATGTATTGCTTTACCTGCAGAATCAATATAGAAGCTCGCAAGTCTCCAAAGATGTCACGAGCTGCGCAGGAGATCTCAAGATCGCCAAGGTTACCAATAAGGAAACCCTCTATTGGTTCACCAAGCCTGACACGAAGAGAGTTTCCTTTAGAAGATATTACTCAGGTATTGTGCACATTGTTACCATACCTGATTTGAATGCATTTCTTTCAAGAGGCAGCAGGTTGTGATAGAGATCCAATGATCCCCAATAAAAGTTTTCATTAAATTACAATAAGTAGATGGAGCAACTAGAGAATTGCATCTTCCAGTTCAGTATTAATGTTCGAAAGTGTCAATGGAGTATCAGGTGTTGTTTGGTAAGTACCACTTACTTCTGTCAGTGTGAATCCATGTGAGATGTTTTATTCTAGGTGATGTTGGCTGTTTGAAAGTGTATGTGAGAATGCTTCATCAGTTTCTCAGACCTGTCTTAACACCACAATAATTCTCTGCTTTGCTAGGGGTTGCAGAGATAAGATAATGTTTGCTTCAGAGGACCACATGTTCTGTTTCATAATTAACATGAGACAGTCTTAATTGGAAGGAAGGAAAGGAATTACCACTTTATGCTCTTTGTGGTGTTCAGGTCCTCTGAGTAAATGAAACTTAGCAGGCTGTAAAACTGTCTGGGTTGTATATTTCATTAATAATAGCCTGTGTTCTTTTAATTTTCTTTGGTTTGGTTTGGTTTTTTCTGCTCTCTTGTTTCACTTTTTCCTTTTTATGAAAAATTCTAGGACAGTTACACGGAGATAGGACCAAAAGCCCTTCGAAAAAAGCAGAAGACCTGAGGCTTAGATCCTGCTCCTGATACTGGCATCATAACTCCTGGCCTTTGAGAAAAATCTATTGGTCTTTCAGACCCATAATATGTCTACCATGGCAGCAGTGGTTTGGGAAGTTGCTTTAGGAGCTCCAGGGGAATATATGTTTGTTGTTATGAGTAATAAATTTCTGTCTTGTTTATTGTTCTATAAAGTGATTCATGCGCGTAGAACCAACGGGCAGGGTGTATCACTCTCTGAAATACAGAATAGCTGCGCTCTGGCTGGGCAGGAGCAGCAAGTGCCAGAAGACAGAGCTGTTCTCCACTAAGCACGCATCATGTTGTTCAGATCTTCAATAGCTTTAATCACCCTGTGGCTGTTGCATACATCATTTCTGATGGTGTTTAGATATCAGAATGAGTCTTCCTAATGACTGGGTAAAACTGTTGCTACATAGGCACTTTAGGCTGTTTCAATACAGTAAAAACAAGAGAAGCTGAAATTGCATTATCACTTCCAATAGCTTGATTGTTCTGCAGTTTTTTATTAGAGCTTGATACAGATTTTATCAGGTAAAAATAATCTTGTTTTTGTTTTGCAGCACAACTACCTTGCTCAGGTCACATCTAATATCTGGGGAACCAAATTTAAAATTGTGGGTTTGGCTGCTTTCCTACCAACTAACCTTGGTGCAGGTAAAAGTAAACTCTGTTGATTTTTTTGCATGTCAAATTCTTTCTAACAAACAAGAAACATATGCCATGAGATTTTTTGTAAGTGATCAAAAGGCTTCTTTAACAAAGCACTTATTTTCTGTGGCCAGTGGGAATTAGATCTTATTAAATTCATTGTAACTAAAGGAGATTAAAATCTATAAATACAATAATGAGATGATCAATAAAATGCTTAAAGTCTCACTTGTAATAAAATGGTAAATTAACATTTGAGCCCAGACCTCTATTTTTACAGTTTATTTGAACAAAACCCACACAAATAAAAAAAAAGGTTTTGCAAGAGAACTATAAAAATAATAGGTTTTAAGTTACTGGAGTGGAAATATTTTTTAAAGTCAGATTTTTATGGTTATTTAGCTACAAATTATACCAAAAAAAAGCTATTACAGCCTCATGTTCAAGATTCTTCAAGTCAGTGCAGAGCCTCATCACATGGTTCTCCTGCTGGAGCATCAGTAATCTGGTAGCCTTTATTAAAAACAGCATTTGTCTATTAACCTTTTTCTGGGTAGGCCAGTTCTACCCAGATAGTGCTGTTGTAAGGAAGAAGGCTGGGTAAACAACGGGGTGCCACCTCACAGAACTGAGCTCTGAACTGAAATATTAAGTCTAGCACTTTAATGAGCTCCTTAGAAAACATACTTTGTTGCATGTTGCATTATGTAGTTGGGTCAGGAGTACATAAAGATGCCCTGGATGCAGAATTAGATGGATACCTTTTGTGGCTCTGTGTACTGCTGTCAGCAGTTGAATGATCACAGGTCATTCTAATTCTCTCACTGCCGGTGGCAGATTGGGAAGGATGTAAGTGTAGAGTAAATGTATAGTGATACTTCTTTCAGATGTTCTCCCAGTCTCCAATGGTTTGAGTCCCAGGGACTTCCTGAGCCCAGTGGGATTTCCTTGTATGTAGTAATTGTCAGCAGGTTTCCTTCCTGAGAGCTTTCCAGTTTTCCCCTGGAAGTCAGTAGCATCTTGTGAAAAGTTTCGAAAGTAGAATGGAACAAAGTATTTTCCTTCCATAAAAATAGGTGTGAATACAAGATGAAATGATCAGTTATTTAATTACATAGATGCTGCTTCCATTTAAAGAGAAATAGCTGAAAGCAACAATCTTTTATCCCATTTATGCAAAGCGTTACACAGTGATTTGACAAATAATGGCTTGCCCATGCACATGTGTACAGTAAATAACATCCATAGCCCTTCTGGCTGCTTTGAATTGCTTCTTCCTTAGCTTTACATTCTCTTTGTGTAACAGACTTTTTTGCTTCTTTTTATATTTTTTTCTCTAGTAATATATAAAACCAGTTTGCTGCATCTGCAGCC
The DNA here is from genome assembly GCA_013398955.1 of Callaeas wilsoni. NCBI lineage: Eukaryota > Metazoa > Chordata > Aves > Passeriformes > Callaeidae > Callaeas > Callaeas wilsoni. The sequence continues at coordinate 3,846 of VWPU01017681.1, read as the reverse complement.
CAGGCAAATGACAATATATCTCCCGGAAGTGCGGAAGATTTCAATGGACTACATTAACATGCCTGTCTTTAATCCAAATGTTTTCAGTGAAGATGAAGATGATTTACCAGGTAAGGAGGAGCTGGAAGGCTGCCATGTTATGGGCTAAGCTAGATGGAGGTCAGGTCGGTTGTGTCATGGTCCCCTCAGGTAAACAGACAAATCAAAATCCTTTAGTCTGATGGGGTCCTGTAGAACTGAGTTAGAATAAGGCTAATATATATTATGGGCATCGTTTTCTATAATGTGTGGAAAATATAATCCATAAAGAGCTCCTAAGTTTCAAGTTCGTTGGGAAATTAGTCGTCTGCTAATTCATCTTAGTTTGCTAGGAATTCTCCACAGACTGAGGCCTTGCCTTCTGCATCTTGATAGGACAGAACTGTAATGTGTTGGAAGCCCAAATAGGTTGTTCCTGAGACCTGATGGCACCAAAGCACTGCTGGCTGATAGGAGCTTGGGTTGGAGGGCAGGTTCTCATAAAACTCAGCAAGCCTTTGAGAAGTGATAAATGCTCATTTGGATTTTTGTCAATACTAAGAGGCTAAAATAGTAAAGTAGTTGATAAACAAGGCAGGGTCAGGAAGAATTTTTCACTTCACTGAGATGTAAGGCAGCAGATTTAAGCAGTGCAGGGAATGTTTAGGTGCAGGTGATGTGATGTGATGTGGGAGGTGAAAGGACTGGAAGTACTCATGACCTCCTCCAATCAAACCAAAATCATCATGCCAATAAAATTAACAAATAATAGAAAAGAGGATAAATTCAGACATTTTTAGAATTTTCATATCACTGAGGGATTCCTGTTGCCAGGTAACAGGTTTTTGGAACTATGGAAGTGGCTGTCTTGCCAGTACCCTTTAAAGAGGAAGGAGTGTGAGCACTGCAAAGCAGTTAAAGACTTGTGCAAGAGTCTACTGAAACAAATGGAAGTGCTCTCATCATTTCAGACTAGGGTTTCAGCTGCTGACAGCAAAAAAGCTTTTGTCTGATGTAAGCAAAAAAGCTTTTGTCTGACCCAAGTAGTTCTCTGGACTTCTAAAGAAATATTTGTATGTTTAAAATTTAGCCCATTTTTTTCACAATCTAGGAAACTTGGCTTGCTTAATGTTTGTCTACATCATACTCACCTGTAGTATCTGAAGAAAATAATAGAGACATTGGTGATCGTATATATATTATTAATAGGAAGCACCCAACATTTGCTATTATGAAACATGGTCCAAGCTGCCAGAAAGTAATATAAAAACTAAATAGAAAAGAAAAAAGTTAGTACAAAGTTTTCACATCTCTTCCTGAAATTGGGTTGAATCTGCAATTAGAGATGAAATGGTGCTCATAATTGCAGGTACACCACATAAACAGAGAGAAAATTGTTTGAGACTCTTGTAACAGCTCTTTGAGAAGGCTAGGAAAAGAATCATACTACCCTGTCCTCCGTAACAGCCCTCCTCTTGTCCACTTTTTCTTTTCTAGTTTTTTCTGAAAATTTATTTCTGACTTAGTAAATGGTGGCTACTGAAAAATCTTCAAAAATGTTTTTGGGGATATCCTTTCTAAAGCCTGCAAATGAAGGAAGAAAGTACCATATACTAAAGGAAAAAATATTGCAGGGTAAATAATGATTACATGATAGATTAAAAAAAACATAGTAGAAAGCTGTTCTTGGGCAGTTGAACGTTCATAGTGAGGTACACTTGGGACAGGTGTTTTTTAATGTAGTCAGTAAAGATCTGGCGAGACAAATGCTCAGTGAATTGATTTAACTTACAAACTAAACAATTAAAAACCATTGGAGAAATGAAAAAAAAATTGGATTTAAACACTTAGGAATATTAAGCAACACCACAACAAACGATATTTTGTTGGATACGGCAAAATGACAGCAACATTTGGGGTTGCTCAAGCCAAGCTAACAATTAAACCTCAGGCTCTGGCAGCTAAATTGCTAAGCCTGCAGGCATCAGGGTGAAACCTTGGCCTGCCAGCCAAGCACAGAACCACACTGCCTTAGGGTCAGTTAATTTTGGCTGTTGGTCTTCCTCTAAAGGAATGAACTGAACTATCATAAGTATTTGCCAGCATAGCCACAGTCCTATCTGTACACCTCCCACATTCATGACTGACGCTGATAAAAGCCTAATGTTACTGAAAATGTAATTATAGGGCATAGATGATTAGAAATTAATTAGGAACTGGGCAGCATTTGGAGGGAGTCCTGACTAATGGATCTCTAATGTGATCTGGTCTTGCAAATCAGAGGTCTCCACAGAATCTGGCACACTTAAATATGGATATAAAACTGGATAAAAACTGGATATGACACTAGATCCTTGGTCTCTTTTCCTTCCACAAACCTACTGATACAACTCACTTTTTACAGGAAGTTTAATAAAAAAATAAAGAACTTGCAATATTCCTGGAAGTTCTAATATAATATTTACTGTTTTCCCTCTTTTTTGTTCCTTCTTGACTTCTGCACCTCTGCTTAGATCCAGTGTCCTCATATTCCTGTTCCAGCTTTTCAGTGGTAGCTCCTATTGGAATCAACCACTTTTTTGCAAAAGGAACCACAAAGAATTGAGCACTCTTCACATTTCTGCTCAAAATCATGAGAATTACTTCTTGCCACATTGTCCCTTTTTCAATGCCACCACATGTGGGAAATTTTTCCTAATTCTTTACACATTTCCGACTGCAGCCTGTCCAAACATTGATACTGCAGTCACCCTGACTACAGTACCCACTTTTGAGTCTTTTTGGCTTCCCATCTATTTCTTCACATCTTCTCCTTACAAATCTTCTGAGAACTTTTATAAGTTTTGTCTGCATTTAATTTCGTCATATTCCTCTCTCTGTTTCCGCTTCCTTCCTTTTGCATTGCTGGTTGGTTTGTCACCCACTATAAGCAACTTTTCCCAGCTATTGTCTGTGTTCTCCAGTTTTCCCAAGCTCATTGAGACTAGGAACCTTATACTAGATATTACACAGTGCCTTCAGTGTAGGTCTTCAACTTTCTTTTTCTTAGCCTCCATTTGTTTTGTTTGTTTGCTTGTTTGTTTTGTTCAATTGTTTGTTGATTATTTACTATTGAAAGTCCCTCTCAGAAAACTAGTGAGTCTTGATTTAGCAAAACTTTTATTGATTTGAGCAGAAGCAGTTAAAACTGGATGATGAGTGAGCGCTAATTCATATTGTGACAGTCCATGGGGATCGTAGTCTAGGCTGAAAGCGCACTCAGAACTTGACCCCTGAAGTGTCACTTTAAAGAAGTGGCTTTAAAGTTCATCACCAGCTGCTACAAGTAGCTCTTGAGCAGTGGGAGTCAGGGGAGACGGGCTGGCTTACGTGTTCCCACTGGGGTCTGACCCACCGGTTTTGGGCAACAGTAGCAGCCCCTCCGGACGCAGCAGAGTCCGTAAAGGTAGCAAATGGTTTAAAAGGCCCCTCCGTGACAGGGGCAGCCCCCCAGGCCAGGCCTGGCCGTAGCACGGAGGGATGGCTGTGGCGGGGAGCGGAGGCCGGGGCGGCAGTGACGCTCTGTGTTGTCCCTTGCAGTGCCCGGCGCCCCCGGCGCGCCCGCCAGCAGCCCGCCCTGCACCGTCAACATCCCCATCGCGCCCATCCACAGCTCGGCGCAGGCCATGTCGCCCACGCAGAGCATCGGCCTGGTCCAGTCGCTGCTCGCCAACCAGAACGTGCAGCTGGACGTGCTGGCAAACCCGCCGGCAGAAGCGGGGGGCGAGGGGCCGGGACCCTTCCCGGGGGCTCCGGGCCGCTTTCCCGGCCCCGGGGCGGGGGCGCTGG
>VWPU01017678.1:0-68922 GCA_013398955.1 Callaeas wilsoni | reverse complement strand
ATTCATCGTGCACCCCTGGCACATGTGTGCACACAGACATTCATCGCGCATCCCTGGCACACATGTGCACACCCATTCACCGTGCATCCCTGGCACACGTGTGCACACCCATTCATCGCGCATCCCTGGCACACATGTGCACACCCATTCACCGTGCATCCCTGGCACACGTGTGCACACCCGTCTCCGCAAGGCACGGCAGCAGAAAGCCCGTGCTCCAGACTTCAGTCAATAAGCAGATGGCTCCCCAGCACTATCATTTTACAACATTACAGCTTCTGCTCTGCTCATGCAGTAAACATTTTCTGGCTTATTGCATGAAAAAAGGTGGCTACCATGGCTTTGCAAAATTCTACATTATCTTTTTATCAAATGCTTTCGGGGTGGAGGAAGGGAAGAGCATTTCTATTTTCGATTTGCATCCTGCAGGACACAGCGTTTTCCCTGGATCCCAGTGGGTTTGTGCTTCTTGTTGGCCTGCCTCCTGATTGTCATAGCTCCGTCACTGTTTGTGGGGAACCGGGAGATGGAAAGCTGTTATGCAGACATCAAGAGGTTGCAATTGCATGCTGGTAAACATGAGAGCAAGAGGGATTTCTGATGGTATTAGAAACCACAAGATATCTGCAGATGTAAGTGTTCCTGGAGGCAGTGGGTCTAGCTGTTGGCAGAGCAATTAGACCTGGTGTTATTCCCAGCCCTGCGAGTCACTGCGGAGGAGGGGACGGTGCCTTTGTCCCACCCACCTGGTGGCAGCTCTGTGGCACATGTAGGTCCCTGTGTCCCACCCTCCAGCTAAGCCGCTGCTCACTTCCACCTGCGCCTTACAGGCTGGGGGAAGGGGGAAGGAAATGATCTGGAGGATATGGCACGGTGCCTTGCTTTACATGTACAGCAATTACCGTGCTGGCATTTTCCCTGTGTTCAGAATAAAAATGTCAATAAGGAACAAGTTATTACACCAGAAAGAGGGTGGAAATGGCAAGAGCTCATGCAGGCTCGAGGGCCTGGGCATTATTGCAAATGCTGCCCATTGCTGCTGTGTTCCCTGAGCTCTGGGATCAGGCCCGTCCTTCCCTTCAGCACCATGAGACCGACCCACCTGGTGCTCCCCAGTCCAACGAGGCACTGGAATAAACTGGGATGGTCAGGGACGGGAGCACAAAGTGTACAAGAAGTTGGGTTTTCAGCCTCCAAGCAGACCTTACTGCCCTTCTCTGCTCTCTGCAATCCTGAGGCTGCCCCAGTAAATGAAAATGTATTTTTCTCTTTTAATGAAACCTTTCTGTCCTTTTTACTTTTGCCTTTTCCCTTCCAAGCCTTTCTTTGGTGCCCTGCTGAGCTTTCTGCCTCCGCCAGCCCCTCCAGAGGGAATGACGTTTCCAAAGGAAGCAATGCAATTCCACACTGAACCTCAGGGTCCCTGCATCCAGCAAAGCTCTTGGCAAAAGGCACCCCCAGAACTGTGAATACCAGAGGAGACCCAACCATGGCACAGGATGAAGGAGGAGGGTGACAAGTGCAGAGGGATGCTCACAGCCAGAGGAGGGTATGTTTGCTCACACGGAGCCTGGCGGGCAGGATGAGAGCCGAGGCTGAGGGGCAGGAATTGGGGTGCCCGTAGCCCCAGCAGCAACTACAGCCCAGCCCAAGGAGCAAGGGCAAGCCCAAGGGCAAGCAAGCACCCATGGCACCCCCTGACCATGGACGGTGAAATGGTTCTGACTGCACCTCTGCTACCCTGCACCTACGCTGCCTTCCTCTCCCTCTTTTCAATTATGAAAGCAAAACAACACACACCAAAAAAAAACCAAAAAAGTCTCAAAACAAACAAACAAACAAACAACATTAAAAAAAAAAAAAGCCCTCCAGGAATTAATTAATGATTCATGTTGGAGCCTTGGCAAACCTCGCTCCACAGAAGTTCAAAGCAGGAACAATAAGTATTTGGCAAAGAAGGGGCAGTGGGCTCGTGCTTGGCGGCGTGTGGTGCAGAGTGCTGGCAGCACCGCTCCCTCACCGAACCCGACACCTCGGGGACCACGGGAAAGGCTCTGCCAGGCTGCTCTGAGCCAAGAGTCAAATCCAGCCTCAGGGATCAGCCACAACCCAGCTGCGAATAACCGGGGACAGAGCCTTGGGGGAACATGCCACGGCTGCCAGCGGTGGCTGTGCCTGCCCTGCCTGCCCTGAATGAGGTGCACCCCCATCCCGCGTGCTCACACACACGCGTGCCCTTCTGAAAACCTGGGCCTGAGCCACTCCAACTCGGCATCCTGGAGATTTAGGATAATGAGAGATCTTTAATGCAATTAATAGATGTCATGGGACATGGTCTTGTGAGTCTAGAGCAAATGAGGCTTGGATAATTGGTGCTGAAACACATATATCAGGGAGATGATATTTTCCCCCCCGCCAGAGCTGGAGGCTGGAACACGCTGTCGACTGATCCCGTACAAATGCGTTTGGTTATTCACTGGCGGCAGCTTCCAAAGTTCCAGTGTGGAGCCTCTGCCAGGCAGGCCTGCAATCCTAGCAGCAAACAAGCTGTCATTTGGTTGTTCAAAGAACTGCCTGGAAAGCGGCTTTATCCCCACATGCATGCACAAACCCCCGCGCGCGTGCTCACGTGCGTGGAAGCAGCCAACACTGCACTGGCGGCAGCAGCTTTTCTGGTCGCCCTGAGCTCTGCCTACAGCTCCGCTTCCCTCAAGGAGGGGTCACTGGTGGTGCAAAGGAGGCTCTAATCTGTGGCATCCCCTGCCCTGGTCAAAGCGGGAGCAGAGGGGTCTGGCTGCCCCACAGCAGGGGAGAGGGATGCACCCCATGGCATCCCACCAGAGGGATGTGCCACCTCCCAGCACCGTCCCCAGCAGGGGACCCACGACAGCACAGGACATGGTGCTCCCCAGCACCTCCATCCCTCGGTGGTCTGGTCAAAGCCATAAATAAATCTACCTCTACATTGCCTCAGCAGCACCTCCAAATACCACATAAGCACACATGCTGCTTCCCCAGATCCCCAGACCTGCTCCAGGGGTATTTCCAGGGCACACGTCACCAAAAAGCCATTAATGTTCAGAAACTGCCTAATAGAAACCAATATCTGGTTTGTGCAAGGTTCCTAAATGAAAAGTTTTGTTTTGCAGTGAACTCAGTGAATCAAAATCACCTGCAGGACAAGACTCAGGAAAAACCCAAGCCCTGGCATTTCACTGGGAAATATTCAGGAATTTTGCCGCAGTAAGGGAAAAAGTATTTAATTTCTCAAGCACGAACCATAATAAAATGTTAAATACAACCTGGATATTAAATTAAAACATAAAAGTCAAAACACATCAAATCAAAGAGACACATTTGAATTTCCTGGACACTGTCAACAGACTGAAGCCAGAATGATTTGCTTCAATATTCTCCCACCTGAATGTTGGCTCCATGGCTACATGCCGATTCTGATAATGTAGTTTGATAAAAAATACATTTTCCAATGGAAAATTTTACCGCTGATACCCTCTGCCTCCATTTCCAGAGTGTCTGATGGATGATGCAGGGGACAGAGGTGGTGTCACTCCAGGGCAGGTCCCCAGCAGAGAGGGGACCAGCCTTGAGATGCTGTCCCACGCTTGGCTTGTGCAGGACCAGGGGAAATGGACCCAGCCTGCGCCCCTTAACGAATGGGAAAGCATTCCCATGGGTTGTTAGGCATTTGTGTATGGGTTTGGAAACCGCAGCCGTGTCACCACAATATAATCATGGATAAACACAAGGCGGGCCATCAGAGAGCAACAGAGCACAAGGCTGGGAGAAGGGCCCTGTTCCCTTCCCCACGCTCTCCCAGCACTCACTGGGAACAATGGAGATGGCACTGGGCAGCCTGAGCCATCAGCTGTGCACCACAGCAGCTCTGCCAACCAGCCCTGGGCACTCCTGGCTTGCCAAAACCGAGCTGGCTGGGGACCAGGCTGTGCCAAGGCAAGGACTGTGAGAGCTCCCTAGGGACAAATCACTTCTGACAGCAAAAGAGAGACTCAAACCTTGGCTGAGCCCACTCCTGGTTGTTACTGGGCACCTGCAGTGCAGCCCCAGCCCCTGTGGATGTACCTGTGGGGCTCCAGCCCCCAGGAGAAAAACCACAGCATCAAAGAGACAAAAAACAAAGGTGGGGAATAGCATGGCCTTGGTTTACTGCTAGGCAGCCCTGTGCTTCTGTGGCAGAGGAAGGGTACCAGGAGATGTGCCTGGCTCACAGAGCATTTAATGAAGCTCCAGCACTTCATTAGGCAGCCACGGAGCCCTGTGAAGCCCACTTTCCGCTCTGGATCAGCAGTGCCAAGGGCACCCTGCTGGTGCCAGGGTGTGGAGAGATCAGAGGGCCTCGAGCACCGCTGGTCGGGGACCAGGACATGGGGATGCCAGGCCCTCCTGCCTGGACACTGGTGTGTCCAGCCCCATGTGCTGCTGGCCCAGGAGACCCCCTGCCTGCTGTGCCTGCACCCCTGCCCAGCGTGCAGCAGCACAGTACCAGAGCCCCCGAGGGGAGCAGGCACCAGGGATGGCTGCTTTCTGCAAGGCCAGGGCTTCCCCGGGGCCCTGGGCACCCCACGCTAGCACAGCCCACGGGCACAGCCTGGCTCCGGGTGCAGAGCAGATGAGGCTAATGCATGCAACAGCCTGGAGTCAGAAGTTAAAGAGCAGCTGGGGGGCAGCTCTGTGGCCATCTGCCAGGTGATGCAAGCAGCGCTTTCATAATTCAACAGGCCATAAAGTATTAGAGCAAGGTAAGGCCAGCAGCCTGTCTCAAGGAAGGTATCTTGAGAGTAGGGCTAGCACCTGAATCCTCAAGCCTGCGGGTGTGGACATGCAGAGGGAAAACATGGATGCCCTGCAAGCACCCTGCAGACCTCGCTTCAGGATCGGGTAAAAGCAAGTGCTTCTTTAAAGGGTTAGACGTTATTGAGATGAATGAGAACAGGAAATAGAGTTGGACTAATGAAGGCAGCAGTGTGGAAAGTCCTCAGCCCTTGGGGGCTAGGCTGAATAGCTGGAAAGAAGATTTACCTAAGATCTGCCACTTTCTGTTAGACTCGTAGTGCAGAGCACGTTCTCCTGCGCTGGGGATTCATTAGCTCCAGCTGCCAGTGAAAGGGAGATGGGATGCCTTCCTGAGGTGCTCCTCCAGTTCTGCCACAAGTTGTCAGCAGAGCAAGAGCTCCCTGTTCAAGCAGCAGGGAAGTGGCTTTCTCCGGATGTCATTCCTGCAGAGCAGTTAGAGGTCCCGGATTTTGTGGCATCACAAAACCACAAAGATGGCACTTGGCTGTCCCATCCTGAGCAGCTTTGGAACAGCCTGGTGACTTGCAGACCCACCCACCATGCTCCCCACTCTCTACAGGCTGCCTTCCTAACCTCCAGCTCTGCTGACCCAGGGAGGTGTTGGCACCAATGGTGACAGAAAGGGAAAGAGGGTGGCAGCAGGAAACCTTGACTCCAGATATACCCGGAAACCACCACTTAAGATACAGCCCAGCAAAGGCCTGACACTGCCCAGCAAAAGGGTGTTCATAGCTGGCACAGGCAGCTCTCCTGCCCAGGACGATGGGAAGCACCAGCAGAGCCTTGGAGGCGCAAGGAGGGTTAACTCACAGCCATGGGAGCAGAAAATGAGGTTCCAGTTATTAGTTGATTTATTGGTCTGTCCTCAGTTGGCACTCAGGACTCAGAAGAAAATGTTCCACTCCAAAGCATTAAGCATCTTCAAAGAGCAGAAGCATTAAAAATTGAAATCATAAAATAGACATGTAAATATAGCAGAGGTAAACGGGGCAGCGAGGAAAGGAGCGGAGCGCAGCCAGCCCCAGCCGAGCCCGCAGGGCAAGGGAAGGGCTGTGCCAGGGGGCTGGAGCCGTGCTGGGGTGGCTGCAGCCCCCCAGGTTGGGGGAATAACCTGCAGGGAAGCTCTGGATAGCTTCCCTAAATGACTGCACTGCTCACCAAGATCTGCGGGGTGCAAACACAGCAAAGGGCAAAGCTGCCTTGCTGGATGTGTGCAGGAACCTCATCCCACAGCCCCTCACCACCCTCCCCTGGCCTACACTCAGTATGCTAAAGCCTCTAGGGGTTTTTACTCCCCTTCTCCCACACCAATCCTTCCCAAAATACTTCAGACATGGCAAGAGAGGGGGAGTGGGGCTGCCTGCCAGCAGTTTCACCAGGTTGAGCAAACCCAGTGAAGTCAACCAGCTGTACATCAGGAGTCACAGCTGGACGGCAAACTAATGCTGTCACCTCCTTAGGCAAGGGCTGCTGGTCACATGCAGCATTTCACAGAGTCAGGGACAAGCACTCCCTTTCCTCCCCTCCTAGAGCAGCAGGGCAGAACAGACCCAAACTCCTCTGGCCAGCTACCTGCAGGGCAGAAGGATGGTGTCACCCTTCCCAAAGCACCTGCCCAAGCAGAGGGTTCAGCAGCACTCCCCGAACCTGAGGATGGGCTGCTGGAGGCGCTGGTCCCTTCCTGGGCATAGAGGAAGGGAAGGGACCCAATGTAAGTCACTACCCCTGAGTAGGAGTCCCTTGCTGGGCCTGGGAAGTGGGAGTAAGAACCGCTTCACGTGTTGCTCCAGCACCTGGCCCAGCCTAAGGGCACCACCTGCCAGCAGGGGTGGCCAGCCAGGGGAAAGCTGTGGAAGAAGGAAAAGGGAGGGTGGGGAGGACACAAAACCTCCTTGCCGCAGTGGGAACATGCATCTGGCTGGGGACTGGCATTTGTGGACAAGTGTGTGGCAAACCCATCCTCCTTATGAACAGCAAGTGGTGCCTCCTTCGGAACACCGGGCTGCCTGTTGATTGTGTTTTCAGAGCTACCTGCAGAGATACCAAGCCCTCCCGATTTGCCACGGCTTCTCAGGAGGGTGGTGGATGCTCAGCCCCTCTCCAAACCCACACCAGACTGTGCTCAGGGGCTTTGAACCTCCACAGGCAGGAAGCAAACCCCCTCATGGACCAGCAAACCAGCCAAAGGACAGAACACGAGGCAGCCACACCAGTGGTCACATGAGCTCCTAAGCTTTCAAACCTCTGGAAGCACAACCATCATCTTGGGAAAGGTCTCTGGCGAGGAACTGGGAAATCACCGCATCCTCCAGAGTGCTGGAGTCCCCTGAGTCCCCATCCCACGTGCGGTCAGCAAGAGGGACCACCACCACTGCCCCTCGCCACGCTCTGGCACAAACCCAGCTCTCTTGGCACCCGTACCTGCTTTTCCTCTACACACAATTTTTTCTTAATTGGGAGCTTGTTAATTATCCCAATACTTTGCAGAGGAAATAAACAGCAATTAGAGAAATAAGTGGTATTTTTATTCCCTGGCACTCTCGCAGAGCTCTCTGACGCCTCCCATCCCTAGCTCCCACACGGGCACATGTTGCTGCCTGCTCCGGCGTCGCTGCCCGAGTGCTCTGCTCCGTCTGTTCCCCACGAGCAGGGCACTGCGCTGGTGGGCTGCCTTGCTCTCCCCCGGGGAGGAAGCGTTACTGTGTGAAAGCAGCAGGCTGTCCCACTCTAATCTGTTTTAAAAGTCATAAATTGCTGAGAAAAGCCAGTTTTCCTGCACAACAGAAGGTTAGCGTGTTTAAAGAGAGCACTGGAACTGTTTTTATTAATCAGAACTGCCATAAAGAAAGCATTTTAATTAACATAATTATCCTGTTTGAGAGAAGCAGCCCGTACCTCACAGATACTTTTCAAACTAAAGATGCGGGCTGTCACAGTCAGTCATAATTAAGCAAAATGAGCTGGTTTTCCTGCTCTATGTCTGCCTCCTTCCAGCCACATGCTTCCCCTTTCCTCTTACACTCAGTACAAGGCGAGCAGAGACAACATCATGCCATGGGAGTGGCAGGGCAGGCCTCCATCCCTGCATCCCAGTCTCCAGCTTGGAGCAGCTGGGGTTAATCTCCATCCAAGCCTGTGGTGCCAACTCCGGGCACTGACCAAGCTGCAAACCATCAACCTGGAAGATGGAGGTGGCTATAAAAAACCCACAAGATCTGTACGACTCTGTTTGCAGCACAGTCTCACAGTCAACAGATAAAAGATTTATTCTCATTGAAAAAGACAAAAAGAAAACCATAAAAAGCCTGGCACTGGGCTGCCCGCCAGCACCGAGAGAGAGGAGCGGGTAAGGGGAATGAAAGCTGGCACGGGCAGGCAGCGGTGTGGGCCTGGGTTTCTCTGAGCATCCCAGAAACAAAGCCGGACCCTGGAGGGCAGCGATTTGACCAGGAACTACAGCCTTCAGCAGCAGCCCCCTCCTTCTCCTCCTGCCTGTTTCATGAGGCTCCACCACAAGTCTCAGGCAGCATCTCCCATTCCTCCCAGCACAGTAACAGGCTCAGTAGCTCCCCTGGCACAACCCTGCCCGCCCTTTGCTCCTGGTGCTGATGTCCCCCTTCCAGAGGGCAAGACAGGGTACACAGGCTACACAAAGCAACCAGGCATCACCTCCACACCTGATGCTGGCTGCTTCAGCCGAGGCCTCCTGCACCACCAAGGTGTCCTGGAGCAGGACACAAACCCAGGGCCGAAGGTAGCACCTTCAGCAACCAGCCAAAGTCCCTTAATGGCAGCACCATTCAGTATTTTAGGAGGTGTTTTAAAGAATGCTCTGCTATTTGGCAGAATGTGCAGTGCAATAGACTGCTAACAATTTGTGGTTTTAATTAAAACCTCCTTTATTTACAAAAGATGGTTCTGAGTTGATGGGTCTGCCCTGAAATAGCACAGCACTGCTGGAGATGCTCGTGTCACGTCTTTCACTCACACCCAGTGTCACCTCAAAGGGACCAAAGTCACCATGCTGAGTTCTCAGCCCCGTGTCCCCAAGGGCTGCAGGGACAAGAACACCCATCCTGCCCACACAGCACCCCGTGCTGGGTGTCACCACCCCAGGGCAGCCCACGTTCCCTTACTGCCAGTCAAGAGCTATCTGCAGGTAGAACACGGCAAAAAAATTGAAAAGAGGTATTTTTAGATTTTTTTTCCTTTTTTTGTTGGCATGGTTTCCTTAAGAAAACAAGGCTTGTGCCATCACGTGCTCCACGTGTTGTCTGTCTCCCCTAATTACTCTCCGACTCAGCAGTCAAATTCAACAGCTTGTGAGTGACAGCTGAAAATCTCGAAGTTATTAAATTCCTGGAGGTTTCGTGGAAATAGGCAGGCAGACAGAGTGGAGAGGTCTTCCTCGGCTCAGCTGAGCCAGGCTGCAGCAGGAGCCTGGGTCTCGCAAGGCACCAGAGGATCCACATTGGAGAAAGGAAAAGCACAAAAGCCCCGATGATGCAGGGAAAAGGCTGAATCAGAGGATGTAGCGTGCTAGATATTGAAATCAGTCAATCTTCAAGTATTAGCCCCTGGAAAAGCAGCCTTCTGTAGTGCTGAGTGGCGTGTTAACAACCTGTTTTCAAACAGGAAACACAATTTCCATGGGAGAATCAGGTTTTCTGGATGGAAGAATTAAAATATTCAGGGAAAAAAAAAATCATCAAACACACTTTTCTCCTTTGGTTCAACACAGACTGACACATTTCAGGTGACTAAAAAGACATCTGAGACCCACCACAGAAAGTCTAGAAGCATCTTCTGCATCAAACTTCGCTGGGCAGGGGTCAGAACTCGTGTCAGCCTGCTCCAGGTGCCCGCAGGAGAGCTGGCCAGGGACACGGAGCAAAAGGCGAGCACAGGGTACAGGCAGCAGGGCACAGCCTCGGGCTTGCTGCTGCGAAGGGCTTTGTGTGGCGCATGGGAGGGTTTTATTTCTACGCAGACTATGAAGCACCCACTTAGAGATGTCTCAAGACCTACTTGTAAGACCAAATAAAAATATCTCTGCTTCTCTGCTGGTTCTCGACTGTGAGATCTGGGAAGGAGGCTTCCAAAATTGGGTTCTCTCCCTGCCTGCGCAGAGGACGGGGTTGTGACACCACAGAGGAGCTGTTTGTAGGTCTCCGTTCGCAGGCAGCCTCAGCCTCCCTCAGCCGGGGCATCTGCCTTCCCCAGCGCGCAACCCCCGGCAGAAACGGGACTCCTTGCTGGAAGCCCCGCGGTTGGTGGCACTGCAGGGCATTGCAGCGGCTCTCCCAGCCACATCCCCTCCCTCTGCGGCCCTGTCGCTGTCCGGACAAAACCCACACAGGGTCGGGGAGCCTTCTCCCTGCACCGCCCGCCCGCTGCCCCCATCACAAACCGAGGCTGCGGCGAGATGAGGCGACGCTTCCTAACTCCTTAGCAGGGAAATGTTAATGAGCACTGAGCGGAGGGCGAGAAAAGCCCTTAATCGCATTAGCTCCGCTGCCAGAGCTGATGAACGTCCCCCAGCCGGAGCGCTCCGTCCAGACACGCGGCACGGGAGCGGCCGGGGCAGGCGGACCTCGAGCCGCTCGGGGCAGGGGGAAAACAGTCCTCAAAGCCACACTGATCCCCTGCTTCACCCTAAAAACACCTCCTGCCAGCTGACGGTGCCTGCGCCATGGGGCTCCGGGATCCCATGCTGCCGGGACGGGATGCTCTGCATGAGCGGGAGGCCGTGCCAGGTGTGCCCGCACCCGCGAGGAGCCCGGCCTTCCGCTGCTTAAAGAAGTCACGCGCCAGGTTTTATACTGGCAACTCGGTTTTGAGCTTGTGTAACTCTCTGATGTTTTCCTTTTTTCCTTTTTTTTTTTTTTAAACGCGGCCAGGAAATTGCCATATAAAGTGTAAGTATAAAAATACCGATTTTGCTCAGCTAAGCGGCCACGTGAGCGGCGCCGCTTGCGCGGCCGTGCCTCTCGATGCCCGCGTACGCTGTGCGCACACACGTGTGCGCTGCTCCGTGACACACCGGGACATTTGTTACGGTGACAGCCTGCCGCTCCCCCTTGGGGAGAAACGTGGCTTAATTTTTAGTATAACCTTAAAAAAGGAGACTAGCAAAGCAGCTCTCCCCATAAATTTTGTAAGTGACATTTATTTCTTGGTGCATTATCGCTAGTGATGGACAAATCTGGAATTTAGGGGAGCAGCCATCTTCTCCTGCCAGCTCCAGTGGGATGAGGCGGTTATCCTTAGGCTCAGCTCAGGCACTGCCTGGAAAATCTCCAGATGCTGAGCCCTCTTCTCCCTTCAAGACCTCAGCACAAAATGTAGCCCCTATGTGCCTTAGGGGGCTCTGGGTACTCCTTTTGGTGTCTGGAGACCCCATCTCTAAGGAAGCTCCCACCCCCTCGCCCATGGGCTGGATACCAGCAGGAACACAGCAACCTTTCCCACCCAATCTCACCAGCTCAGCCCAGGAAAGCATCTCTGGTGGGCTCAGATCCCTGCCCATCCTGGCTGAGGTATGATGGAGTTTGCTTTAAGAGCACAACAGATCTTCCTGGTCACTGAGGCGAGCTCCCCGCCACCTAAGCCTGCCAAGTCTCAATTTGAATACATATAAAAGATCTCAACAGCTGGGTGTTCAATGACAGGGACTAGAAATCAGGCTCTGCAGAGTCACACCAGGTTATTTCAGCTGCCTGGAGCTGGCTTCAGAGCGTGCCAGGGAGGCTGGTGCTTCCAGCTCTGTCCAAAAGCACGGCAGTTCAAGGAAACGCAAACCATGCCAAACCCCCACACAAACCATACACAACCCCTCTCAAACCGTGCCCAACCCCTAAAGTCTGAGCTCAGGGGAGCACAGGTGGGGATTCACAGCACAGCCCTCTCCAAAATGTGTGTGCAGGGATTTTGCACCACTGGGTGCCAGGGTGAAATACCATTATTTGTGCCTCAACAGAGGAAAATGCAAGATGCCACTAAATCCCTTACATCCACATGGATTCTACGAGAGACAGAAGGACAGGAGATGTCCAATTTACTACCCTGGGGCTGGACTAGACCCAAAGAAACACCTCCAGTTCCTTCACGCTGACAAAAGATCAAAGGAGCAGATTGTTAATGGACAGCAAAATCTGATGTAATTTGTGGCACAGTTATTTGCACCTAGGAAAAAGCAGGCTGGTGTCAGCCCTGCCATGACGAGTCCTTGAGTGTTGCCCTGCCTGCTGGCACACAGGGATCTGCAGAGTCAGTTACTTTGAATTTCTAGGGAACAGGTCCTTTTGGAAACTGTTGAGTCCTAGAAAACATGGGCACCTCCAAGCGCAAAGTGCTTCAAAGTAGCCACAACAGGGCTATTAGAGCTTTCCCCAAGCTCTAACAAGCTCCCCAAGCTCTAACAGAGACTGGAAAAGCCTTTTCTTTGGGCAGACAAGCGTTTCCCTCCGCTGAGGTGGCTCAGCAGCCCTGGGGATGCCTCTCTGCCGTTCCTGGAGCGGCATTTGGGCTCCCTCCCAGCCCAGGGGATGGTAAATGCCGAGCAGAGCCAGCAGTGGCTGCCCAGGCCTGACTCTGGCAGGAGCTCCTGCCCTGTCCCAGCACCAGCAGCAGCCCAGCCAGCTCTGAGAGACCTGGGACCGACCCTCAGCACTCCTCCTCACACAACCCAAGCAAAGGCATCTCTTGGAGCCTCCCAGCACCGACATCCTCTGCTGCCAGGCTCCCAGGAGCGCTGCCTTCCAGCCTCTCAACGCACACCCTGGACACCCGAGCTGTTATTTCCTAGGCCGTGTGACCAATTCTTGCACTGGTGTCACCACACATCTCCCATTCCCCACGTCACATCCCGGCTGCGTCCTGGCTCCTCCCTGGCCTCTCCACTCAACAGCGGGCACAAGCCAGTCATGTTTTGGCAAAAGGGGGCCTACAAAACCTCAGCTGTAGCCCTGACTTAAAAAATAAGAGCATAGGAAAAAAAAAGGAGGCAGCCTGGTGAAGCAGGCAGCCTCAACAAGGCTGAGCAATGCTGACCATCAGGATCCATCCCCATGCCACCAGGGTTAGGGGTGGCACCCACGGGAGCCCTTGCTTTGGCAGCAGCTCACTCTGAACGTGCAGCTGAGCCAAGGGAACTGTAATTCCTCCTCCGTGCTGACTGAAGGCTGCATCATCCCCCAGAGGCCCTGGGGGAGTTGAAATGAGGATGAACATCAGGTCAGACGTGTCTCCTGCTCACAGCCATACACACATCTGCCTCTCCAAAGAGCTTGGAAACAGAGTCACAAGCCCAGCCCAGCCCCAAAATCCACTCTGAAGCGTGCAGGCGAGGAGGGAGGAGAGCTGCTGGGTCAGCCCAGCAGGCTGCAGGGTCCGAGGAGGAGGCTCAGAGATGCTCAGACTAGCTTTCCACCATCTCTTGCTCAGCTGCCCATGACTGCTGGTGCCCAGTGGCCAGAGACCCCACGGGGCCCTCACAGGCAGAGGAGACCAAAACACCCCTTCTCCCTCCTCAAAACACCGTGTTTATCTGAACACCAGCTTACGGCTGATCTAAGGGAGTCCATGCCCTTGTAAGTTAAGATTTAAAGTTTTAACAAAAGCCATTCACTGTTTTGTCTGGGCAAGCTGCTGGGAGCACCAGCAGCTCAATTTTATTGATAAAAGCCTCTTTTCTCTAAAAACATGGGACCGATTCTCCCATGACAGCAAAGTGTGAGCAACGCAGAGCTTCAGACTGCAAAGGACAACAGTTTTCCAGCATTTCTGCCAGGCTGTGAGGAAAAAACCCACATCCCACAACATCTGCAAAGAGAGTCGGTGTGAAACCCTGAGAGACCAGTGGGCAGAGCAGGCTTCCAGCCTCTTCCAGCAGCTGGGAGCGCAGCGAACGGTGCCACCAGTCACTGTATGGGGCACCTGTGTGTTGCTTTGCTTTGCTGTCCATGATTCTGCATCCCCAAGGAAGCACCTGCTGTGCTGTCAGCAGCCCCCTGCTAGTTCCAGGAGAGCAGCCCCAGTGGATCTCTTCCAAGGTGCTCCCATTGACTATGGGGGGACAAAGCAATCAGGAAGCAGACAAGGAACGCATGACTTTCCCATCGTGGAGGGACTGCTGGGATTTGTTGGAAGGCATCCAATTAGTTAACGAGCACTCCAGAGCTGGGTCTGGTCTGGAATTAGTAATTAATTACCACAAGACAAGCAAGAGTGAATATATTGGAGAAACCCACGTCTGTCCTAGGGCTGGACTTAGGAGAGGAGAGTCTGCCCAGCAAAGCCACACTGAAATGGAGAGGAGCAGCTGGCAACCAACAAGCAAGCGGAATGATGGGGATCCCAGAAAGATGCACAACACCAGGAGCGAACATCACAACTGGCCCCCATCCTAGATGTCCTGTACCAGGAACCCGCCCAGCTGGGAGCCCTTGGCCTTGGTTCTCCGTGCTGATCCCAGCCCATCACAGGCAGCACGGGCGCAGCCAGTGAACAGTTTTCTTCTGATGAGCAAAACTGGAGAAATGAAGTGAACAAAACACATCAGTTTGGCTGGGTGCCTCTTGCTTCCACCATCCACAAAGATCATGGTTTTGGAAATCCTGGAGTAATTCCCTCATATTCATTTCCCTCATTAGTCTTCTGCTCCGGGTTCCCAAGCGTGCTCCAGCTCAGGAGGACACATCAGCTACCAGGTCTGAGGTGGCTCAGAGGAGCCGGGCTGTCAGCAGCAGCATCGGCCCTCCTGGGCACAGGCAATCTCCCACCAGGTTCTCCTGCTTGAAAATCAGTGGCTGAGCTCTGGGGAGGAGGAGAATGCGTCCTCCCGAGCATTCGCTCCCAGGCCTCACAGCTCCTTGTCACCATCCGCCTCTCCGGAGCATGTCCCCATGCGGCAGGAGCCGCGGAGCAGCTCTGCATCCAGCCCCTGTGATAAATTAGCCAGGGATTCAGGCATTTCAGCGCAGCTGCCTCATCCTCTGCCAGCATGACAATGTGATTAATTTTGGGTGCAGATGAAGCTCATTTATCAGAGGCACGTGATGGCTGCGCAGGCTGCAGGGGCGTGCGGGGCAGAGTGGGAGCCGAGGCAAAAGGCAGGAGGCAGGGAGGGAGAGTGAAGAGCCAAGCCCGGGGCTTCTCTCAGGAAGGCTTTTTGCCACGTTGGCTCATGATTAAGCATGCTGGGGGAGAAAAGCCCGTGTGGGAAGAGAGCTTTTATCTCTGCTAACACACATGGCCGTGTCTGGGGAGAGATGTGCAACGAGAGGGGGTAAGAGGATTGGGGAGAAGAAGCCGTGAGCCGATTACGCTGCGCCAGGAGAGGCACTTCTACGGCCATGGCCACTTCTCCCCCACTGCCCTCTCCTCCAGGCCATTTTCCACTTTCTCCCCTTTTCTGAGGGCCAGTGGGGCCTGTCTTGCCTGTCCCCACTCTGCAGCTACAGACACTTGCTTTTTGCTGCTGGAGGGAGTGTGGCCAGAGCTGCTCCTGCAGGAATTGTCTGGGAAGACAGAGCTGTATGTTCACTTCCCAATGTGACACAGCCCTGACACAGAAAAATCACAGAAAATTACTTGATTGGTTCATCCACCTATTGGCTGGAGTTCCTGCACGTGCTGGAGTTTCTCCATGTGCTGGAGTATGACAGCGCTGCTTCCTCAACACAGCACAGCTCTCCCAAGGGCCTGAGCTGCTCCCAGCTGAGGCTGCCAAGGTCACGAGCAAAGCATCACGGATCAGGAGCCTCTGCACAGTTTTGGAGCGAGGAACAGCTTTTGGGGTAAGCTCACGCCATGCCCCATGCCCTCTGGTGAGATGGATGCACAAGGAGAGGACACCAGGGCAGTTCCCTGGGCACCAGGATCCACAACCTTCGCTTGCCCCCTGCTATGGTTTGATGTGCCCCAGACAGTGGTGTCCCCGTCGCAGAACAGCTCTGTCTCAGAGCAAGGTCACACCAGCAGCAGCACCCCAAAACCCTGAGATCACCATGACAACCCTCCCTTCAATAATTTTAGGACCCAAGTAGTGAACCATTTGCAGCTAAAGAAAAGAAAACCCCTCAAGTTCAATGAGGCCATGCGACCTGGGACATCGGTGGCAAATCCTTGAGCACATGGCTGATGTCAATGCCTTCCGTGGGACTTAATTATCCAACCAACAGATAGCATCAAACAAAGAGGCTGATTTTTTTGATAAATGCATACTTTTTAAAGAGAACATGTCAAAAGCATGAAGATGAAGATGACACAATACATGGTAGCCACGCTGATTGCAAGACACTCCTGCTCATTTACCCCAGCACAGAACCAAGACCCTTTCTGCTGGGTTCAAGGTAAGGTTAGAAAACCCACGGGGACTTTAGAAGTGAAAACATCAAACACTGAATGGCACAGGGACTTGAGCCTGAGAAAGCCCAGAAATGTTATCCTTCTACCCACTGGTCCCCAGGACAGTCAGCCGGGTGGCTGGTGGCAGAGCGGGTGGCCTGAGAGCAGCACATTCCTGGAGAGGTTACAGGTGACAACACTAGCTTGCAGCCAGGACTGCAGCTTCTGACATTCTCCTTTCCTCCAGGTCCTAAATGCTCCTCTAAGCCTGGCTCCTGTGCAAAGGTCCCCAGGCAGGTTCTGCTCTCCTTCCACCCATCAGTTCACCCTCTTATTGTTCCAAAGGTCCCCTGAGTCCCACCCAGTGGCAGGTACCTCCCAGCTTTTATTACAATCATCATGCCAGTCACCAAAGTTTTCAGTTCCCATCCAGCAAAGTTTACCCAGGAAGGATTAAAGATGCCCACACCGTTTCCCTTCATGGACCATGGAAGAGCACTGATATACATAGCATATTTTCACAGAGGGGAAATAATTCTGGGGCAAAGTGCAGCAGGAACTGGCTCCTTAACAGAGGCACACTCAGGCTCTTCCACCTGCCTGGGCAGCCGTGGTGGTGCCCAGCCCCACTGCCCCTCCAACCCCACGCAACGCTTTCGCAACTGATATGGACTCAGAGAGGAGAAAACACAACTGCACTTACCAGAGCTGAAATCCTACGAGGACCTGCTGGTGGGGCAAGGAACCTGGAAAGGAGGAGGAAAAGAGATGTGGTTCAATGGATTGGCTGTGGACAGCAGCAGGGGATGTTGGTGTGGCCCAGCCCTGCAGGGCTGGATGGGCAGCACGCTCAGACAGGGCTGTAGCAGGTGACCCACCCCTGCACTGCATCAGGAGCATTTAAATTGATCAGGGCCACCCAAATCCACCCAGCCCCACTCGCCAGCCTCTCCAGGTGCTCAGCTGGTGGAGCTGCCGCACACAGGAGGAATTCATCACGGGATTAAGGAGCCATTTCCCGCTCCCATCCTGATAGGAGCCCAGGGCTGCCCCATCAACGTTCCCCTCCCATCAGCTCCTGGAGCACGCCATGCAAATCTGCGCTAAGGAGTCACAACAACGCACCTGGGAAACCATAAATATCTGTGAAAAATCTCCCCATAAATCCACGGGAAGGGGAATTTACGGCGCTTTCTTTGGAGGTTTCTCCGGGTGCTCCCTATTAAGCCATTGGGCTTGTTTGCATAAGTATTCCTCAGACAGTAAAGTCTTCTCTGCCATCAGTTATCGGCTCTGCAAACAGGAGCAGCACCCGGCGTGGGACAGACAAACACCCAGCTGTAAAGATGAGGGACTGGCTCCTCACCTTGTGAAGAAATAAAGGGTATTAATTGCTTAGTGTAACCACGGCACACTCCCAGCAAGGACAGGGTGAACTGGCAGCCCTGACACGTACAGAACAACTGAGAAAAGGGAAATGAGCCAAAACCTCTTGGTATGCTCTCAGGGTATGCCACACAATGGCAAAGCTATGGAAAGAATGAGGATTTTTCACATCACTGGGGAGAAAAGTATCAAGTGGAGAAGAAATACACAAGTGCTGGAATCAGCCCCAGCTACCCAAAGAAATTGCTGTAATATATTGTCCCGCCACATACCAAGGCCACTACAGAAATTAAGGAAGGAAATGCCTTGGCTGATATAGCAGCAATGAATACACTTGTTAGTGATAAAGCATCAGTTACCAGGCTGGGTAGAAGCCTTTCCAACAAGAAAGGTTGACACAGGGCCTTATTAGAGAAAGTAATACCCAGTTAAGACACCTACTGGTCTCATCTGATGAATGGTTGACACAATACATCATATATATGCAGGAGGGGTTTGAAAATGACAGAGTATGCTCAGTGGTATCAGCCCACACCTCTGTGTGTTGATTTGGCCACTCTGGAAATACAGGCCCATGATATACAACCTGGAGATGACATTTTAATTAACATGTTCTCATGAAAACACAAACTGGAACCCAAGTGGGAAGCACAATATACCAGCTTACTACATTCCTATTTTGCTGTTAAAAGTTTAGGAAAAGAATGATGGATACACCATTCTCCATCAAGCAGGTGGTAACTAGCCAGCCAGCTAACAAATGACTGACTCCTGGAAAAACTCTCACATCAGCTAAGAATGACCGGGACATCTCACTACTCTTGGTATTATTGACTCTGTTACTGCTACAGCAGGGCTAAGGATGAAAACGATGGATGATCCGGATTAGTGGGAAGTTAACAAATCCAAAGGGAAGATAGTTTTCCTAGATTATATAGGAACAAGGTTCCTAATTCCTGAAACACCTGACAGGAAGGCTCTTCCTTTCTGGTTTATAATTTAGCCTGGGCAGAGGTAAGCAGAAGGACAGGTCTCATTGCCTTGACAATACCAGTTGCTGCTCAAGACTTAATACCAGTTGTTGCACGATGACAGATAATAGTTTAAGAAGTAATACTATACAATTAACATCACTTGTGAAGTGTTGACCCAGGACTGATTACCCTTTCTCTGCTCATCCCCCTTCAAAGCAAACAAAGAGGGATGCAACTGCTATTACAGGGACAGGATTGGGAATCCTAAATGGTATAGATGTTGAAGTGCTCCTAAATAAACTAAGTGCAACAACAAGTGATTTAAGCAAATTAGAACACCCATTGCGATCCTCTCTATTAGCATTGGGGACTAATCAATGGCTCTTATCTGATATATTGCCTCTGTGGGAGAAAATTAATGAGAGAGACCACCAGCTGATTGCAGAGGCACTTGGAAAGGTCCAGGGCAATCTTTCACCAGCTCTTAGATGTATACACACTCAACTGTGGATGCACTCCACAGTGGCAGCAATTGTGAGGGTAGGCAAAGAAGGCACCTTACCCACAGAGGTTTGAAAAGTAGCTTGGGAGAGCACAACTGAAAGAGAATTTCAGTCCTGGTGGTATTTGGCCAATCATGACCCCGTTAACAATAAGGTCACAGTTTCTGTCTTAATAATATAATGCTTCAGTATACAGCACGAAGCCAATTGTTGCACTAAATCACAACACAATCATCCTCTTTCCCATACAACAGAAAGTGTGGGTACCACAAACTGGACACAGGTGGCAAACAGTAGATGGGAACAACAAGGATTCAACTGGAAAAGTAACACCATTAAACCCCAAGACATGTCCTGACACTGAGCAAAACAACACGTGCCGATGAAATCCCTGCAACTGCACTTATGTATATTGGAAAAGGATATGTTTTCTTAAGGACCCTTTGTAGTTTCATATTAGTGGGTGATATTATTGTAGATAGAAGTAATCACTCGAATATTTGCATTCGTAACTTTAGTGGAATTATAGGGTATGATTTTAATTATACAGCTCCTGTTACGTCCCGCCAGTTGTTACAGTCTAATTATACACTAGTTAAAGACTTGTTACCTACTTCAACTGGAATTAATCTTAATGCTGGTAAGGAAATTATCACAACATGATGACTTACATCAAGTATTAAAACATATATGAATTGATGGAAAAAACCTACAATCACTGTCCACCATAATGTGGATGAAATGCGCTGCGTGTTCAAAAGAGGAAAAAGAGATGGAGAACACCACAGGTGGGAAACTCTCCTGGGGTGGTCACCTACAGCCACAGGAATTTATAACCTCCTGCTCCACCCAGTGGTAATCGTACTAGCTCTGAGTCTATTAGGTCAGGTGCTTGTGATCATTCTGTATATAAGATTATGGAAGCTGATCATGCTTTTTGAAAGGCTTTGCGAGCTTTGCTAAATGTATTAGCAGGGATGCTTAATAAAAACAAAGGGAGGGCTGTAAAGAAGTAAAGGATATTAATTGCTTAGCATAACTTGCTTAGCATTAGTAGCTAAGATGTGCTGAAGTTTTAGGCCCCACTTTGAGCAGATTTCACCCAGCATAGCTTCTGCGAGGCTGCCTGGGTTAATTGCCAGGAGAGCAGGTTGTATTTCAGCTGTGACATTTCTCTGCATGTTCAACGTATCCCTATCATGGCTCCAATGTACTTCTGCATAGATGGGTGGGAGACGGGAAAATGAATAACACGTTTCCTTCCAGCAGGAAATTGTGAGAGTGTCCTCCACTGAGTGCAATTACTGTGTATATGACTTCTGTAGTCTGGCTAATACTGCTAAGTATACTGGAGATTAAGGGATTTGGGGCTGTAAAGTCCATTTCATCCATCCAGGCCTGAGCAAGGCAATGAGAGCAGGGAAAAAGTCTTGCAGAAACCACTGGACCAGGCAGGGTCTGGCCTGCAGGTGACCGTCCCACCACATCCCCTTGCTGCTCTCAGACCTCTCCCAGGCAGCTCTGAGCTCTGCGTGGGGGACATGAAGGAGGGCGAGTGCAGGTGCCGGGGCCAAAGCCCCTGCAGCCACATCCCCAGGGCTGACCCCTCACCAGTGGCTCCCAAACCCAGCGTGCCCCATCACGGATGCTCCTGACCCTATGCCAAGCACTGCTGTCATGGTCCTGGACTGCTGAGCCCTCCCCAGGGTGGCGTGTCGAGGACGCAGGGGACACAGGGAAGGACTTAAGCAGTCATGGTGCTGCTTCTGAGAGTGCTCAGGAGGCACAGGAGAAGAGCTGTTATCCCTGAGCCGGAGAGCTAATAACAACACTGGGGCATTTCTGCTTTGGCTGAGGTGAAGGCCTCTCTCTGCCCCATGGAGAGGGAAGTTGCAGTGCTTCCCACCGGGCCGGACTGTGCTGCCAGTCCCCAGCCCTGCTGCACCTTGGCTCCTCATCGGAGACTTACCCTGGGGGTGCAGGTTGAGCTAATGGGGGGAATACCCTGTCCCAGTGCTAGAAGCTAAGGAAGCCTCAAAAATAACTCTCCTATGGCCAGCACCCTGCCCAGTTCAGAGCAGGCAGAGGCCAAGCCCCGCCACCACTCCTGCCCGGCAGGAAAGCCATGGCAATCTCCCTCCAGCTCTTCCAAGCCAACAGAATATGAAGCAGAGCAAATAGTGGGTTGTTGTGAGAGCATTGAGGAGTGAAGCAGAGCAGGGAGATGGCTTTGAGTAGTAAAAGCTGCCCTTACGTTATGAGCTCAGACACAGCCTTATGCATCCCCAAGCAGCAGAGGAGCCATCTCCACTTTGATCTGAGTTTGATTTAAAATGGAGCATCTCCCTCAGCATCACCCACGGGGCAGCAGTGAAGCAACCTCATTTTCCTCTGCTTTATCCCTTTTGCCACCTGCTGTGTGCTCAGGGTCCCAGGGCCACAAACTCTGGCTCCCTGCACTCCCTGGCCATGATGTTCTGGGGCACAGCCCCCAGCTGTGGGTGCATCCTGCTCCCTGCCTGCTCTGGAGTGGCGATGAGCCAGCACAGAGGCAGGGAAATGAGAACTTGCTGGGGCATAATGCCAATTCAATGCCCATTAACTTCCCACAAATCCTCCGCTCCACAGCCTTATCTTCCTCTGCCACGTCCCCTTGCTCCCCCTCCTCCTCCTCCTCCTCTCATCCAAAAAATGGTCTTTTTGGATGTGGAGACAAGCTGTGCATGTACCCTCGGGAGCCCTTCAATGGCAGTATCTGCAGGAAGGTCTGAGACACCCCTGACACCCCTTGGTGACACCCCTTGGTGACACCCCTTGGTGACACCCCTGACACCCCAGGCACCCACAGGCGATGGGATCACCCCACACAGCACAGCTCTTGGCCAAGTGCTCTCCTGCTCTTGCAGATTGAATATCAGACTCTGAACATTAACTTTCACAGCATGATATATCCCACACCAACCCACATTGCCAGGAGATACCCCAAAGCCATCACCGCATCTGGATGTGAATGATTGTTTAAACACCCCACAAAGTCCTGTGCGTACAGGATAGATTTACTGTCACTTCTTGTAAAATTAGGAAGGGATAAAACCAAACAGCTGAGCAGCAATGTTTGCTGGGCAGGGGGGGAGCAACACCAGCACAGCTCAAGGGCTTCAGCTAGAAAGGGAGCTCCGGAATAAACACCAGCACAGCTCACCATGAGGCATCTTTGCTTGCAGCTCCTGCCCAAAGCGTGGATTTGACCCGGGAGCCCTCTTGACCCACGGCAGCCTGGCAGAGCTCATTTGAATCAGCATTTTCTGAAAGCAGCCACGTTTCAGTGCTCCTTCACTGCAGGGCAGGAGAGACAGCAGGGGCAGGAGGGGCAGGAGGGGCAGGAGGGGCAGGAGGGGCAGGAGGGGCAGGCAGCTCCCCTGTGAAGTTCCTCACATCAACAACGGATGAAAAGCACTGACAGTGGAGCCCAGCCCGGCTGCCCTCGCTGCTGAGGCTCTCACTGCACTGCCGGCCCTGCAGGAATTCAGTGGCAACACAGAGCCAACAGCAGCCCTGCCCCTGCCCAGGAACAGCTTCAGATCCCTCCATGTTCCCTCGTTCGCTTTGCAGAGGAGAAAGTTCACCTTTTCAGCAAAGAGCCCATGTTTTACACAACAAAGTGAACTCAGCCCAAGCCTCAGTATTCCACCAGAAACTGTTTGCACACGAAGTTTGTGTCCAGTCTGTTCCATCAAGAGGAAGGGCTTTGGAATACAGAGCATTCCTCAAGGCAGCAGATAAATTCTGGACAAGAGTTAGTGGCTGGAGGCTGGAATCTAGGCAAACTTGGACTAAAATAAGGCCCAGCTGCTGGACAGTCACAAGGAATACTGCAGCAGCTGAGTTAGGAACAAGAGGAATACTCAGCCTTCATCTATGTCAAGGGAAAGAGAGGCTGTTTCTCCAAAGGAGGTGCCACAAGCAATGTCCAAGAGTTACAAGTGGAATACAGCTGTGGAGGGGTTGGTTTCCACCAGGGCTACAGAGCTGTGACACGGTGCTTGGGGATGGCACAGCCACCACGGTCTCAGGTTTGGCACCAGCCTTCGCTCCAGCAGGTCACATCCCTCTCCGGCCACGCTGAGGCTGTGGGACAGGTGGGAGAGGAAATGCATTCCCAAGTGCTTCTGACCTGCCTATGAGAACTCACAGCACCCTCACATCAGCACCTGTAACTCCTGCAGCATCTCCCAGCCCTTCCAAAGAAGGGGAAGGAAAATTCTCCTCCATTTCGGCTCCCACCTTTTATCTTTAAAAACCACAACGGGCAAGTTAAAAAAAAACATGACAAATAATCCAAGGAAAAGAATACAACAGCCTTTGAAACCCTATCCTACAGTTGAAAGGGAGGGATGGAGGCAAGGCAAGAAAGCCAGTGTAAAACCTCATTACCATCAGAAATCCTCTCTCCCTGCCCTCACCTCCCTGCTCATTTCCATATCACAGGGGACACAATACCTTTCTTCTCTTGAAAAACATCCCATTTTTGCAGAGACCGGCTGTCCCCAACCCCAGCACTGGCTTATGGAGCTGGGGAACAAAAGCCAGGCTCACACCTGCCCTGGCAGTCGAGGCTGGTGTGTGAATCTCCAGGCCCTTATCAGCCTCTCAGAGCAGTTTTTACCATTATTATTATTAGTCTACTTTATCTTTTTTTCCCTTAGCTTCAAGATCCTTTAGTCAGTCAAATTATACTCAGAGTAGCAGAAGTGGCAGAAAATAAAGCATTATAAGGGGTTCAGGAAGTTATTTTCATCTCAAGGAGCACGTAAGAAAGGTTGACAAGTCTTTATTCTGCTCTTATGGGATAATCTGTAGGTTCCCAGCTGATAGGGGGGAAAAAATTAAAGGCATCAGAAGAAATTGCAGGAAGAAGTAAAACTGAGGCCTCTACATAAATTGAAGCAATGTGCAGCTTGGCCGACAGCTGAAAGCACTGGAGGGTGAAATGTCAGCACCAGGAAGGATGGGGCCCAGGCAGGGCTGGGCAGGGGGAGCTGGGTGCAGGGCAGGAGGGTCGCTCAGCCCCCTCCAGCTGGTCTTTCCTCCTGCTAAGTGGACCTGTCACATCTTTCCAGTCCAGAGCATCACTAACAGAGCAGGCGGAGAAGGGAGGGGAAGCAAAGCAGCTCAGACATCAGTCGGCATCCCCCACACTGCCCCGGATCGCTGGATTTGTCCTGCTCCTGTCTGGCTGCTCTGATAAAAGCTACGAGCATCAAGTCAGGCACAGCAAAATTCTTCTGCCAAGACTTCAGGCTCTCACATTTACACGCACAGTGCAGGGCCCTGGGAGCTCCCTGCATCCACCCAGCAAGCACCGAATGCAGGGCTGGGAGCGGAGCCAGGTGCCAAGGAAGGGGCCAG
Organism: Callaeas wilsoni; assembly: GCA_013398955.1. Lineage (NCBI taxonomy): Eukaryota > Metazoa > Chordata > Aves > Passeriformes > Callaeidae > Callaeas > Callaeas wilsoni. Next base: position 44,468 of record VWPU01017678.1, on the reverse strand, counting down.
GATCACAGGGAGATGCACAGAGGGGAGAGAAGAGGTGGGACCATCAACTCCTCTCCGAGCCGTCGGCCTGTGGGGATTAGGGGTGGATGCAGGATAGCCAAGAGAAGCAGGGACAGTCTGCAGGCCAGCACGAGGCAGCGGGGTCCTGAACAGCACAGAAAAGGTGCACGAATGCATTTGTGGTGCCAGACAGCCTTTGCCCCAGCGGCTGTGCGGAGAGCAAGGGAATGGGATCCCTCTGTTCACAGGCAGGGCCTGGGGGTCCGAGGCAGCCCCCTCCCAGTGTGGCAGGGCAGCCAGCCCGATGCCTCTCCGGCTATTCCGCGGCTGAGCCACGCGGTGCCGAGGCGGTGCTGTCACCAGTGATTGATGGCACGGTTCGGGAGGAAATAAATTCCCAGGCTTTTGCAGGAGGTGAACTGGGGGGTGTATCCATCTTAAAGATGCTTAATGAATGTGCCACAGCCCGCGGAGTGGCAGCAGATACATCTCTGCAGCCAGCACTCCCCACGCTGTTCCTTGCGAGGTTCAGGCACAATTTAACAGCTTCTTATTGATTTTATTTATGTTTCACAGGCCCTGGCAGTGTCTAGATTGCCCCAGTCCAACAAGAGCCCCATAGTCACAGAGGGGACCTGCACTTGATTTTCCCATCCTGCTCCTCAGCCCTGGGGAGAAAACCTGGTGTTTGGCCAGAAAAGATGGGAGTTTGAGGCTCACATGGGCTTCACCTCCAAGAAAGAGGATGCTGCAGGATAACTGGGGCGATGACGAGCACTGGCACAGCACTGGGGCAAACGCTGCTGCCACCCACTCACGTCGTGCCAGCACCAGGCTCTGGGTTGCGCCTTCGGAACCCAAAGCAAAATAAGGACCTCTCCAAAGACACCCTTGCAAGGTGGACTTTGAAAAATCCTAGCTTTTATGTAGCTTAGCACACCTTAATTTTCAAGGCAAGAAAAATGCAATCAGCAGTTCTGGCATGTGACTTGGCTTTGTTTTTCCCTCTTCCCCTTAGGGGAAAAAAAAAAAGGAAAAAGAAAGAAAAGCAGCAAAGAACAGCAGAGACCCAGCTGACCTTTCCGGCTAAGAGCCCTTGTCTGAATCACTGGATGGTAACAATGAATGAAATGCCAGTGCCCTGCCTTATAAATACCAGCTTCCTCTTGGGGTGAAATGCCATCTTCCGAACATGGAAAAGCTGCGAAGAAAATGTCACCCTCGCCAAGGTGTGAAATGCCAGCCTGCTCCAAGATCCCAGGCTCACCCACAGGAGATGGGCAGGCTAATGCCTGCTGCTGGATCTCCAAATTCCTCCTGTCCAGGGCCTTCTCCAAAGCTCCATGGCATGAAGGGGACAGGACTTCAATGTGGGACAGCCAGAGCAGCAGTCCTCCAGCATCACCTCCAGCATCTCAGTAGTGAGCTACTCAGAAAAGCTTCCTTGAGGATTTGGGTTATTTCCCTTTTCCAGTGGCTGAGAGTCAGAGAGCCAAACAAATCACGTTTCAAGAATGGTTGGACAAGCCAAAACAGTTATTTCCAGTTTTAGCAGTGAGATGAAAAAACAATTGAGCATAAGGAGATTTTGCCATCTAAAAAGTTTATGACAACCCGAACTCCTAGTTCCCAGCAAAAGCTGTTGTCGCCGGGTTTAATCCTATTTATTAAACACGGGAAATCATCCAACATACTGTCCTTGTGTGAAAAAATGCTTCCTGTGAAGCTGGTGATATTTGCAACATCTCCCCTACCCTTCCCAGGGCCAAGTTTGGCTTAATCAAAGCCATGTTTTCCAGAAGCTCATCCTCTCTTTTCCCCCCTTTTGGCATCCTCCTATCCCAGTTTCCCGGTACCAAAGCCGCAATACCAAACCTGCGCCAGGTCAGCGCAACACAGCAGGAGGGAGAACTTGGACCATCTCTGGGAACTGTAGGGCTGCAGAAATGTAACCAAGCCTTCCTACCTGATAAAATTATGTTGGGAAATGAATGAAGTTGCTTTTTGTCTTCTGGGAACTGGAACTGTTCTCTTTCCCCACACCCACACCTTCTTTTTTTTTTTTTTCCCATAAATGTGTGAAATAATTTTCCCACCCTTTTTTTTTTTTTTTTCAGTTACTCCTCCTCCCCTCAGATCTCGCCCTTCCTGGCATTTGAAAATAGCTCATGAAAAGGAGGAGGAAGGAGGGGAATGAAAGGAAGTGTGTGGGGATGCAAGATGGAAGGGAAGAGAAGGGAAAAATACATGAAGACTGAAAATACATGTTTTTCAAAGCAAATCAGAATGGCTGATTGCTTCGACTCCAGAACTCATTCTGGGAAAGGACTACTAATCTGGCAAGTTTTCTAAGGCTCTCTGCATCCTCTCAGTTGTCAGGCAACACCTAGGAAGAAAGTGGCACAGCACGCCTGCCTGCACCTGCCTGTACCTCGTGTGCCGGCAGCCGTCCCAGCTGCGCGTCGGAGCGCAGCAAGAAAACGCCACCTTCCAGGGACCCATCTGTGGTCAGAGCTCTAAATGGATTTTTTTTTACTTGTGCAACACTTGTGGCTGGAACTGAAGCGGCTGGAAAAACCTCCCCAGGTTTGATAACCTGCTGGTGGAGCAGCAGCTTGGCCCCACGGGACCCAGGGGCACGGTGAGGGGAAGGGTCTCAGCCACCTCTGGCCTCAGAGGGGCTGCAGGCTGAGGGCTGGAGGGTTCTTTCCTCCAGCCAGCACCAGGCTGATGACCAGGATGCCCCCGGCTTGCTGGGCAAGCCATTAGTGCTGGAGCAGTTCTGGGGATGGGTTTGTGCCCAACCCCTCTGCCTGCTTGCCTTGTGGAAGATCTCCACAGGAAATGGTTTTAATGCATCGGCGTCCGTGTGCATCGCGTCCAGTGCTTTCCCCCAAGTGCTTCTCTGAAATGGATTTAATCCTTGACCTGGAGTGATGCTGCTCTCACAAGTCCCCAGGGAATCAGAATTCCAGTTGCTCCACAGCTTTCCTGCCTGGGAGAGGCGGCGGGGCAGCTGGCAGCCACAGCAGCAAATCTCCTCTCAGCCTTGGCAGTGGTGGGGCTGCCGGCAGAGAGGGAGGGATGCTGGCTGCTCGGGGAGGCAGCCAGGGCAGTCTTACCCTCCCACACCCCTTGTCTCCATTTGAGATCTCCCCTCTCCCTGCACAGCACCTTCCCCCTCCTTCCTGCTGCTGTTCTTTGGGCAGCCGTTCTGGGGCCAAAGACATGCTTTCCAGCTTTTTTCTTTAAAAAGCCCCTAAAACCTAATTCATTGCAAAGCAACCACTGCATGTCTGTGTCTGACACAGAAGGGACTTGGGGATTTATGTTAGTGGCGGCACCAAGGGGAATCCGCAGCTGGATCAGCAGCAGCAGGAAGGCTGGCAGCCACAGGCACTGCCAGCACGGCTGCTGTTGGAGCCCCGGGGAGCCACCCCCTGAGCAGCACAGCTCTGCAGGGATGCACGGATACAGTGCCAAGTCCAAAGGATGCTTCCCATCCCCACCAGGAGCGTGACAAGCACTCCCTGCCTTGACAGCGTCAGGAGCCTGGAAGGGAACTACGCCTCATTCTGCGCCACACCAGCACCGGGAAAGCTGAGTGGGGCTGAGCCTGGGGGAAGTGGCAGCACACCGAGGAGAGCCTGGCTGCTCCGGGCGGGTTCAGGCCGAGCAAGAGCACCCCCACGCCCCCCAAGAGTGAAGATGGGGGGCTCTGCCACGGTGTGCAGCTCCCTCAGGACCTTGGAGGGGATGAGCTGACCAAACCCGACAGGCAGTGCTGCCCCAGCCCAACCCAGTCTGCAGGAGCCCAACAGAACCACCTTGAGATGGCAGTGGGACACTGAACATGGCTCCAGCTGAACACCCGAGCCCAGCAATCCGCTTCTTTCCTCAGGAGGTGCCACCCTGCAATGCTCTCTCTTCCCACCCTCCCACAAGGACACTAATTTTTTCCAGCTGAGCTGAGGAACAAACAAATCATCACCCACTCCAAGTAGGTGGGTTGGCAAGGGCCAAGGAGAAGATGCTTTGTGTTTGGCGATGGTCCACGGAGCTAAGTCAGCAAAGCCAGATGATAGGCAGTGAAGCCACCCTTTCCAACAACAGCGCCGTGACACGCGGATCACTCCTGCTCCAGAGGTCTCCAAGGGCTTAGCGTGCACTTCATAATACCCCTGCTTCCAGCACACAAGGATGCTGCTTGCAAAGCTAATCATCTTCTAGGCTGTCTTCATTAGCCTTAAAGCACTCTGCTTCTGGCCTCCTGCATCCCCACCAGAGAGCCTGGGCCGCATCCTGCTCTCGTGTGAGTTTGTGTATCCACACCTGAAATCACATCGTGGATGTTTCACTGGTGTCCAAACATGCTCTTGGAGGCTCAGAAGAGCACCTCTCCTTTCATTTCCAAGGTGACAACAAGTCCGCAAGACCCCCAGCCCACCTTGTGGATGTGACCTGGGCCTGACACAGTTCCTCCTCCACAGCCCCCCACCTTTTAGCTCCAGCAATCTGCAGAAATCTCTCCTCTCCTGAGCTCAAGGCATTTCAGCTACTGAGCCTCAAAATCAGACACAGCTCCTTTTACCCACATGTCCCTGCATGCCACAGACCAAGAGGCAAACACTGAAATACACCTTAATCCTCGCTCGCAGGAGCACCTCTTTCCAGAGCAGCAAATTATTTTATTATAGGAAAAGTCCAACCAGGGACCACACTGAAAGCCCTCACAAGCCATGTGCAAATAACCACACATTAACAGCCAGGCAGGCACTGCAGCAGGGCAGAGCGATGTGGGTTCATGTGGAAACACCAGCTCTGCCCAAGGCATGGCCAGCACTGGGCTTTCCATGTCTAATCCTGAGCCCCCCATCCTCCTTCCTGCTCCCCAGCACCTGCCAGTGGGGTCCCGTTATATTTTACTCTGCTCTGGGGCTGCTCACAGGGCTGTTCATGGGGGCAGCTCTCTCTAGTCCAGCCCTGAGAGTCCACACTCCTCTGCACCAATGTGGGAGCATCAAAAGCCTCCGCAGGTTTCAACGCAGAGTCCCACAGGTGTTTTAGCTTGGCCAGACCAGATTTTTTTCCCAGGAAATGAAGTTTTGATGGACATTTTCCAGCCAGCTAGAAAGGCACACAGTGCCTGCCAGCACTTGCACTGCTTGGGTATTCCCCGAGGGCCTGGACCAGACCTGGCACAAGCGTAAAGCATCATTTACCCTGGCTGGGAGGAGACTGGCTGCAAACCTGGCAGCTCAGCCTTACAAAGCTAGGCCAGACATGGGGTTTCCACACTCCATAGCTCCCAGCCCTGCCACATTCCTCACTTGGGATATAAGATGGCAGGGAGGCACGATAGCCCCGGATGAACCCAGCTCTCCTACCGCCACTGGGCTTGGATGTGGGGTTGATTAGAGGGATTAAAAACCAGTTCAGCAGCGGGCAGCAGGAGGGATGTGCTGGCAAGGCCCAGGCTCGCCAGCCTGTGGGATGCCATGGGAGATCTTGAAAGGAAAGAAAGATCTGAGCGGGCATCGCTGCCCGGCTCCCTCTCTAACAAGGGACAGGAACAACCTGCAGTTCACAAAGCTCCCAGATGAAAGCAGCTCCATCCCCAGGATCTTGTTATTATTTCACAGATGTTTCTCACATACCTTTTCTTTACTGTTATTTTTCTAAAGTCGCTCATTGCTCCAGATAAACGGGGCCTCTGTGGCTGCAGGCAGTGGGTGGCAGGAAAGCCAAGGCAGCTCCCGGGGGCTGCCCATGGCACTGGCAGGGCCAGACGCTGCCCAAACACACAAACGCCACCGCTAGGGATGTTAAAATGTACCATTTTAACAAATACCCTGCGCAGGACCTCAGCTCACCTCCCCAGCCCCTTCTGCTCCTCGCCAGCAGGATGGGCTTTGCAATGGCTGGTTTCTCTGGGAATTGCTAAGAAATCCCAGCATGAAAAGCATTAGCAAAGAGCAAACTGTTGTGACCCAGCCTTTACCTCTGCCTCCGGGCAGGATTGCCATAAGACAATCTGCAATCCAGGCTGAGGAGATCCTGCCTGGTCTGTCCCAAATCTGGCAGTAAAAACAAAATCTCCCCTCCTTGAAAAGCTGGAGCTCCTAAACGGCAGCCAGGCAAAGCTCCGTCTGTCTTTGCAAAGCAGCCCTGAGCAGGACAGCCTCAGCCAGGGTCACTGGGCACAGGGACCACGCAGGGATGGGTTGTCCTCCTGTTCTAAACTGGGCATCCAGCCTGGCCCTCGGCCTCTCCCAAACCCTTACTGAGCTTTTGCAGGGTTAGCATGATGGCTGAGTGATGAGAGAAGACTGAAAGGGGGAAAGGGAAGGGATTAAAAATAGATTCCAGTTTTGTTCCAAATATTGTAAAATAAAAGGTCCTGCAGCAACTATTGCAAAACCAAAAAGCACGCCCGCATCTTGGGCTGCGAGGCAGCTCAACAGCAGATGTATTTTTCATTAAAAGACTATTTAATATTGCAGGTTCCTGCTGAAGACCTGCTTTCTTGGCTCTGGCTGATTGCCGGGGAGACACTTCTTCCCCCTCCCTCGCCTGGAGGAGCAGGGATTTGCTCCCACAGCGCCGAGCAGCCCCTTTTGCACATCTGCCTGATTGACATCCCCAGGAGCATCTCCGTCCCCCGCCAGCATCCCCAAGCACACACCCAGCACTAGCAAGAGAGCCCCACATCCAGCACCCACCCCATGTACGATGCCATCAACCTGGCAAGCAAAGGTAAATAGGAAACAAATTATCAGGCATTTTTAAAAAAGCGAAATGAAGGGCAAGAGCAATCCCAACTGCACAAGCCCAAGGACTGGCAGTAAAGGGAACTCCTTTCCCCCTAATGAGAGGCAACTACACTTTGTTAACTGAAATTTTCTCATTTATCACCTTTGCACTACCTCTGTCTGCCTCATGGCTGTCAGGCCATGATAATGTATGAAAAACAGTCATTTATCCCTCAACATCTCACTCAGTACAGACACACCGTGCTGCGGGAATGGATTTACCTCACGCCCAGTTCAGCTCCCAGCACAATAAGGCTAATTTAGATGTTTAGCCAAACCTTCCTTTCTTCTCTGTCCTCATTTTATTTTATTTTAAAGCCAGCAGGTGCTGGGCTCAGCAAGTGGAAGTGACAAGCGGCTGCAGGCAGAACATTGAGTGAAAGCTTGTCTCCTGCCTGCTTCTCTGCCTCTGATGTTCCCCTTGGGTACCCACCCCGGGTGCTGGCACCCTGGGGGGCTGCCCTGGAGCACCTGCTCCTGCTTGTGGTATTTTTTGGGCTGTGAAAAGCAGCACAGGCGCCACCGACACATGGGGGCATCTTAGCAGCGGGGGCTCAACACAGGCAATGACCTCTCTTGGTCCCCCTTGAGTCGGCTTTGGTGTCCCCATGCTTCCCAAACACGCTGTATTTGGTTGGAATCGTATGCAAAGTGCTGGCTCTGCCTCCCACGCAGCTGTTGATTGTGCAGCAAGGCTCTGTTTGTTCGAGATTTGCAAGAGGGGAGGAGGGAGCAGCAGGCAGCTCTGCGAGGGGGTAGGTGGCTAGATCCAGCCATTTTTAAAAATTAAAGAAATTGCCATGAATTAATTCTTAATTAATTAGCAGAGGCTTCAACACTGAGAGATGCAGAATGCAGAGAAGAAAAAAGACAAAGCTCCCTGGCTGCTGAACACATTTCTTCTGGTAGAAAAGCTTTTTAGGAGATTAAAAAATTCACGTTCGGATGATTTTGGAGGAGGCATGCAGAGCTGGCCGGAGCCTCGGTGGTGCCAGCCCCGTGGGTGCTGCCGTGGGTGCTGCCATGGGTGCATCCCTATCCTGGCGGCTCCTGGTCCTCCAGCCCAGCCCAGCCCATCCCTCTCCGAGGGACAGTGCCTTCGATCAAAGGAGCCGCCCACAAAAGTCCCCAGGGCTTGCCGGCTTGCTGGGAGAGGAAATATCAAACCTGTCTGGAATCAAACAGCAGAGTCAGAACAGAGGGAAGAAAAGAAAAAANCACAGGAAACGAAACCTAAACTGACACCCTTTGTAATTGAAAACACCCAATGCGGAGAATCATCGCTCGGGGGATAACACGCTTTCTGCAGAGGAAATCCAAAGTGACTCCGACCCCGGGGCAGCTTCCCCAGACACTGCCGGCCATCAGAGAGGCCTGGGGTGAAGATTGTCACTGCTCTCAGCTGCAGGTTTCTGGCGACAAGCTCGGAGCATGCAGATGCCACTGTGTGTGTGATTAAAATCCTCTTTGCTGGGCACGTGAAACTCGTGCCAGGAGGAGCGGAGCAGGCAGCCCTTGGGCTCTCCCACCACCAGCAGCGGCAAGGCAAACGCCTCCCTGGGGATAAAGAGCCTGGCCACTGGAAGTCTTCTGCAGGGGTACCAAAAAAGCTCTGATGGAGCCCTAACCTCGTGTGTCAGCCTTCAGATGCTGTCCTCTCTGCCACCCAACTGGCAGCAATGAGCAACGAGCCAGAGAACCCTGCGGTTAGCCCAGAGGTTCCAGCAAGCCAGCAAAGCACAGAGGAAAACCAGCCAAAAACCCCGGAGGATGCAGCTTCCACGGCTCGCCATTACCTCATTTGAAGGCCTCATATTATCCTGAACTTTAATGAAAGCTGTGTAAAATAATAATGAATAAGAATAAGAATAAGAATAAGAATAAGAATAAGAATAAGTGTTCAAATTGAAAATGAGAAGCCATTTCTCTGCTCATCGCTGCTGTTATCTCTTGCTGATCTCCAGGTGGAAGCCATACTTTAAAAATATTCATGTGTGCCAGGCACTCTGGAAGCAAGACCTCTGGCAATTTGCCACAAAACCCATACAGGAACTGGAAATCACAGGCAACAGAATGCATTTGCAGTCCTACTGGGAAGGCCAAGGCAGGTAGGAACAGAGAGTGAGGGACGAGGGGACAAGGCACAGGCTGGATGCTCACGTTGCCTACCCCAGTCTGACCAGTCTGGGGCAGGCACCTCCAGAGCAGAGCAGTGTGGCATCCCTGGAGCGCACGGGGCACCAACAAGGACTTCACGAAGGCTTCTCAAGCCCACGAAGGAAAAACACGGGAGCTTTTACACGTGACATGAGACTTTCCACCGCGGCCTGCTCACAGCAGGCAGCTGGAGGGTTTGCTGCCAGGCTGGACCCGAGCACGAGGAGATGGCTGCAAGCGAAGGATTCACAGCCACCGTCCCCAAGCCACCCGTGCTGCCCATCCCCATCTCCCAGAGCCACCAGCACGGCGTGGGCAAGGATGGGAGATGCTCTGCAGGCGGGCAGCCATGGGAGCTGGCGCTCGTCCTCCCTACCCAGCTCCGTCCCAAGCAAGACAGTGGAATTAAGCGCAAGTTATAATTAAGACTGGATGTTTGAAGAGAAACATAATCTCCGTTCCGTGGGATTCGCCGGCACAACAGTAATTAACGTCTCATTAACATTCGCCTAATTAAGCAGTTTATGAAAGTGGATAGATTTGCATACTGCTCCACTTCAGCTTCAGTGCATCCAGTTACATCCAGGCACCAGAATTAACCCTTCCAGCACATTTCCAACTGAATTCCCAACCCTGCAAGGCTTCCCAGCCTCTCCCTGTGAGGACACAAGCCGCTGTCGCTGCACATCTCACTGCACAGTGCTACCCAAAACCTGGTAAAACATCTCTCCGTCACCTTTTTTCTAGCCAAACCCCTCCTCTCTATTACCTCTTTTCCAGACAAACCCATCCTAAGCCTCTCCAACTTTCTCCATTGGTTATCTGTTTTTAAATCCCTCAGCTGGTTTCAATGCTTTCCCCTACATCCTCAACACATTCATAAAGAAGCAAAGAAGATCTGTAAGAGTTTCTGAAGATGGGGAGAAATATCTCCTAAAACATTTCGTGCTATACTCATTCCCAAATGTTCTTTAATGTTTAAAAACAATGACTTCAAGATTAAAGAGATGCTCCAAATTCTGAACACCAGTTTAAAAGCAGGATGCAACAGGAGCTTCCAAAAGGGTTCTGCCATAGGGAATATGCTCCCTCTCTTTGAGAGTCCTCCTGTCATTGAGAGGAAAGGCAAACCAGCAAAAGCAGTGACAACACCCAGATGATGCCCTGTCCCTCTTGGGGACAGCAGGACACCATTCCCAGACGGATCCTGGAGCAGCCCATCAAATAAGACACATCACACATGCATGCCCTTAGCAATAAGTCACTTGAACTGCTGGACATAACATTTTCCGCTGCTAACACCGGCTTTCTCTTCTGGTGTTGGATTAGCAGAGCTGCTGCATCCATCACACGCTTAAAAAGACCATGTGCAAACCTGCCTCCCCCCGGGGCATCTCCTGGGGGGCGAAAAATGAGCTCTCTAGTTAGTGGTTAATGCTTGGAGAGGAGATGCAACTTTCCAGCAAATACAGTGGGAAAGAAAAATTCATGACACAGCCTTTCATTGAAAATCAATAAAGCCCAGACCTGCCTGTGATGTACACACTCAATTTATTCCTCGCTCAGCTCACTGCGTCTTCACCACCGGCCCTCTCAGATCAGTCAGGTCCTTGTTGGAGGTCACAGTGTCCCTGCCCACCCCTGGGTCATGGCATCACCAGAGCCACGTTAGCGTGAGGCTGTCACCTCCCTGAGGCTGGCAGTCCCGGGCCCCCGGCTGCAGCAAGCCGTGCTCCTGTGGCTGTGATCCAGCCCCACAGCATCCCTCCCCACAAAGTGTCCAGGAGCCACAGCCCAGCTGTGTGCAGTGGCAAAGGCAGTTCCAGAGTTTCCTTCCATCTCCCAACGGGCTCCTACAGCTACAGCCAAGTGCTGTGCCAGGGAAACACTCTGGATCTGCACTTGGAACACCTCCGTCTTGAAAACACATCTTAATTTTCCCCTCTCCCCAGCAGCCAAGAAACCTTCCTGGAAGTGATGATGGAACGAGCCATCCTCCTGAGCCAAGCTCGGCCATCCTCCTGTCCTGCCTGAGCCCTAGCCACAGGAACTCCATCATTCGTCCTGTCCTGTTCCTCCTTCCCCTCTGAGGGAGGCTTTGAAATCCCTGTGAGATACCCAAAATCCCTGCAGATTTAGGCATTAGCCTCTGCCTTTAACCACTTTTTTTTCCCTCCCCAAATCTCCCTGACAATGCAGAAAACAGTCCCAGAAAAGGGGGGGGGGGGCGTGTCCCTGAGCTTTGCCCACCCCCAGCTAGTGCGAGACCCCAAAATTCTGGGGAGATGGAGAAACGGCTGCTCCTTTCTGGTGCTGGGGTTGCATCCTACATCCCTCCTGCAGCCAAATCCTCACTGGAGACAGGAGAGCAGCTGAGGGATGCAGGCAGGAGAGACGCAGCACTGCCTCCCCTCCCTCCTGCTCTGTCCTCCGTCCAGCTCTGGCTCTGCTCTTGCACGGATCCCACACTGCCACCCTCACCCAGAGCCACCACGGCAGGACCAAAGAGGGGCCCAGACACCGGGGTGAGGGGCCGATGCCAACCCAGCCCCACAGCTGCCTTTGGCGTGGGGCTGGCTGTGCCTGGCTGTGAGCAGAGGGCTGAGGGGGATCTGGGGAGAGCTGGGTGTCCCACTGAGCTGGGGGCTCGTGCCGGGCTCTGCAGCACAGCCTGACCTACTTTCTCGGGCGGTACAGTCACACCAGCCGCAGCGGCGGCGCGGGGTTTCTTTTCTCCTCTACCACATACAGATGCCTTCTTACAAACTGGCGGTGGGATCACGGCGGGGTCCCCCCTGTGCCACCGCCTCGAAGCGTTGGCTGTCCCCTCCCTCACCTCCAGCCAGTCGTGCTGCCTTTGAATGGGTGCCCTCCTTTCCCTACCCTTTCCCAAAAAATTCACGGCACATCTCAGCCAAGAGGAGGATTTATTGATCGTCTTATCTGTGTCTAATCCCAGCCGGAGCGCCGCGATAAACGAAGCCGGCTAAATAAAATGCCTTCCTGCAAGGTCTCTGTGTCGAGAGCAGCTGGCTGCTAGCGGGGTGCAAAGCGGGGAGCAGCCCCCAGGGCCCCAGACCCACCTGTGCAGGGAGGAGCCCATGACGGCAAAGGCCTTGGAAGGAGGAATGTGCTGTGAACACCCACCCAGAGCTGAGGACAGCGGTGGGGTGCAAACCAAACCCCAACTACTCCATCTAATCGATGGTAAGCAGTTTAAAAGCTCTTCCACTGCAGTTCAGGGAGCCCTAATTCCAGGCGTGACCTGAATCTCTTTAAAAAGAGAAGGGAGGGGAGGCTGGCAGGCAAGGAGTGGGGAAAGCCAGAAATGCCAGGGATGCTAATTTGTCCCTGTTTCCTCTCTGCAGAACAGCATCTGGGAGAAAAAGCACCTGCTAAAGAGAAGGGATCCCCGCGGAGCAGAGATCCGGAGGCGCGTGCTCGCAGCAACCCCTATTACCCGGCCTGGACTGGAAACGCTTGACGCAAGAGCAGGATGACGGATGCTTCTGTCTTTGTGAGAGCAACCTGGGGTGCCAACGAGCACTGACAAACCAGCCCACCCCAGCACACGGACGGAGCAGGGGAGCGCAGCCCAAATGCGGTGTGGCTGTATCCAGGTCAGCTGGTGAGCCTGCTGGGAAGCATGGGCTATAAAAAGCACAGGCGAGATGCTGGGATCATCCCAGAGCAGCGAGGAAGAGGTGAGGATGGCCCTGCCCTCCTCCAGTGCCAGGGTGGCGATGGGCTGCAGAGGATGGCACTGGCCACACAGGACCATGGGCAAGCACCCTTCTCCCTGGGATTTCCAAAGTAATGATCCGTGAGACAGCACTGAGTAAGAATTACTGCTGGTTTTCCAGAGGGAGATGGGGTGTGGAGGAAGGGGGACTGAGGTTGCCAACAAGACAGGACTGGCAGATGGAGATGCGGTTTGGCACCCCCAGCCCTCAGCGAGGAGGCGGAGGAGGAATTGCCATCCCCTGCATCCTTCTATGCTTGGTACCAAGTGGCTGTACACCTTCAGCAGGGAGATGCCATGGGGAGCACCAGCCTGGCACCCCACTCTGTGTGGAAGCACCAGCCTGGCACCCCACTCTGTGGAAGCAGACATCCTGGGTGCACTGCAATGGGGACAAATCCGCTGACCAGACAAGCCTGTCATCTCAGCCTGTTCCTGCACAAGGTACATGCATGTGGCCAAGAGCTATCCTCCAGCTCAGCATGGCCCCAAATGCCCTACAGACGGGACAGAGGCAGGGCTGGCTACACTGGGCTTTCATCTCAAGCTGTTCCTACCCTGCTGCTCTCCTGCCACCCAGTGTCATGATGTCCCCTCTACTCTCCCAAGGAAAATCACAAATCTGCCTGCAATCCCTCCTTGGAGGCCTGAGCTTTGCCAGACCCTCTGCCAAGCACCACAGACCAAAGGGTTAACGGGTGATGATGGGGAAAGGCTGCCGTGCCTGTTCCCCACTCCCCACCCCGTGTCCCTCTGCAGCAGGACCTGTATGGGCAGCAGTCACTGCAGCCCTGCCCCCCAGCCCCGATTTCGGTAGAGCCTGGCGGGGCACGAAGGGAGCTGTCAGGCCCTATCATGACTCACACAATCATTTCTCCCTTCCAGCTAGGAAAAAAAAAAAGACATAATAAAAAAAAAAAAAAATCAGGCAAACGTTTGAAAAACTGGAGATAAACAGAGGAGAGAGGAGATGGAGGCAGCTAATGAGGTCCCTGGCCCTCATGAGAGGTGCGAGGAGAGCACAGATGCTCCTTGGCCAGCAGCGATCCCACCCGTCGGGCACAAGGAGCACACAAGGGACAGCACTTGGGGCACAGCCCTGGCACCACTGGCGGGGAGCCGCGGGCAGCTCCGGGGAGCCGGGCTCAGGGCGGCGGAGCAGCCGGCCCTGGGGCCAGGACCCCCGGCAGCCCTCGGGCAGAGTCTGCACAGCCGCACACACAGGGCTGGCAGGATACCCTGGCCCAATGGAAACCGAGGCGAGCCGCAGTGAGCAGACTGGGGACACTCCCAGATTTATTTTTCTCCCCCTGCTCTATGAAACATCCATGAGCTTATAAATGCTCGGTCAGGAGGAAGCCAGAACCCCAAGCCTGTACTCGTGCAGCTTTCCTACGACTTAGCCACCTCCTGCCCTAGGGACTGAAAAAGGAGAGAAGCCAAAAAATCTTGATTCTTATAGCTAAAACCAAATGTGTCACCTCAGTAACAAATTGGCCAGCCTGCCTGGCAGAAATTGCTCCGTTAAAATATATATCCATATGATTCTTTTTGAGTTGCCTTTCCCAAATCTGTTCAAGAATGGGGAAGTTTTCAAGTCCCCGTGGACAGCAAGTCTTTCTGCTCCCTTCCCAGCACCTAGCAAGGTAATTATCTGCAGGAGCCCCGGGCTGTGCCACGGCTGGTTACAGTGCTAATTAGCAGAAACAAGCCAGTCCCCCGGGGCACGCCAGGTCCATTCCCATCCCTCTCTGCCTTCCTCCTCCTCCTCCTCCTCGCCCTGGGGAGCACAGCAGAGCATCCTGTGTTTAGCACCGGGAGGGCCTTGTACTCCTCCCCTGGGTGCCAGAGGTGCAAAGGTACTCCTGCCCACCCAAGGGACGAGGGACAGAAGGATCCCAGAAACACCCATTGCCAAGGGGCTGCTCCTTGCCATGAGGCTACCAGGGGATGAGGACACCGTGGAGAGCACTACTTCTGCTGGTACCAAGAGACTTACAAAGTGCCTAACTCAGAGTCTGTTTAAGCCTCTTCTGGAGGGATACTTAGGAAGTGGAGGCTTCCCAAGAAGTCTTCTTTTCCCAAAATGAAAGGAAAAAAGTTCTGATCTTGGAGGCTTTTAAATCTCCCCCCGTGGACTTCTCTAGTTTTCGCTCCTCACAAGTTTCCCTGTCTCCTCACCAGGCAAAAGTCACATTTAAATAAGCCATCAGCTTTGCCAGGAGAAGGGCAGAGCGCGAGCTGCCCGCTGCCAGAGCATCAGCCGAGCGGCACGGGAGGCAGCCGTGGAGGCAGGAGCAGCCCAGGAGGCAGCCACGGGGAGCGCTGGGAAGATGCCCCTCGTGCACGTGATGCGTCGGGAGGAGCATCCCCCATGCCTGGCCCAGCGAGATGGGAGGGAGCTGTCAGAGCCCAGCCACCCTACAGGGATGGCTTCAGGCTGCCAGGATGCCACGCCATCATCCTCCTCGCCAGCAGCGCCAACGGGATCTCAACGGAACGTGCGGATGGGCGCGCTCCCCACCCTTGGATCGCAGAGCGCACACCGGATCGGTGATCTGAGGAACGCGGACGGCAGCTTGGGCTCTCCAGATTTACACCTGTCCCTTCCTGACGCTTCAGTGCAAGACCTCCGAGACCCCATTCCACCAGGAGCAGGGACCTTGGATCCCAAAGGGGCAGCAACAGCAAGAACTGGGGCTGTTCTCAGCATGTAAACTGGACACCCAGCACCGAAACCTCCCAACCTTCACAGCCTGAAGCTACTTTTCCAAAGCTATACTAGGACTCAGAAAGGAACTCCAGACCATCACTCCAGGGGACCCAAGACTCTGCTGGACCGTACACACAGGTTGTCCTCCATCCCACAGAGGTTCCTTGCTCGGGCTGGATATCCCAGCCTGCCCCAGGGAGCCCCGGTAGGGCTGAAATAGCCCCCAGCCAGCCGGTGCAAGCCCAGAGCTTGTATGTTCCCAACATCAATCCCTGCCCACTGCCTGCTTGTTTCAGCTTCCCCAGGAGATGCAGAAGGGGATGAGGCTGGTCCCGCACACCAGGGCTGCCCCACAGAAAGAAATCAGTGGGGCATCTCCTGCTATTAATGGGCAGGATCCCAGGCAGCCCCTGGAAACACCAAAGGTGGGATGAGCACAGGGCTCATTCCCATCACCATAAGGAAGACAGGACCACCCCCCCCACTAACCCCCCTCTTACTGCAAGGCTCTGGGACCCCCAAATGTGTGGAGCTCAAAGGCTGCACCACCCCAGATGGACAGGAGGAGCAGGCACTCACCCGGGCGCCGTTCCTGGGCAACTCAAGCTCCTCTTCCCATTCCCCCCACTCAACCAAGAGCGAGACCAGCTTGCAAGCCAGCGCCCGCTGCTCCACGCTCACCTGTGCTCTGCCCCTCCGGAGAGCGGCTTGGAGCTGCTCAGCCTTTGCAACAAACTCCCTTCCGCAGCAAGACATCAGCCTTTGGGTGCTGCCTGCCCCTTCCACGCGCTGGCTGCTCTGCCTGCCTTGGGGATTTTTTTCCTTTTTTCCCCTCCACCCCGTAGCGTTTTGAACGTGCAGATGCCCCAGCTTCTTAAAATTCAGCCTGGGGGCGTGGGAAGTGTTTTGGAACATGCCCAAGCTGTCTGCTCCGTGCGTGCGCGCTGCTAAAAACGATCCACCTACTGCCCCCATCTCCTGCACCGCTTGTCAGCGCCACCGTGCCTTTCCAAAGATAAGCAAGCTTACACACGCAGCCCGGGAGCAAAGCCCCGGGAGCAATCCCATCGGGGCGGGGGAACTTCTCTGCCCAGGCACCAGGCAAACTTTCCACGTAGCAGAGAACAAGGAGCAGGGTGCCGGGTCTAGTGGAAGGTGTCCCTGCCCATGCTAGAGGGGTGAAATGAGATGATCTTTAAGGTCCCTTCCAACACAAACCATTCCATGATTCTGTGATGGACAGCCCTGGGAACAACGCCCTTGAGCCAGCACTACCTCCATCCCCTCCACATCACAGCGAGGATGGAGCACCGCTGCTGGCACAGGGAGAACACATGAAAAAAACCAATTTACTTGCTCTAGAAGGATGCAGCAGCAGGGGAACACAGCCGCCCTCATTACCGTGGGGGTAATGTCATGGGCTGCACTATGAGCACGTGTTTAGGACACCCAGCCCAGCAGCCCTGCCCGACAGCTGAGCATCCGTGTGGCAGCACGGTCCAAGGGAGCGTAACACATCTCCTCCCCATCAATTCTCAAGGGCTCCACCAACAAATAATCGAGCTACAGAGATTTGACAAATTAACCTGTAAAACATTGCTGGCAAAGCCCAGCTTGCCTGAGACCCCAGCAGGCAGCTCTCAGTGGGGCATCCAACCGAGGTAATGGAGCAAGGCCAGCACACACCGATTCAGAGCCTGGCTCCAGCCACCACCATGCTAAAAATAAAAGGGTATCTGAACCACCGAGGCTGGGATTTGGTCAGGAGAGAAGGGCTGAGCCCTCCTGCCACATGCTCAGTGTACAGTGAAGGCTCTCGGTCCCCAAGGGAAAAGGACAGCAGGGCCAGCCCCAGCCCAACAGCCTGGCTCTGGATTCAAACACAAGCTGCTCAAAATCAGTGACAAGGTTGCTTTTTCTTTTGCTTTTAAACCCCTCTGGCAATCTGGCCTTCAAGTGCTCATCAATCCATTCAGGGCCGTCTCCCCCCGCACCACATCACTGCTCTGCAAATTTGAGTGAAATTGATATTTTCCTATCAGAAACATGAAATTTCAAACACACAGAACATTGGATTTGAAAGCTGACTTTTGTTGGGAAGGTGCCTGTCTCTTTGTTCACAAAAGGGCTCATTTTTCCTGGAAAAGGGCCCAGATTTTGAGTGAAAGATCAATAACATGCAGAAAACGGGTCCTTTTATTTAATTTTGCCATGATACCAGAAAGAAAAGAAAGAATCCAATGCTGAGACTGAATGACTTCAAAATATTTTGCATTTGTTTACCCCAGCGCGAGGCTGGAGCATCTATTCAAAGGAGCTCAATGGGAAGGATGCAGCCTTTGGGGCTCCCCTAGAGCATCCCTTTATCACCTGCTGGTACCCCACTGGGGACACCATCCCTGGCACTGCTCCAGTCCAACCCCGGTCCTTTTTTGGGGGTATTATTAGAGATTTAATTGCTGCTTCCTCTGCCCTGCCTTGTCCAAGGAGCTCTCTCACCGAAACGTTCAAGGATGACCTTCTGCCTACACGAATGATGAGGAAGGGTGAATCGAACTTTAATTGCAATTACAGCCAGGGTGGGGGGAATAAAGGAAAAAAAAAAAAATACGCCATGAAGACACAGCATTCAAGATGCCGTGCAACAGTCATGACATGCTGCATCCTCCCCATCCATATGGGGGAAAACTAACACTTTGGCAAATTTATGAGGATGTGTGAAAGTGATTATATTCCTGAAAATATCTCAAGTGGAACGGCCTACCTGGCATATTTTGTTAGTCATGAAACACGCTCCCTCCACCGACTGTAGTTTGTGGCTTTCCATCTGCTTAAATACTTTAAATACCGAAACTTTCTTCTTTTTTTTTCCCCCCAAGCTGAAATAGTACGCCAGCAGCAGAGTGCTGACTCAGGGGCGCAGGACGAGGACATGCTCACCATCAGCAAAGGGGTGCAGAAGATGCCATGCCACAGGGGCAGGAGAGCAGAGGATTCACCACATGGGTGATAAGTCCTGCCCCTGGCCAAGAAATGCAAGAGGTCAGCTTGTGTTAATTAATTAACTGAGTTAATTGAATTAGTGTCCAGCAAGGGAGCACCAAGTGCAAATCAAAAGAATATTATTTTGGGTCAAGTGTGGACATGAAAGGGAAAAGGTTAAAGGAAAGAAATGGCACTGGTTGGCCATTTTAATTTCATTTGGCCAGGAAAATATAGGCAAAAGTCGTAAAGGTTACAGGTCACTGCTGCCAAGCCCAGATTTTGGCAAGATGGGGTTTATGGGCACTTGTTCCAGGGCAGGTGGCACCCTGATCCCCCCCAGTTCCTGCTTTCATGGGGAGTGATGCCCCTTTTGTCCTGGGGGAGCTGCAGAAAAGGCTCCAAGGCATCAAGGGCATCTGGGGCTGCTTCTCTCCTGCCCTTTAGTTAAGATAGTTTCTATTTTAGAGCCCTGGCTGGAGTTTCTCTGGCCGCAGTGGCTGGAAGTGGGGTGGGCATGCACAGGGATGCAGCCAGAGCTCAGCACTGGTGCAAAGAAAACCCAGCCAAGACCCCCAACGTCCAAGGAGATGGCCAAGGGGCAGCCACAGCAGCAGCCAAACATCTCCCACAACATTTAGGTGCAAGCCCATTCTCACCAAGGAGGTGCCCTCAGATGTGCTTGAGGGTGGTGAGGCCCTGGCACAGGGTGCCCAGAGAAGCTGTGGCTGCCCCTGGATCCCTGGAAGTGCCCCAGGCCAGGCTGGACGGGGCTTGGAACAACCTGGTCCAGTGGAAGGTGTCCCTGGCCACGGCCGGAGGTGGGACTGGATGAGCTTTGAGGTCCCTTCCAACCCAGACTGATTCTATGATTCTATTATTGTGTCCCCTGGGAAAACTTGGAATATCTACACTATGATTTATCCACAAAGGCATCATTTTGAGTCATCGAAGCATTTATCTACTTGTTGCATGAGGCAATGGCAATTGTGCCCCTCAGAGCAACGGCGAACAGCACTCACGGTGTAACTGCAGTGCAACTACTCTTTGCCTGATTATGGCGAATGATCAAAGTTTGGGAGCATCTCGGCCGAATCACCTCCTCCCCGGGCGTGCGGGCTGCGCAAGAGAAACCCCAGCTACAGATACACATCAACTGGAGCAGAGACCAGCGGAATATGATGAGCATTTTCCCAAATGGCAGTGCAAAGCTGAATATTAGGTGATTTGTGGCAGATTTCCTCCGAGAGAAAATCTCTCCTACCATGGTGGTAAGGTTTTCACAGCTCATTTGGCTTTTCATTTGCTGAACAGCTTTGTGCTGTTCTCCCTTGCAGGACAAGTCCTCATCATTTGTGTTTTTTAACAGGGTTTTTTTTTTTCCTCTCCTAGGATAAAACCATCTCTCCTCCTGCTCTCTCTGAGCCTAATTCTGCGTCTCCAGCTGACATTCAAGGGTTTTGGAGTTACTCTCACTTTTCAGGGGGATAAATCACTTTGGAGGGCAGGGGTTTTTTTTCAAGGTTCAATATCTGGAGAAGGAGTTTCTCCTTCCAAATGCAGATAGTCCCTGAGAGAAATAATCCCATGGGAAATAATCCAGTACAAAGAGGGTTTATTGCATCTTTTCACAGGCTCTTTCTTACTGACAATTGATGAGTTCATAGCTACCAATATCCATTAGAGGGTTTATTTTATTTCTTGTTAGAAAATAAAAAGGCAGAGCCTGAGAAGAGTAAAACCAGCCACAGAGACTGGAGACTGACAGGAGCTGCCTGGCAGACAGTGAGTGAAAATGCTCTGACAAGATGAAATGTTTTTTCTTTCATTGAAATCACTCCCTTTCCGAATGACTAATACACAGCTATCGCACCATGGATATTTCCAGAGTGATGAGATGTTTTTAAAATATCTCACTGTGCCTCAAAATATCTCACTCTGGCTCAATAGATCATCCAAAACACCACCCACGGAAATCATAAATAAATAGATACTATAGTGCTGTAAAAGAGCAGACTGGCCAGGGCCAGGGCAGCATCCTTCATCAGCCAGCTCAGTGAGGCCACTGAACCCCTCCCCTCGGCACGTGGCTCCTGCAGCCAGGCTTTGTGGACATGGAGACACCAAGCCCTTGCAAACGGAGCTGGGCACCTCCCACTCTCCCAGCACCTTCACAAAGCTGTCCTGCACAGCTCCTTGATGACACAGATCTCTCCTTGAATGAGCAAACTGGAGGTAAGAGGTACAGTGGACTCCACGGTCCACTCGACCGCCCACACGCAACAGCCCAGGGGCCACCAAGAAGGCAGGTGACATTCTGTGGCCCACGGGCCACCCCTGGAAATCCATGTGCCCCCCTGGGGACCCCCGCTGCCTACACAACAGTTTCAAACCTCAAGCTGCAGCAACCAGAAACACTCCATCCTACTCCCTGCCCCGAAACACATCGCTCCCTCGGGAAAGGGACGCCCACGCCCTGGGAACAGCTGGCGCTGGGTGACGCGCTGGAGGGGGTGACTGCCAGCCCAGCAGCCTCCACGTCCCCTCGGCCCAGGCGGCAGGGACCAGCCCAGCACAGCACCCACTGCAGAGCCAGCAAGCTCCTGCTCTCCTGACAAGGACTCCGAGGGACTGACCTGAGCCAGGAAGCTCCTGCTCTCCTGACAAGGACTCCGAGGGACTGACCTGAGCCAGGAAGCTCCTGCTCTCCTGACAAAGACTCCGAGGGATTGAACTGAGCCAGGAAGCTCCTGCTCTCCTGACAAAGACTCCGAGGGACTGACCTGAGCCAGGAAGCTCCTGCTCTCCTGACAAAGACTCGGAGGGATTGAACTGAGCCAGGAAGCTCCTGCTCTCCTGACAAGGACTCCAAGGGATTGAACTGAGCCAGGAAGCTCCTGCTCTCCTGACAAAGACTCCGAGGGATTGCAAGGACTGAAAGGTTGCAAAGCCACCCCCAGGCAGCTGACTTTTTACACATTTGGATGCACTTGCTCCAGGCTTGGAGAGGAAAAAAAGCAGCAAAATGGCAAGAAGAAATCATGGAGCAGGGCTGACTTGCCTTGCACGTGCTCCAACCATTCTGTGCTCAGAGAGGACTCGTGCCAGATCCCCATGCCATTGTTCTCCCTGAAGGGAAGAGACCAGAGTCCCATCCCAGGCTTGGATCTTGGTACAAGGACAACTCTGCTTGGCAGCTCAAGCAAAACTCCCAGAGAGTTGGAGTGCAGATGTATTTTTGAAAGCTCCCTGGATCCTGGTGCACGCAGCTTAGATCCAGCCCAAGGAGAGCTGTGACTCCCAAAAACTCAGCCCAGCCCAGCCCCAGTTCACTCTGCAGGAGCCGAGTGTGCTTGTTCTCTTTTCTAGGAATCAGGCAACACTCTTTGTTTTGCTGATTGAAAGGAAAGAGAGCAAATCGTTTTGAGGAACTGATAATGGGCTCCTTTGCTTTTCTCAGCAAGATAAAAACTGGTTCAGATCACCCAGGTTGTGCTGTTCCTAAGTTGTTTCCTCTTTAGTGGCATTTATTGAAGTACATTTTGAAACTTTGGGAGATGAAGCAGCTTTTCAGAACAGGAGTCAGAGTATATCCTTTGGAAACCAGACAGTCTGATACTTGTCGTCTTCTTTTCAAAAGGGCTGAAGCTCCTTGTCCAGCACGACAGGAATTGGTGGATTCCTTGGGTTCAAGGAAGGAAAACACCTTGCCACAGAAATTCAATCCTACTGCTGAGGTACATGGGGAACCCAGCAGCAATGGGCCATTGACACCCAACCTTCACAGAGCTCTGCCAGCCCCATTCCTTCCTGTCAACCTCTGCTTGGCTCTTCCCTACATTTCCCCTTCTTCCCACGGGAACAGGCAGCACTGAGAAGCTGCAGAGAGATGACAGAGATGCTGCAAAGGCAAGAGGGAGAAAGACAAGGCCCTGCATTTCCAATGAAGATAGCTCCAACATCTGTCCTCAGCCACAAATGTATTCACCCGCACAGACACACTCATCAGATGAGGCTCTAAAATATTTACTGCCCAAATATCAATCCTCATAAAGCGAGGCAGCCATTTGGGCTCGGGGAGGGGGAAGGAGATGGGGCGGGTTGTCAATAATGTCATAACCACGGGCAATTTTATGTATCTCTGGAAATGGCCAAGGAACACGCAGCTTGACAGATGTGCAAACGGGTAATGCAGGCTCCCTAGTTATGAGCATGAGGATGTCAAGAGGAATAGATGAGCAGTAATTCAAAGTATATTGGGCTTAGAGAAGTACATGGGCATCGTAATGAATGCGGGATGGGCACTGCNCTTCCCACGGGAACAGGCAGCACTGAGAAGCTGCAGAGAGATGACAGAGATGCTGCAAAGGCAAGAGGGAGAAAGACAAGGCCCTGCATTTCCAATGAAGATAGCTCCAACATCTGTCCTCAGCCACAAATGTATTCACCCGCACAGACACACTCATCAGATGAGGCTCTAAAATATTTACTGCCCAAATATCAATCCTCATAAAGCGAGGCAGCCATTTGGGCTCGGGGAGGGGGAAGGAGATGGGGCGGGTTGTCAATAATGTCATAACCACGGGCAATTTTATGTATCTCTGGAAATGGCCAAGGAACACGCAGCTTGACAGATGTGCAAACGGGTAATGCAGGCTCCCTAGTTATGAGCATGAGGATGTCAAGAGGAATAGATGAGCAGTAATTCAAAGTATATTGGGCTTAGAGAAGTACATGGGCATCGTAATGAATGCGGGATGGGCACTGCGGTGAAGGGAAGGCTGAAGGAGGATGAGGAGGGAGCGGGATGCTGGCTGGAGAACGCAGCCCCTGTGGTGCTGGAGAGTCACAGGAGGGCCAGGGGAGCAGGCTGGGCATTTGGTGGGCAGAGTCACGCTGCCACGGGGTGTTACTGCACCGAGGGATGTGTCAGCCTGTCTGCTGCTGACGGAGGCTGGACCAACCTCCAGGCTCCTTCTTCCTCCTTCACGGCGTCATCTGTACACAAGCCTCTCCCACCACTGTGCCACCTTTCCTTTCCCTTGCTGTGAAACTCAAAGTTTTAGCCAAATACCTATATTTTTCACCAAGAAGAGTCAAAAAAACCTCACCGAGGAACCAAATTATGTTTCAAGTTTAGTCACAGCAGAACTACAGCTTTTATTTTTTGCCTCCATCTCCAAACTAGAAAACAAACCCGACGCCGCAGCAAGGGCTGCCGCCGCCCCCGGCGCCGCCTGCGAGGCGCAGGCACTGCTCACACCTCTGACTGTGCCTCGCCCGGCATTTCCCCATCCCACCTCGGCGGGCTTTAAAAAGCAGCATCACACAGACGCACGCTACACCCCCGGCCGCACGCTGCCGCCTCCTGCGCACGCTCCCGCCCCAGAGCCACGAGTCCCAGCCGCACGACGGGCCGCGGGGGCTGGCCGGCTTCCAGCACCAGGGGCTGGAAAGAAAGCAACACCAATTTAGCTAGGAATGGGATGCTGGGATACTCTTCTGCTCAGGTGTCTGGTCTGCCGGAGGAGCGGGGCAGCATAGGCAAAGAGGACCATTAACCCGTCCCAACTGACCTCACTTGGCCAGCCCAGAACAGCACACACGGACATCTCAGCTCCGCTCATTTTTCCATAAGATTCGCCTCCTTCAGCACTTCTGGCAGTGAAATTCCCACTCTCCCACATCCTCCAATGCTCTTTGAAGGGACACAGTCATTGGCTGCAGCGGTGGAGCCACGCACGCCCTTCCTCCCTCTCAGCTCCTGCAGAGAAGTTCATCGTTTTTCCACACCCTGGTGCTTTTGGAGCTGGGGGGAATTACTCATGAAGGCAAACAGGCACCCCACACACCAGCAATCACCATAAAGGTGGCTTTTCCTGTGGAAAAATCCATGAATCACTGTAAAAGTCAGTCTGGCTCAAACCAAGCCACGCTACTCACCATTGTTTATTAAAAAGAATTAATCACCCATCTTTTTCCTGGCCGATTTTATGAAATATGACTTATCCCAACCATTCACTACTAAGCTGTTACAACAACCAGCTGCAAACATCCTCTGCGTGTGCTCTGGGAGCCTTCCCCATGGCTCACAGAGCGACACGCAGTTTTGTTAGGTCAAATGACTGAAAAAGCTTGAATCTTGAAGGAATGTTTCCTACAAGTCTCAGATCGCAGATTTTCCCTCCTGAGATACACTTGTGGCACTGGCTGCTCCTGCAGAGGTGTTGCTCAGTGAATAATCCCACTGGAGCTGAGGAGCCCTAGGGAGCTGCAGCCCTGCCAAGGGGTGGCACCATGAGGAGGCAGGGGCACAGGCAGAGTGGGAGCTGACACACACAGCACAGGTCCTCTGCCTTTCACAGAAAACACTCTCTGCACCATCCCAACCAAGCCACACACAGGCAGGTGCCAGGAAGGGGAGGCAGGGGCTGGCATCACTCTGCATGGGCATAGCAGCTCTGACCCAGTGACACAACCAAGCAGTAACAAATCCGTAATGAAAAAATCTTTTTCTTTCCAAAAAATGTCCTTGTTATAATTTCTCTTTCTCCTGGCGGCACCCTCCTGTGCACAAGAGCCCGGCCATGACATGGTGTAAGAGCAGGAAACTTCAACGCCCATGGTTGCAAGAGCAGAAAAGAGAGATAATTGCACTTCTTACAGCAGCAGTAGCCTATCTTGGGGAAACTTTCCCTGCTAATGAGGCCATTCTGTTCAGACATTCAGCAAGAGTTGAGACGGCTGGTGCTGCTGCCAGCCCATGCTGGGTGCAGGCAGAGGGCAGGCAGGGGTGGGAAAAGCAGCCCAGGAAACCACCAGCATGGTCCCAAACTCATCACTTTGCAGCTTACTGGAGCTCGGTTTTCCAGTGCTAGCACTGTACCAGTGTGCTGGATTTAATTTACTTCTACAAAAAAATCCCGCTACATCAGCTATTGTCTCCTCTGCCTCCTTTTGCCTTTGGCTACATGCTGGTTTCAAGGCATCTCCTGGTAGAGCTGCACCTGCCTTCCAGTCCTAGGCCTCTGCAAAAGATTTTCTTTCTGCATCGGTGCCCACAGCCATACAGGTCCCAGGGAGCCCGTGGCTGGCACTGCCAGGGGCAGCTGGGGACAAGCCTGTGTTGATGAGTGCCAGCTGCTGAGCAGGATGCCTGGGCTGCGGCAGCTGGAGGCAGAGGCAGCGATTTGTGTGCTCACCTGGAAAGGCAGACATCCTCTCAGCCCTCGCAGAGCTGCTGAGAAACCAGCCCCTGGCTTTTTTCCTAGGAGTTTAACATTACCATACTCCAGCTACTAGGAGAAGAAGCAAAATCCCCTCTCCCTTGGGTCCAGACGACCCCATAGCAGGGGCAGAGGTGAGACAGCTCTGCAGGAGAGCCAGCTTCCAGGAAAAGTGCTTGGAAGGTGGCAGTTGCAGCCAGATGGGATTGCATCTCCTGTTCAGAAGGGAGCCATGGGCCGGTGCCCGCAGTGTGGCTCTGCTTTGGCACATCCCAGGCTGAGCCGCCAGCGCCAGCCTCGCTCCTCATTGGCATGCCAGGCACATGCGTCCCGGTGGCATGGGGCTGCTCTTCCTGCAATCTGTGTACCCAAGCAGCAGCACCAGGAAGGCTTGGAGAAGCACAGCAAGAGCGGAGAAAAGGAGGGAAGGGGGCCCAAAGCCACAGCTGAGCACAGCACTGCAGCTTAGGCTGCAAAGCCAAGGCTGGCAGTGTTGCTCCAGCTACCTGCACGACCTTGAGAGCCCTGGACAAGCTGCGGGGAGGAAAAGGAAAGCCTCCAGTGGCAGCTCTGTGTGCTGACAGGGACAGGGGAAGTCAGGCAGGGGACAGAGGGGTGGGTGCCATTTGGGATGTGCCACCCCAGCAACAGAGCACGCCAGATGGACCAGGCTGCTTTCACCTCTGTCTCAGCCCCAAAAAGGCAGCTGACAACCCCCACACCTTCTCTGGACAGCATTTTGTGGGTCTTGAGTTTGTTCCCATGGGAGCACATGTGTAGGAAGTGGTGAACACCTCATGTCACTGCTCTGGGACCCAGCACAGGGCAGCAGGAGGGGGAGCAGGCTCTGCCTGTGCTCCCCAGAGGGAAGGACAGCCAGCCCCGCTCTGCCAGGCAGGAGATGCTGCCGGCACACAGGCAGGCCCCCGAGATCACAGCGTGTGTATCTTGAGAGCTCAGAATAAATATTTAAAGGTGGATGGAAAAAAAACCTGCTTGTCTGTGCAAGCAAGTTCTCTATCTTTGCTCTGGGATTTGAGACAGAGACAGAAAAATGACAAAGGACACACAGGTTTCAGCAAATCATGGGCACATCAGAAGTGATGGCTTTCAGATGCCAGCTTTGCTGCAAGACAAATTCTCTCCCAGCCAGATGCCTGACAATCCCAACAGCCCTCAGGGACTGCAGGTCTGCGTTCCCTCAGACACATGGGGCTGCAGTGAGCCCACCTTCTTACACCTCTCCACTCCAGCCAGGGCTGGGAGCCAGGGCGTTCCACAAATCCCTTTCCAAGCCAGTAAGAGCTGGTCCTGACCTGTGGGGACGTGTGACCCCTCCTTGCCCTGTCCTGCAAGTATTTACAAGGAGATGGGCTCTGCATCACAGCGTTGGACAAACGTTCCTAAATCCCTGTCCAGAGCTCTGGCAGAGGAGCAAACCATGGCTCAGCTTGCTCCATGCCTCACACGAGCGATGGCTGGGTGGAAGGATGGGAGGTGACAGCTCTGCTCAGCTCCCAACAGCCCTGTGCTGGGCCATCGCTCGGAGGCAGTGGCCAGAGCAGCCACAGAGAACGGGATGTTCCATATCACAAGGCTGTCCTTAGGATGCTTTTATTTCCAGAGAGAGCTCATTAGCTCTGGTTGTGCAGGAGTTCAGGTCTTTTTTTTCTCCCTGTTACCAAGAGCTGGAAAACTCCACTGAATAACATCTGTGAGCACGGGTGGAACAAAGACAGGGCATGGTGGGGAGAGGAGCAACTAAACCAGAGATAATCAAAGCTACTGCTGCAGCCTCACATCACGTACAATCTCCATCTCCTTTGGATTTCCCAGGTGAGGTGGTCTCTGCTTGCTCAGCCCCACTCACCATAGCACCAGGGCTGCAGGGCTTGGCTCTGCTCCGCTCCAAGGGGGAAGAAGATGCAGAGGAGAGTTTGAGATGACAGGGAGTTGGGCTCAAGGCAGCCCACTGGATCAGATGGGACGCCAGGAGCTAAAGGGACTTGCAAATGCACTAGGCAAGGAGGAAGGCTCTGTCTCTGGCACTGTCACAGGAGGGGTTTAATACAGGCACATGCTACCCACGGATGCTCCAGCTGTGATGCCTTGCCGGGATCAGTCTGGAGCAGGCACCTCCCTCCCAAGCCCTGACGCTGCTCTGCCATCACCACACGGTTCAGCACACACTGCGGGAGATGCAGCCGAGAAATCACGTACCAACAGCAGGAGATAAGCCACCTTCCCAGATAGGATCACAAGCCCCATTATCTCCTTAACCCTTACACATTCACTTATCCATCCCAGATCTATTCCTCCTTATCTAAATTCTCCTCCTGTTCTTTCCCATCTCTCACCATGGTTGGTCTTGGAGCATCGCGGCCTCTCCAGAAGCAACGGAGGCAGCGGGAGAGCCTGATGCCCCGGGCAGCCACTCACCACAGCTAATGGGATAGGCTCTGATTGACTGGCCCTGGCGATTCAAAGTTAATAAAATGTTAAAAGCAGCCCTATAAATCACCCATGCAGGAAGTGACCTGGACAGGAGGCCTAACGAGTTAGCAGTGGTTTTATTTAAAAGCCATTTGTCTGAGAAGTACAACACAAAGAGTCAAATAACTCCTAGGAAAACAGCGGTGATGGAGCTACTGGGAGGATTAGAGCTGGCTGGATATTTACAGCCTGAGGATGCCAGTCTTCCCAGTGCTAACTCTGCTTCCCAGCTGGAGCATCCCAGCTGATCCCAGCTCCAGGTAAGGAGCTCCCAAAGTGAACCAGGACAAGCCAGATCACAGCTCTGACTCATATTTTTAGCTCTCTGGGTCCACTCTGACCTTCTCACAGACCTCTCAAAACAGGACTCTCATGTCCATCCTGTGATAGGCTGGTCCTCATCTTCCTCCAGGCCCCAGCTCCCCTGCCCTGGGGATCACACATAGAGAAGCTGCTATTCTCACATGCTGCTGCACACAGCTGACACCTCTGTTTGTATGGAGAAGCTTGCAAACAACAGGCTCCAAAAATCCCAAACTCCAAAACTACTCCAGAAATCAAGTTTTTGGTTTCTAATCCAAATTTCCACTCCTCAGCCATGAATACTGATTTTACACCCATCAGGACGGCAGCTGGGCCACATCAGCCTCAGCCCCTGCTCACTCCCCACAAGCTGAGCTCTACTTTTTTAACCTTAAAAAAACCCTACTGCCAAGTGCAAGGAGCAGACGAGGGCGTTTCCCTGGGACAGGGACGTGGTCCCCTCCCAAATGCCCTCCCCCAGCCATCCCTTACTCTCCCACTGCAGGAAGTCTCTAATACCCCAAAGGCCTTTTACAGTTGTGAGGAAAGGCAGCTCGTGCTTGGGAAGCCTCCAGAGCATTGTTAAGAGGCAAATTATAGACAATTATCCTCGGAAGTACATCAGGGAAGCGGAGGCAGTCACAAGGCGCCAGTCCCACCCAAGCCTGGCTCCTCGCAGCAGCAGAGTAGTTTCTAAAACTATGAGCAAATTCCAATGGGATACAGTCTGCAAGCAACAGGTTTCACCAGCAGCTACCACACCTTCAAAACCACCTTTTAATCGCAAGAGAAGTTCTCATCCCCAAGCCAGCACCTTTCCTCCCAGCAAGATGAGGGGGAGAGGAGCAGCTAAGAGATGCAACGACACAAGAAACAACCTGATTTCACTTGAATTTGCCACGTGAAATTGGGTTGCCTTTGCTTTTCACGGACATCCTTACCTTGGGAGGGATGCGGGAGGCTGGGTGCAGGCACAGCCGGTTCTCCTCGCCAGCGACAAGCACCTTCCAGGGGAGCAGGGGAGCCTAAGAGTGGCGGGGGGCTGCGGCCGGGGGGCTGCTCCGGCGGCTCTGCGGGCGCTGAGGACAGCTCATGGCTCCCGGGCACAGGGGGCTGTGGGTGGGAAGGCACAGAAGATGTCAGTCTGGAAACAAGCAGCCTCAAGTGCATGCCAAGCAATCCCAACCCCACAGAAAGGCTGACTTGAAAGTTAGGAAGGTGAAGAACTTAATATATTGATATTTTTCTGTGTTGCTCTTATTTCCCCTCCTCCTCATCAACAAGGAGAGGAAACCAGTGGGATCTGCTTAGATCTGGACACTAAGCGGATGTGGATACCTGAGGAGGTCCAGCACCCCCGAGGGGCTCCTGCCAGGCACAGGGTGACTCCTGAGAGCAGTTTCCCAGAGGGTGTTACGTGCTTCTAGCATCACTAGTGGGGAAGGAGAGAAGGCACAAGCTCACCTGGGCAAGCAGCCCCTGGCCCGTGCTGATGCACACAGCCTGAACATGAACATTGACCCCTCAGCTCAATAGGCCCAGCCAGGGGTCTCACAAGACAAGGGGAGCTCTCTCCATCGCTCACAAGTCAAGGGGTTCCACTGGCACCTCGGAAATGCTAAGAGAAAGTAGGTCCTCAACCCCCTGATCTGTGATCACTCCTGCCCAATTCAAAACTGAAAGGGAAGCAAGACCTTTTGCTGATGGAGGTGGTACATCCACCCATCCTCTAACCAGCTTTGCCTTCACATGCAGCACTCTCCTCTCCAGAAAGAGTTTCATTTAATAAATTTATTTAGTGGTGAGGTCCCCAAGGCAGAACTCACATCCTCTTTTTGTGTCACAAACAGTTTTGAGGAGTCAATGTTTAACAAATTAATAATAATGTGATGGCACCTTGAAAAATAGACTGTCCTGTCCTCAGAAAAGGGGCCACGTCTCCCAATTACTCCAAAGGGCACTGCTTCAGACCTCGCTGAGCAAATGGCATTTAGGCACAGCCACCTTTTAATGGCAATGATGTGATCCTCCTACAGCTGCAGCCACAGAACTGTTAGGCTTGAAAGGGACCTCTAGAGATCATCTAGTCCAAGCCCCCTAATTAAAACAGACCCTTTAAAATTATTAAAAGCACTATTACACATCTCCCAAATAACGGTATTACTGAAAATACAATAAAACAATCCCCACCTCGCCACGACGGAGGTGAACAATGCCGGGGGACGGGGGTCGGGCACAACGGAGCGGAGCCCCCCTGCCCCGGCGCCGGGAGCCCCCCGAGCCCGCATGCCCCGCCGTGCCCCGCCGTGCCCCGGGATGCCCATCGGGAGCCAGGCCCAAACCTCGGGCGCGGGGGCCAAACGCAGCCCCGCCGCCTCCGCCCACCCATCCACCGGCGACAACAAAGGCCACCGCGAACCCCGGAGGACCCTTCCCACGGCCACCCTGCGGAGGGGAAGAGCGGGTATGGGGGTGCTCGCCCGTTCCCCCCGTCCCGTCCCGCAGCCCGCGGGAGCCCCGCTGACCTGTGGGCGCCGTGTCGCGGTGGCCGGCGGCCGCGGGCTGGCCCTCACACCCCCGGGCACCGTGCGGCATGGTGGCCAGGTGTATCCCATCTCCGCCTGTCTCCACACGGCACAGCGTGGGGGCAGGGGACACGAGGGGTGGAAGCAAGTTAAAAAGTACCTCTTAGCTCAGGTATTTTTTAGCAGCCATCCCCTGCCTGACGTCTGCCATCCCCTGCCTGACGTCTGCCATCCTGCCCCAAGTTGCCAGCTAAGCTCGGCATCTCTCTGTTATGAAAAGTATTCACGAGGTTTGCGGTGGAGGCTGGCAAATATTTGCCAAGGATTCTTCCAAATCTCCAAGCCCGCCATGAGCTCGCTGCAAATTTGTTTGCTGATCGTGGTCCTTGCGCTAATTTGCAAGTGGAGAGCAAAGAAAAAGGCGGCTGCACGGTGTAGGGGAAGGCGAGCAAGCAGGATCCTGTTCCACGGGGAAGGCAACCCCACCGACCCTAACGAGGGCTCATTAATTAACACCTGCAGCACTGGTGTAACACCCAGCTCCTGATGCTGATTGCGGCTGGGGAAGTGCTCTCTCAGCAAAGGCAGCACCAGGGAACGGGAGGATGCTGCAGGGCATGGCAACAGCAGCACCTGAAGGGTGTAAGGGCAGCGATAGCCCCAGTCCGACCTCTCTGTGCGGCACGCTGCAAAGAGGAGCTGGGAAAGCATCCTCTCCCCTTCCCTGCTCCCTCCCCAAAGCGCTTCCAATCAGAGTTTCTCCTGTGGCTTCTCCTCTGATTTTGGCAACTCACCAAGTTCCAGCCCAGGCCAAGCACATTGCTAATTAGCTGCACTAATTAATCACAGTTTCCATTGTTTATTCTTTTGTTCTCGCACAAACACCCATGCTGCCTGGTGTGGTGAGCTGCCATGGCATTCATGGAGCACCAGCACAGCTGGTGGAGCTGACCCCAGGGAATGTGGGTCACTAGCTGCTGGGCTCCCAGCTGGAAACCAGAACAGAACCCATCCCTGGTCCTGCTGGGAAGTGAGTTAAAAGCCAAAGCCATCAATTCTGGCCTGAAACAGTACAAGATTCACAGCCCCCCTTGTTCTTCCAGCCTGGAACTGCTCACACCAGCACAGCTCAAACCATATTTCTGAAATTTCCAGGAGGCCAGGAGCTGCTGGTGGGTCATTTAGTCCATTCTCCCTTTGGGAACTGAGATTTACTGTGCCTAAAGCATGCCCAGTGGTCAAGCGTGGCCGCCAACATCTCCAGCAAAGCCAATCTGACAGCCTCCCTTGGCTTCCTGAGGCTGCTGCCACCACTGTCGGGGCACAGAGTGGGCTGCAGGTCACTTGCCACCATCCTCGGTCCCTCCTGCCATCAGTGCCACAGCCCCTTCTTCCTCTGTCCAGCCACGGGGATGGCTGACTGGCTGTCACTCCATCAGAGCCCCCCAGGGAGACACCCCGCACTGCTCCCAGGAGCGGGGCCATGCCCCAGCGCAGAGGCAGCCATCCATCCACCTCTCCCCGGCTAATCCCACCGAAATCCTGCCTTTGTGCTCATCACATCCGCTGCCTGAGCATTAGGCACCCGCCGATCCCAAGCTAAATCTCTGGAAAGCTGCCTCACCCAGGGGGGTTCCCCTTCCCTGGGCAGCCCTGGTACCCCAGAGGCACAGGGGGACATGCCGGCTGTGACTCCTTGCCAGCACTGTGGATGTGCTGGGAATGATCCCAACAACCGCTCTGCTCGCTCCCTCTTGTCAGGGATTTTTTTAACCAGGTATTTTTTGCAAAAAAAAAAATAAAAGACACCAAGGGGAGAAAAAAGAACTGTTAGTCCAAGGGAGCTTGTGTTGTTAAATGCAGAGAAATCCAAGTCTGAAGTCCAACAGAGGCCAAGGTTTCCAGGCTTTGACACAGCTGACAAGCTAGAGCACAATGAGAAAATACGCACACAGAAATAGCCAGGCAGGATAAAGGATTTACTGCTCCTTTCACAGAAAACAAAAGAATAGGCTTAAACACTCCATTTAGAAGTGGTAAAAAAAAAAGATAAAAACAGATCTGCAGGAAGAATATTTGAGTACAGGATTACCAGGAGGTGAAGAAAAAACAGATCCTGCCTGTCCTGAGTGCAGCAGGGCAGCAGCATCCTCAGGGACTCTCTCCCCTGACCCAGCAGCCTCTTGCAGTGAGCACACACACAAAATGCCAGGTCCCACCCCAGAGCCACCCAGTGAGTTCCCTGCTGCCCTGGGTCAGAGCATCCCACCACAGCCCACATGGCGGCACAGCCAGCTCTCATGCCAACATCTGCACTTTCTCCCCTCTGGAGCACTTCTCCTGAGCTGATTCTGGCTGTAGGATTGCCCTCTTCACTCAAATCCCTCTCCAGGGTCCACTTCCCCAGTGCCAACCACCCCAGCTAATGAGGCTGGGGCTCCCTGCCTTTCAGACAGGCTTTCCCGTGATGGGAGCGCTCCAGGCTCTTGGCTGCCCTCCCTTTCATGAGGAAGTCCTCTCAGAACACCTCTTGGGACCTCAGCTGAGGAGGCCTTATGGAAAGAGCTCGGGCTGGCAGGGGCGTTGGAAACAGCTTCCTCCCATCATCTCTCCAGGTCTGTCCTCATTGAAGAGGGAAGTTTCAGTTCCCTCTAAGTTTCCTCTAACTTGTGATGAAAGAGAAACTCTTTGGAGAACAGACAGGAACTCAGTTTCCCTGATGAAAGTACTGCAGTGGGATTTTTTGGGTTTCTTTTCTTTTGAGTGGCACCGGCCAGAACAGAGCTTTGCAACCAGGCAGGCAGAAGGTCTTATCCTTTCCATGGCAGGAGACCAAGTCTCCCAGCTGGAGACCAGGACAGAACCCACCCCTGGTCCTGCCGGGAAGTGAGTTAAAAGCCAAAGCCATCAATTCTGGCCTGAAACAGCATGAGATTCACAAACCTACTCACTCCATCAGCCTGGAATTGCTCATGCCAGAGCAGCTCAGACTGTCTGCCTGAAACTCCCAGCAGGCCAGGGGCTACTGGTGGGTCATTTAGTCCATTCCCCCTTTGGAAATTGGGATTTATTGTGCCTAAAGCACACCCAATGGCTACGGTCAAGCCTGGCCTCCAACATCTCCAGCAAAGCCAATTCTACAACCTTCCTTGGCAGCTTACAAGCTGCTTAATTGCCCTGATAGTTATGCATTGAGGGTTTTTTTGTAAAAAAGCAGCTGATTTCTCAGCAGCAACAAATACTTGGGAAAGCTTTCTCTCTGGCAAACTCTCTCTATTGTTCATCTCTTTCACATAAAATGTTCCTAATGAAGAGGGAAAGCAGGATCTTGGCTTCTTTCAAAACAATCTGAAATATTATATTAAAAACATGCACTGAGTGTTGACATATTTAGTGCATTGCTTTATAAAGCAAATTGCCCGAGCTCATTCAGAGCTTGACACCATTAAGACAACACAGAACTACATGACTGGGAGGATACCACTGCAAGAAGTGCCACTCTGGGGAGCTGCGGAGCACCTTGGAGCAGCCAGGCAGCCTTGACTCCATCCTAGTGAGAAGTGGAAGCCACCAGCATCATCACCTAAGAGAGGGACGCACAAGAACCACTCAACATGCTAATGTGACAACTACGGCAGGTTTCAGACCATGAACCCTCCCCACCCAAACCCTCAGCTCTTCATCTAGGCATCTCCAAATATCCAAGGCTGAGGGGACATGGTGTGTACCATGCCAGGCTCTCCCAGCGATGGATCTGTGCTGTGGGAGCAAAGCTCAACACACCAAGCCAATTCTGCTGGAAATAGGAAGCTGGCTGTGGTGGCCGGCCGCGTTTCTCTCCACACCTGGCAGGGTCCCTTCAGAGCCCCCTCCTCTCCTGTAGCATCTTTGAAGTGCTCCGGGCTCCGCTGCAACAGGATTTTTCAGACATTAAACTGATGCTCAGAAAACAAACAGACATAGAGAAAGCTTTCATTACAAGGCTGGTTCATGTCCAAGAGCAGCCCAGGGGCCGCCTAAGATAGGCAGTGGTGCTTTCATAGCCTCTCGCCAGAGGCCAGCGTGAGCTATGGCTCCCTGTGGACTCCCAGCCCATGCCAGCTCCACGCTCACTTTGCAGGAGCAGGGCAGGAGAAAACGAGCAGGTTTTATGGCACATTGGCTCTCCTCCAGGGACCAAAAGCTTTGATGCTGACAAAGCCACTGCATCCTCTCCTGCTGTGAGGGTGCCCAGACAAGACTTTTCTGGGTGCTTCTGGAGATGCTGCTGGCCGCAGCAGGGACATCCCAGGGGTGATGACCAGCATGATCCCTACCTGCTGCGGGTGGTGGTCCTGGGGGGATCACATCTTCCCCTCCAAGCAGGAGATCAGCACCTCAGGGGCTCTGAGCACAGGGAACACTGCAGCCATAGTGTGCATGGAGCACGTTTAGGTTCATTTACCTGTAACTTAACTCCATCTGCGGTGTGGGCAGCTGACACAAGGGCCTGGTTCCCCAGGACAGGTTGGTGCAGAACCAAAGACAACTGCTGCGCCATGCCAGAGTGACACTGAAACCCCCCAAGTGGGGCACAGACCCTCGGAAGACCTGGTGTGCCTCAACCTCCTTTAACTCAGGACCACAAGCCCTCCAGGAAGGTCCAGCAGCCCCTCAGGACTTCCACCCTCTCCAGCCTCCCTTGGGTTTATCAGCACCAGTGAGCGGACAGGCTCCCTGCAGCGAGACCCACTGAGTACAAGGCATCACAACAGATCAGAGAGACCTGGGGCTCCTCCTCATTTATATTCCCCTCCAGCCACAGCCTTCAACATGGCTGAGGAAAGCAAGGCAAGACAAGGCCTACAGAGAATGCCTAAAGATGATTTCTCTCAGATTCCAATTTATTTTCCATCATTAATGTCTTTGAAAGCCCAACACGTCCTGCGGACAGAAAGAGCATGTTAAATGTGCGCGTGGCGGAGCTGCAAAACCGCGGTGAACGCGTGCCTGGCACAGGTACCCATCCCACCAGGGAGACCGGCGCGGCCAAGGGAAGGGCTCTGCTGCCGGCGAGCATCGCCCTCGCTCAGCAGAAGCTGTGGTAGAAGCCACTTTCCTGCCCCAGAGAGGTCCCCACCATGCACCACTCGAGCCTGGAAAAGCGAGAGCTTCATTTGGGAAAGCAGAGGTACCACGAGCCCCAGTGCTGAGCATCGCACAGTGGCAGAGATAAGGCAGGGCTGGAGGAGAGTGACTTGCATGAAGGATGAGAGGAGCTGGAGTCTTCCGTAATGGAGAGAAAATTGCTTTCGCCAACTATCTGCAGTTTTAAAGCAATTACATTTGGGGGGAAGCCGAGAGCATGTCTGAGTGCTACGCGCATGGCGGGCGTGTTTTGAAATACAAGAACCAAGTCAGGAAAAAATAGAAAAAGAAAATGCCACTTAAAAAAAAAATATTTGATGCAGTAGGCACTGAGAGGATAAAGTATTTATAACTCAGGGAGGGGACAGATACTGGAAGCAGCCAGACATCCCAGCAATGGGACAACTGAGGAGGTGGGGCAGCTTGCTTCTACCGGCGGTCCCCTTCCCCCTGAGCATGGGAAATCCTCCTTGGGAAACTCTGAAAACACAGCAGCTGAGCGCAGCCTGGTCCAGCAGAAATAAATAGAGTTTGATCTAATTAAAACACTGCTCGCCCTCTGCTTCATCTGCTCGTGCAGTAGGGATGATAACAAAAGTCACTGCAGTGACATCGGGGTCAGGTCTCCGTGGGCTTCAACACCCTTTGGAATGTGCTGCCCTCAACCAAAACACGGAGCTGTCCTAATGCTTCCCCTCAGAGCTGCAGGCTGACCCAAAACCCAGTAAGCACCCGGCAGCTACCGGTTAAAGCCTTTCCAGGACCAGATTCAGACTGGGAGGCAACAGCTCGATTTGGCCACAGATAAGAAGCTCCTTCAAGCTGTAAGAAATACTCCTGATCTTCCCTGCAAGCCGTCACCTTTCACCACCATCCTTCCCCTCTAATCTGCTGGAATTAGGAAGGATCCCAGGCCATAAACACATCTCCTCTAATGACCAAGGTGGCAGGGCCTGAGCTGCCCTGATCCCCAGAGCTGCTGCACCGACTGCTGCCGGCACTGCTCAGACATCCAATTTATCAGGAGGATGTCCCTTTTGCTTTCTGGCCACGCGCCTTCCCCTTGTCTTTATCTGCTCTGGGGACAAGTGTGGGAAGCGGAGAAGTGGCATCCAGGGCTGCTGGTGACAGAGTCCCTTTTCAAAGGATGTTGTTCAGCTGTTATTACCAACTCTCGCCAAGTGGAATTGAGACATGAAGTAGATTTGTGCCCAAGATAATGGCGTTTATTAGACAAGCTATTGAGGAGAAAACAAAAGCTAACAGTGGAGAGCCACTAAGAGCAACGCCTAAAGAGAATCCATCACTAATACAAAGAGAAGAAGTGCTAATAGTTGGTGCTTCCCATCAATGATCTGAAACCTCAAGCAGTCCCTTAACGACTGCAGGAGAGTGCAGGTTAGTGTCACCCAGCAAGAGGTGACAAACAGCACCAAGGTGTCCACGCCCTCAAACAAAGCAGCATCCAACCCTTTCTGCTCTGGTCAGATGTGGCTGAGCATCTCTGCCCCAGGGTGGCAGCCCTCAGCTCACCCATGCCCCTTCTCCTCACCTGCATCAGCACCACGTAACACCTGTACGACACAACACCTGTATAATATGCTCCTAATGCACACGAGGATGCTCCAGAGCAAGGATCCCAGGAGGACTGCACCCCACATCCTGACCACAGCAGGATGGCAAGGAAGGAGAATTTCATCTCGGCACCCCCTGCAGCTACCAGGCCCCTTTTGGTAAAGTCCCATGGGAAATGCCTTGAAAATCATGGGTCCATCTAGATTTTCCTATTGGAGACCATCCCTTTCTTTCCTCACCAAAGGAGACACGCTCCTGTAAAACCTTCCAATAAAAAAATGCATTTTTCATGGTAATGAAAGTCTTGCATAGGCTCTTCCCTGGCATGCTGGTTCACTGCCAGCCAGCCCAAGCCCCTGGTGAGATTAGCTGGAGCCTGGCACAGTGCTCACACCCTGAGGCACAGCTGAGATCTTGGGGAAAACACAACAGAGATCATGGCTGCTAAACAACAGCTTGTCTGGGTCCTTGGCGATTTCTACTTTCCAATTTCCAGCCCACACAAACAATATAGGAAGCCCCCAAATCCCCAGCCTTGAGGCCAGCCCAAAGAGACCACCAATTTCACACCCAGACCTCTTCATCCCGACCCTCCTCTCCTTCACTGGGATGATGCTCAAGGGCCGGGCTGGGGCAGCAGCACAGGGTGACGTGGAGGAGGGCGAGCCAGGCGAGAGCATGAGGGCATCCATGCAGCCCAGAAGCTCCCGAGAAATTTATTGCTTGTGACATGCTGTCAAAGCGAGGCGCGTCTCATTAGTCAGAACCGAAGCAAATGAGAGGGCTCCTTAGCCAATTAAAAATTAAATAAATAAAGAAGAGATGCTCCGTGGGGCTCACCACCTTCCCTTTGGCCCTGTTGGTGAGTGGGAAACCCAAGGCAAGATGTAACATAAGTCTGAGTCACAGCTTCTCCCCTTCCCAAGATGGTGAATTCTCCGCTTCCAGCGAGCAGCAGCAGCTGGGAGCAGCCAGCGACCACCACAGCCTGGCTGGATCTGGCACAGCCAGATGGAAAACAACAAGCTGAGGAGCCACACCTGACACTCAGGGAGTTGGAAAAGGAAGACTTCCTTTCACAGCCCCTGGAGCATTTTGTTTCCCAGCTCTTGAAACAGAGCTCATTGACTCCTCTGAGTGTCATTCTCTGCTAAAAAATTCTATTTTTAACAGCTTTTCTTTAAATATGATGTGGTTTTCCTTTGAGGGTTAAGCTGAGCAGGCACATGACTTTTTTTTGTTGGTTTTTCTTTGGTTTTTTCCTCCAAGATTTATCAGCCATTGGAGCAAAGGGCATTACAACTCTTCTCCAGCTTGGCGGCAACAACAACCCTCTGGAGTTTAACACTGCCCTCCTCCACACCCACCTCCTTGCACCATCGAGGAGGGGGAGAGCCCGTCCCAGACCCCCAAACACAGGTGGAGGGACCATTTTGAGCAGGCACTTAAGAGCGAAGTTCAGTTTCCCCATCACAAGACAGCTTGAAATTTTACAAGAGCACAGAGGTGCCTGTCAGCAGCAAACATCCCAGCTCACCACGTTCCAAACGGGTGCTGGAGGAACCTGGGAGCTGCAGACACACCCATGGGTGTTGGATGGATTGCTGGGGGCACCTGAGCAGAAAACAGGTCTCACCTCACAGGGGAGACACCCCAAGAAAAGTCCTCTCTCCTCCACCCATACAGGACCCAGTGAGGGAGGGAGCAACCCCAGGCCCAAAGGATGCTGTGCCCAGGAGAGGGCCCTGCCCAGGGCAGAGAGGAACATCACCTCTTCCCATAACACTCCCAAAAATGCACCCCTTAAAAAACAGCACAGACCTGAAACATGAGCCCAGCCCAGCAGCATTTCCCAAATCAAACAATAAACAAGGAGCCGTTGCAGGCTTCCCTTACGCTGCAGGTCCTGATTAATCCCCACAGTGAACACAAAGAGAAAAACCCACCCTAAGGGGGATGCTGTCTGTTTAAAGGCACAAATGGATGCTAAAAGTAGACAAAGAAGCCGAGCAGAGGCACGGCAGTTTTGGGAGCAGGAGAGCAGTGGGGAGAAGCCCATGGGCTCCAATGCGGGAAGGAAGAGCAGTGGGACTTCTGCCAGCCATGCTCAGCAGCCCCTAACCCCTGGAGCCATCCTACAGTCCTTGCAGGGTCTGTCACCCTGGCAGGAGGAGGCATCCCCTCGCCACCCCCAAAACATCCCAGCCTGAACAAGCTCTTCCCTCCTAGTGGTCCCTGAGGCCAGGCAAATTGGTTGAGGCTCTCAGGACATAGGCTCTGGGGGAATGGTCAGGCAGCAAAACAACACTTCCTCTTGTGGAAAAGGGCCAGGACCCTGGAACCAACCCCCTGTGCCCAGGGACTAACGCTGCACAAGGCTGGTTTAATGAGAAATGGACATTTGAAGCTTAACAGCTCTTGCTGGCAGATTCCCCCCTCTCTACCCACTGATGCTTCTTCCCATACAGTGCACCCAGCTAATTAATTACAGAGCACAATCCAATCAGTCAGGCCATCCTATTGCAGTTTAAGGCATTTAAGAGATAATGCCATGAAACTCCAGATGGACTGGCCTGACCCCAGACTCTGACACCACTGGGGTGCTCGGACGATGCTGTTGCTCCAGCTGATGTCCCAGGTCCAAATATGCTGGGAAAAAACCTTCAGCCTTGCAGTGCTCCCTGCGGGCTGGGTTTCTGAGCCCCTGCTGACTTTACCAAGAGATGTGCTGTCCTGGTCCACTGGCACTTTGCCCCAGGGCAGCCTGGGCTCGCTGCTGCCCATGGAGCACACACCAGCCTGGCTCAACACAAGAGCGAGGGAGATGCCACCTGCCCTACTTCTGGCTCTGAGTTTGCTTTCAGTGTGGCAGAAGGACAGATCTGAAGGCCAGATGCCAGCCCATCTTCCCCTCACTGCTGCTACACACACCCCACAGTCAGCTTCAGCAGTGGCTGCCTCGGGGTATCGTGCACCACTGACGCCGGTGTGCCAGGACAGCCTGATCCCGTCACACCTCGCCACTCCACCTCCCCTCCACACCAAGTACAGAGAGAGGATGGCCCCTGCTCACCAGCAGCAGGGACTGACCTCACTGGAGAGGGGCTTTGGTGGCAAGTGGACGTAGGAGAGTGGCTAAAGTGATGGGATGATGTACAAACAGCCCCTTCACTGTTATTACTGTTGGCATTGATATGCTGATCTCCAGATAGGATGTTCTCAGCTTTGCAGGGATGGCTTAAATCTTCTCCCTGGGCTAAAAGTGTGGATGTTCTCCCTTCTCGGCACTTCAGCTATTGGTTGAAGTTATCAGACCCCTTTGACAAAGGTGGGGGCTTGCATTAGCTCAGCCCATTTGGTCCTGAATGAGCCACTGTCCTTGGCAGAGCCCCAGCAAGAGGTTCACTCAGTGGGTGCCCTTGGTACCACAAGCAGCCTTTGTTTCTTCATCACACCCATCTGAAGCCCAACCCCATTCACGTATGGCTGGGATCCCTGCTGATTGCCAAGCTGCTCACTGTAAAGGTATTAAAGGAAAAACTCATGGTGCCAGATCCTGAGCATCCCCCCAGGGACTCAGTGTGGTTACGCTGCTCCGTGCTAGCTGTGTCCCAGCCCTCCTGTTTGATAACGAAATAGGCTGATTCTGTGATTTACTGATCCTACCCTTGGTTACTTTTGCCTACCCAGGGTGAGGATAAGCTCTTGGATATGCAAACATTTTGAGGATTGTGGTTTTAATTTTTTTTCCTCTTATTGTGTGTGCAAGCATCAAAAGCTCTTATGCCTTGATCCAAAGCCCAAAGTCAAGGCGAGGGATACATATCAAGTCTAAATATGTTCCTGTCACAGGTGGAACCAAAAGACTGTTGCAGCTGAAATGAGTGAGGGTTCTGCTCTTACTTGGTCCAGCCCATCTCCTAGATGCTTGACCTCCAAGGAGAAGTGAAGACGAGCCTCTGCTCCTCAATCTCACCTCCAAAATGCTTTTGTCAGAGACTCAGGCACAGTTAACTACGACAAAGGACAGAAAGCCTCCTCTCAGAGCTGCCCTCCCTTCAAGCCACCCCTAGCCAGATACCCAGCACTCCTGCTTCAGGACCAGCACCACACAGGTCACAGCATCAGGAGTATCCACAAGGTTTCCACCCAAGCAACAACCTACAAGTTTCACTAACACAGATTTGCAAAGGAGGGATGTGACTCTGGCAAGGAGGGATGTGACTCTGGCAGGACTGGAGCATGGCTACAAGCAAATGGCAGCATTCTCCAAGCACAAGTGTGAAGGGGGTGATGCCAAAATGACATTTAATAACTGGGTCTTCCTGAAAACACCATCTCAGCACAACTACAAAACTCACCGTGAATGTCCTCCCACAGTGTCAGAAAAAGACATCAGCAATTAGCCAGGGGGCTAGAATGTAGATGAGACAGGACCAACCCCAGACCTCTAATGCCAACAGCTGTTTCATGCTTGTAGGAACTGCATGAGGGTTGGCTCGATGCACTCAGCACTGAAATGAAGTACAGCTAAGACATTATCTTGGACCCTAAAACAAGGAACCTAACTACAATAGCACGACACCATGACTTCACCAGAAAATCAGGATATCACGTCCCCTCCAAGGAGCCAGAAGAGATGAGGGCACTGTTTCTTTACAACATCTGTCCCACGGTCCCCTGGGAATGAGCACAGAGAAGAGCTCAGCATATCTGGATAAACAATAAAATAAAATAGGAAATCCGTCTTCCTTGTGCTGGAGTGTCCCACACCAGGCCGATTGCAGGGTCTGGACACACAGAGGTCTCATTCTGTGGCAGCAATATGGCCATTGTGGGATGCCATAGCTGGAGGAGGTTCTGCTTTCTGATCCAAATCTGGCTCCAGGGGCCAACAACCATGGCATGGATTGGACAGGAGATGAGGAGACAGATGCTCCATGCACCCAGCACTGCAGCCCAGGCAGGGTGGAGACATCTCCTGGGAGTCAAATGCCCATGCCACAGCTGTTTGCTGAGGGAAGGGGCTTTTCCCCATGGATTCAGAGAACTGAAACTCTTCAAATGCTTGAGAGCTCCTGTAAACCATTTCAGGGATTTTGGTAGGAGGAGGGAGGAGAAGCTGTTCCATAAGCCCTGAGGCCATCCCACCTCACACACACCTAGGAGATGGCTCCAGAGTGCCCTGGTTCTGGAGTAATTCACTCATTCTCAGCTCTCGGATGCCCCATAAAACAGGGCACATCTCCCACTGGTCCTGCAAGAACTCTCATGGGAACCCACTGGAAAGCCGAGAAACCAAGTGAGGCTGAAAACACATCAGCACCTCGGAGAACGGCATGGACTTGAGGTTGTGCTACCAGCCCAGAGCACCCGCTCTGCTCCAAGCCTACAAAACAATGCACCAGAGAAAGTTCTTAGCCT
Organism: Callaeas wilsoni; assembly: GCA_013398955.1. NCBI lineage: Eukaryota > Metazoa > Chordata > Aves > Passeriformes > Callaeidae > Callaeas > Callaeas wilsoni. Next base: position 1,389 of record VWPU01017678.1, on the reverse strand, counting down.
TCGGCATCCATCTTCCCTTCCCACAGCTGCAGCACCGGGATCACTGCCGGAGCCTGCACCGTCCCATTTTCTGTACCCTGATATGAACCCTTCCAATTAAACCACTGAACTGTTCCCAGCTCAGCCTCCCATGCATGAAAACGTCCTGTTATTTTGCACCTGCCAAGAGCTGTGTCCCAGCAGATCTATCTTGAACTGACACTTGAGGATAATTAAACCTCTCTCCTCCGTTAGCAGCACAGCAGATAAAAGGAAAGCCCTCGGGCTCTCGGGTCGCTGTTGTGGTGGGTTGCTCCTGTACAAGTCGAGGAACATGAGATGAGACTCGGTTTCTCAACAGAGACATGGGCAAGGGAGCAGGGGGCCAGCTTGGCAATTTGCCCTAATTTAGCAGGGGAGCAAGATGTAAGAAGCACACAGGCAGTTTCCCTAGCCAGGCAGATCCTCTGATGAACAGAGTGCTGAAAACAGTGTCTGGGATCAAATCGAACCCCTGTTGTTGCTAAACCTGGGGTATCATCTCTCATGGAGCCAGCAGTCCCTAGGGACCCAGCTGTGATGTTCCAGGCACCCTTGTCATCTCTACCTCTAGTCCGAGTCAAGGACTGGCTCCCGTTGCCCCCACCCGCAGCAATGGGGGCCAGGTGCCCCACAGCATCAGCCCAAAGTTGGCCGGTTTCGGGGAGCAGGTGGCAAGATGGGAACCTGTCACCCCACACCACGCTTTGCCTATCTCCCGCGCCAGCTGCCTGAGGTTGCTGGATGCATCCAACCTCAAAGCCGAGCTTCGATCGGGGCGGTTTTGAGGTTGGCACTGAGCATCTGCCGTCGCTCCAAGCTGGCCCTCCAGCCCCTCGGGGCATTGAGGGGCCCCAGAGCACGGCGACCCTGTCTCTGCCCGCCCCACGGAGCTCTTCGCGCTGGGGGAGCGCTTCACTCCGCGGGAGAACCTTCCCTCATCTCAGCCCCGATACGAGGGGATCAAGTCCCGCTCGCCGAGTGATGCGCTGCAGAGCCGCAGGTCCCCAGGGACCATGGGTGTCTCCCCTGCCTCCGGGGGGATGGATATTCTCCCCCCACAAAACCCCATCCCGGTGCCCCCGATCCCCTCCGCCGCCGTTACCTGCGCGGGCTGGGGCGGCGGCCGGGCGGGACGCGCCGCGCTGCAGCTGGGCTCGACTCCCCGGGGCTCGGCGCATCCTCCGCCGCTCGGGAGGGCTCGGCCGGGCTCCCTCGCCCCGCTCCCCGCCGCTCTCCGCCTTCCTCCGCGTTCCTCTCCCGCTCACCCGCATACCCCGGGGCTGGCGGCTACTGCCGGGCTCCGCTCGCCGCCGCGGCGCCGGCCACCTCCCGCAGCAGCCGCCGCCGAACCGAGGCGCCGCGCCCCCC
>VWPU01017676.1:8880-29881 GCA_013398955.1 Callaeas wilsoni | reverse complement strand
GACACCTTGATTTCCAAGGCAATATCAGCCTTGGAAAGAGCCAAGTACGAGGTGAAAACTCCTGGAGCTCCCGGGCTTGCAGGGCACCTTTGGAACAGCTCCCTGCTGCTGGGATGAGTCCCTTTGTGCCCCTGGCCTTCGGGGCAGACCCTGAATTTCCCCTCCTGTGCTCCCTGTGCTGGCGCAGAGCTCCAGTGCAGCACCCGCTGCCCCACACCGGCAGAGCCTCTGCAGCCTCCGGAGCTGATCCTGACTCAGCCCTGCCTGGGAAGGTTTTCTCCTGGCCCTGGCGTGGGTGTCACTGACAGATGTCACATCCTGGCTGCTTACACCTCTGCTCCTCCGTGGTTCCAGGAACTCCTGTGTCCTGACCAGCCCTTGGAACATCCTCTCGGCGCTCTGGGGGACAAACGCCTGCGTGTGACGAGTGCTTGTCCTTGCAGAGGTGATTGCAGGGTGGCGTTGGGTAACAGCTCGGAGCATTGCCCGCCGAGCAGCCCTGAGCAGCCTGGGTTTGTTCTGGAGGGAGAATCCTCCAACTGCCCTGGTACCAACCCCGTCACACGTCCCAGGGTGCTGCACCCCTGGAAATGGGAGCATCGGGGTGATGTGACTGCTGAGGGAAAACCGTAAAACCCCTGAGCATCTGCTGAGTGGGCTGGGCCAGGTGCTGCTATCCTCAGCCCCTCCTCTCCTTCCCGTGGATTATCCTGGCTTGGCACAGAGGCTGGCCCCTGGCCAGGGAGCTCTGCCTTCGGTCAGATGAGCTGATTGCCGAGGACGGACAAGACGTGGTGGAACAGCGGGGCTGCTGCCTCCTGCCGCACCTCCAGCACGTGGGAAGGCGGTGCCGCGGCTCCCGCGGTCCAAGCAGAAGGTGAATCCACGGGCAGGATGGAGCACGGGCCCCCCAGGAGCTGGCACCTGGCTTTCAGTTTCATGGATGCACCTGTTGCTTCCCTGTTTGCCTGTTTCTCGGTGTCTTGCATTAGTGAGGATTCCTAAAATAACAGTGTTTGTATTTGCACCGAGGTCTGGGTGTGCAGCCCTGTGAATGAGGAGGATTTTACAGCTCCTGGAAATTTGAGCTTGCTCCGACCTCAAGCCAAAGGCTCAGGACAGGTTGGGATTTTCTGGCAAGGTTTTGAGTGTCTGTGCCATCCCTGGCTGTGATGCTCTGGCCTGACCAAGCTCAGACTCTTTGGGAAGAAGGAATTGCTGGATCTTAGAAGGCATCAAGTCCCTGCTGAGCCCTTTTTGCTGCGTGGGTGTGACAAAACCGAAGTGCAACGTCCTACCCAAGTTGTCCTTTGTCACTGGGTCAGCCTGGCTGCACGTCTGAGGCCTCCCTGGCTCCTCAGCATTAATGAGGAGCAGGGGGGTTCCTCAGCAGCAGGGACGATTATCCCATTATCCCACTGGAGAGAGGCAGGGCTGCTCTGCAGTGCAGGAAAAAGGGCCGGGTACACTGGAAAGAGCAGGTGGAACTGGATGCTAAAGCTGAGATTGTCTTTCCTCTCCTTTGGTTTGAGGTCCCCTGTGGGCTCGGCAGCCTGGGCTGCGAGGTGGCTGTGCTTCACTGCCCAGCAGAAGAGAGTGAATAAACGAATCCCTGCGATGTTTGTGCGGCCAAAAATGAGATTTGGCCATCCAGAGCCACTTGTTACTTACTTGGGAGGACAGCAAATGTGTCTGAACTTGCTCTTTAAAGGAAAGCTTTTCATTTTGGAGGAGTTTTGAAATCCTGGCCTTTATTTTCTGCCCAGACTGGCTGCCACATCTCCACTAGGCCACCGTATATTACAATTGATCCCTTTTGGGCTCTCTTTTGGAGGACTGAGCAAGCTGAATCTCTCCCTTTTAATTCATATTACTTACTGGGCAGGGTTTTCACAACCAAGCTGCCTGAAAATAGTAAATCTGAAAAGAAAATCCATTTTTAAATCATTAAAATCATTAAAAGTGACCTTTACCTGCTGCAAACATAATCTGTTAATAATGTGTCTTGTAGTGGACAGATAATGGGGATCTTCCACCCGGGGATTAAAGGACTGTGCACACTCAGCTGCTGATTTTCTGAGGAAATGTGTGCTTTTGGAAATCACAGGTGGGACCACAGGACTTCCACCTCGTGCCTCTCCCAGATTCCAAAATATGCACAAGTTTCTGTTAGAATAAGTCTGAAAACTTGAGATCTCTGAGCAAGGGGTGCTGCTGCAGCAGCTTTCCGGTTGTGTTTGCTTCGGAATAATCTCTGGAGCTCTGGAACAGGGATTAGGCTCTGTGTGTTCCCGGGACAGATTTAGGGTGGCTTAAATTCAGGTTGCTGCTTGAACTTACCTTGCTCTCCTCTGTTCTAAAGGGAGAAAATCCAGCAAGGAATGAGGCATATGAGTATTTTTAGCTGGAAGTCAGCGTGCAAGGTTTGGAGAATCCTTGTGTCTGGTGGGATCCTCTCTGGAAAACCTCAGTTGTTACATTCACACAGGACACGAGTGAGCCCCTTGCAGCTCTTGTCCAAAGCAGGAACTAGAAGCTGGAATTCTCCCTGGCACCAGTCAGAGATGTTTTCCTGCCGGGAATATCACCCAGATTCTCAAGGGACACCGGGGCGGCCGTGCCCTGAGGATTTTCATTCAGATTTCAGATTTAAAATCCACACTTTTGCCTCGGCTGTGCTTCTGGAGAGATCCAGAAGGGCTGTGGGGGCTGCGACAGCACAGCCAGCATGGAGCTCCTGGCTCGGTGTGCCCGGGGAGAAGGAGGGAGGGAGGTGTTGGCATTGTCACCCTCATCCATCTCCCCGTGCCTGAGTCACTGCTGCAAAGGGAAGTGAAACGCTGGGAATGTTCCGAGCGGCGCAGACAAAACCTCGCACAGCTCTCGCTACAGCTGAGGAGGCTTCGTGCTGCCTGGGAGGTGTCAGCTTGATTTATCGCTCAGCTTCTGCAGAAAATAAACAATCCTGGTGGCAGAACAGAGCCTTCTCCATTGAAGAGCCATCAGATTTTCCAAGGCGGTCCTGGGAGGGCAGGGGAGCCGGATCAGAGCTGCCAGGTGCCTCGCACTGAGAGCTTGTTCCTGCAGCAAACGCCGGAGAAAACAGCTCTGGCTGCCTTCCCTCTGCTGGGAATGAAGGGAAAATGAAATGGAAAGGGGCCAAAGAGCAGCTCCTCTGAGCAGAAGCCTCGTTTGCAGAGCTCACGCGGCAGGCGAGGGTGTCCAAGCCTTGGGAGTGACCCCCAGGGGACGGCTCTCTGCTTGGACAGACCTTTCCTGGGGTCTCCTATGGGGTCTGCACCTTGTGTTGGAGCCTCCGTCCCTGGAGGTGTCCAAGGAACACCTGGATGTGGCACTCAGTGCCCTGGGCTGGTGACAACGTGGGGATGGGTCACAGCTTGGACTCCATGCTTTTGGAGGGCTTTTCCAACCTAAATTCTGGGATTCTGTGACTTTGCTTGGCACAAGCGGGAGTGCGAGTCCAAAGGACCTCAGCCCGTCGCGTTCCGCCCCACCAGAAACACGTTTTGGATCCCTTGGGACCCCTCAGCCTTCCTGAAGGCAGGAGAGACAAGGAGGAGCTTCAGGCAGGGTGTGGCAGGGGGAGGATGGGCTTCCAGGAGCAGGGATATGGAACAGGCACGCTGGGCCTGGAGGAGGATGCCCGATGCTTTTGGGATGAGAGGAAGAGCAGAAGCCTCTGTCCCAGCAGTTCCTGCACGGGACAGCCGCGTCCCACTGCAGTGCCATGTTTTGGATGCGCTGGTTTTTCTGGGATCAAGGGAGTCTGGTCTGACAGGGAAGACACCTGGCCTGGTGTTTCTGACTCTGGTGTGACACCAGGTGAATTCTTTTGCCTTTTCTCCTTTTGCCTTTCATTTCTGCCCAGGCTGAGCTGGAAGTGCTGGAGCTGATCCCGTTGGCCACCTTTGCTGTGCCCACCATGGGTGTCCTGTTTCCACTTCCCCGGTGCCCTCTGGGACCTGCAGAGCCACGATTTCATCCCAGCTGTGCCAGTTCAGCTAAAGCTCAGCCCTGGCCTTGCTCCCCTTGGAAGATAACAGTATTTAGGTTATCAGCCCCTTAGAGAGGGACAGGGATCCGCAGCCACCACCAACAGTCAGTGCTGTGCTCTGGAATCCTGCTCCCAGAGCCTGGACTGTTATCCCCATGGGAAAACCGGGATGGAGCGGTGAAAGGGATTCAGCCACGCCTCAGATGAGCTGTGAGCAGAGCAGAAGGAAAATCCAAGGGTTTGGTGGGGTCTCCTGGACTTCCTGTTGCACTCAGCAGGACCTGAGGCCGTGATGGGAAAGAGGAGAGCATTTATTCAGCCAGAGCAGCTGCTGCTTTTCCTGCTTCCCAAGCACCCCTCTGGATACGTGCACACCCCACGGTGCCGTTATTGTCACTAGGGATTTCCTAGGCAGCCTAAGTGCTTAAGTCCCACTAAAATCCAGCAGGAATTGGGCCTTGCCGATCTCCTCCGTGCCTTTGGAAAAGCCAAACCTTGCATTCCTTGCCTTTAAGGAGTTTTTCCTCTGGATGGAGCAGGCTGCAGCAGCTTGGACTCCGTGTTCTCCTCATCTCTGCATTTCAAAGCTGCTCACAAGGTGCATCTGGGCTGATCGGTGATGCTCCAGCCCATTATTTAGGAAGTATGGAGCAGGGGATGAGTCAGTGAAGTGATTATCCCAGGAATGGATGGGGCAATAAACATCTCCCCTGCTCATAACCCAGCAGCTCTGAAGAGCTACTGCCGGGCTGCTCTGCTGCTGCTGGGCTGCTCTGCTCTCAGATTCCAATTAGGTCATGTATTAAATTAAAAAAAAAACAAAACGGCAGAGTTGAGCCGTGCTGTAACTCACTGAAGGTGAAGTTCACCCCTGTTCTGCAGTGCTGGCCGAGAGCTGGGCTCTGTAAACCTTCCCCTGGTTCTTTCCATGGTGTTTCCAAGGCTGACACATTCCTTTTGTCCACGGAGAAACGTGGAATCACGGGATTGGGTCGGAAGGGACCTTAAAAATCCCCTCGTTTCCCACCCTTGCCATGGGCAGGGACACCTTCCACTGTCCCAGGTTGCTCCAAGCCCTGTCCAAGCCAGCCCTGGGCAATTCCAGGGATGAGGCATCTACACGTGGGCAGAACTTGGCCTCCATGAGCACCAGGCTTTGACTTCAGAGGCTGCATTTCAGCCAGACCTCTCGTGTTGGAAGGCTGGGGAGTTCTGGGATATTATTTTAGCTCCTGGGAGAGGTGGATGCCTTGTGCAGCTGCTGTGCAGGGGGGAGGATGTGCTTCATGGTTGCCCTCAGTATCCAAACACCCTGAACTGCACTCCAGAGGAAGCTGATGAGTTCCTTGAGCGCCAGGTGCTTGAGCTGAATTTAAATTCAGCTCTTAGACAGCGTGACTGGAGCAGTCCCTACACTGAGAGCTTGTCCCAGCCAGCAGCACCCTTTAAAATGCAGGTCAGCCTTCCTCCAAGTGTGACCTCTCCTCTCAACTCCTGGATTTTGAACACTGACACTGGAGTTACATTTCCAAGACTTCCTTCAAAGGCCCGAGGATGGGAAGCTGAATTTTTGTTCTGCTCTTTTGAAGGCTGAGCGTCTCATGAAATAACATTACGGCAGGAACTGGGAGCAAAAAAATTAACATGATCAAAGGTGGCAGAGTCTGTTAGATTTGGCAAATGCCTTATTTGATTTGTATCTGCAGCAGTGGTCGCACCGCTGTGTCCTCAGAGCCTCGCACATCTGAGAGCTCTGCTTCCCCCGACTTTGTGAGTAATGTACACTTGCAGGTTATTGTGAAAGGGGAAAAAAACCCAACCAAATCCTCTGGCAGGCTTTAAACCTTTTTTTTTTTAATGAGTGCTGTGCCAGGTGGGCAGAATGAGGATGAGCCACACTGAAGTCTGACTCAAACAGGTGAGTTAAGCATCCCTGGATGCTGCCCTTTCCCACAGCCACCAGTGGCCTGCCCTGGCTTTGGCACATCAGCCCCCTCATCCGTCCTGCCAGGCTCCCAGACAGATTCCTGCCCTGGAATCAAAAGGGGAGTTTTAATGAATATCTCACCATTTGGAATTCATGGCTCTGAGGTGATTACAGGGAGCCTGTGGGACCCACAGGCCGTCCTGAGGCTGCCACAGAGCCAGGCCTGATCAGCTTTCCTGGCTTTTGGTGTGGCACTGATGAGGTCATCACCAGTGGGCCCAGTGCAGCCCAGTTTGGCACAGTGCTTATAAATGTAATTAGTGCAGGAAACCTTTTCCCTCTGTCCAGGAGGTTGCTGTTCATTAAATTGAGGGAGGAAAAGGCCCTGAGGAAGCTTTTGTCACGTGGAAATAGCCAGTTCCACCTCCAGTTCAGATTCCAGCCTGGTGATGGGTAGGGAAGTTCATAAATCTTAAATGCCTGCAGAGAATAGAAAGGTTCTGCTCTTTCTCCTGGAAAATGTTCCTTCCCAGTTTGGCAGCAGCTGGTTTTGCTGGGAAGCATTTGTTGGTGCTTCTCTGTCTCCCTCCATCCCTCACCTCGGCAGGCTGGGAGCTGGCCCGGGAGTTTTTGCCTGAGAACTTCTCCCAGCGCTGGCTGATTCTCTGGGCACGCCTGGGAGAGCACCAGCAGGAGGAAAAGGTCACAGGAAAGACGGGAAAGATGTGAGGGAAGAGAGGAGTAAATGGAGGAGACTGGAGGAGGTTTCGCTGTCTTGCACAAGGAATAATGTGAGTGAGCCGAGGCAGAGGAGGGAGCTCGAAACGGAAGAAAAACGTGATGTGAGAGTGAAAAGGAAAGGGAGAGGAAGGTGTGGAGCAAGAAAAAGAGAAAGGAAGGAAAAGGGAGTTTGAAAGAAAGATGGAAGAGAATGGAGGTTTTCCGTGGTCAGCTCTGCACTGTTCCCTCAGCTGGGAACGAAGGATCTCCCTCCTGGGCTCTCGTCCCTCTCTTCAGCCCAGCCCTAGGCTGGCACTGCCCTTCCTGCCGGGGACTGGGGCTCTGCCCTCTGCTCTGGAGAGCGGAGGGAATGCGGGTGCACCAGCCAGGCTCGTGCTCAAACCAGGCTTTGCTGGAGAGCCCCTGGAGGTCCCCTCGTTCCTTCTGCCTGGAAGCTGCCTGGGATGGACAGCCCATCCCTTCCCAGGGCCGCTGGACCACGGGCTGTTGCGTGGCTGGAGGCCACTGTGGGTGCAGGAGATTTGTGGCCTCGTTTCCCAGAGCCTGCAGGGTCCCCATCGTCCCCAGAGCACCAAAGTGCTTCTGGCAGGGCCACGGTGGGGCCTGGGCACAGCGAGTGCTGCTGAGCTTGGATTTGATCTTGGAGGTGTTTTCCAACCTTAAAGATTCGAGAATTCTTTAATTCTCGGCCTCTGAGGAAAACTGAAGCTCTGGGAGGAGAAATAAGGAGCCAAACCAGGGAATGTTAAACAGGAACATTAAATAGAGTGTAACAGGCTCAGCCTCCCCTGCTCTGGAATAGCAAGCTGGAAAGGGCTGAGGGGATGAGCTGATGGGGATTTAATAAAGCCTGTGATCAGTTCTGTGCTCCATCAACCTGCCCGGAGCCTCCAGTGCGAGTCAGAGGTGCTGCACCTCTGAATTTTGTGGGATTCGCTCTCTTTTTCCTGCTGGAAAGCAGCAACGATCCCTTTTCCAGCGAGCAGGGCTGGTTTTCCTCCTCCTTGGCCATGGCAGTTCCTTGGTAGCACCGCTTGGGCTGAGCTGCTTCTCGCTGGGGAAGGAGTTAAGATGAACTCAAATGCATTAAGGCCTCTTTAATTCAGAAGAGGAGGGTTTGTGTCATGGTCTCACACAGTTTAACTAATCTACTTTAAAATTAATTTGGTTTAATTTTCCTTAGGGCCCCCATGTGGATATACCCTTAAATACCTAGAATAAATAACAGGTAACTCGGCTGTAAATCACCACAAGTAATTGTGTACCTACTTCCCTATTGTAAATCAGCAATAACTCCAGAGGGGCTGATTCTCTCTGTGTATACCTGCAATAAATGAGGAGCAACCTGCTGTAAGTCAATAAAGGTAATTTTCTGCCTACTTTCCTGGGATAAAACAAGAGTCAGGAGCTCGGCTGAGAGAAATTCAAAGCAGAAAGGTGAATATTTTTGCTTCTGAGGATAATTAATGACAGGACAACTGACCAGGGACCGTAATGGACTCTGTGAGACTGCAGAGTTCTTTTGTCAAGCTCAGATCACTCCCTGAGCCTGCCCTTGTTCAAGCAGGGATGAGCAGAGAGGAAGGGCTGTGGTAGGCAGGGCATCATCCTAAATGAGCATGATTTACTCCTTGCACACAAACCTCCTGCCTTGTTAACCCTGGGAGAGCCTGGGAAGGGCAGGAGCATCCTGAGAAGTGCCAGGTCCTGAGGAGGAGGCACTGAATGGGCCAGGAAAGGCTGAGGCAGGGTTATCCCAGCTCTCTTGGATCCCGGGATTGCTGCAGCTGGGGTCTGGCTCAGAGGCAGAACTGAGTGTGGCAAATGAGGGAATTCATTCCTGCCCCCCACCCCTGCGTGAAAGCAAAGCCAGCATGTTGCAGTCATGGAACCATGGAATGGTTTGGGTGGGAAGGGACATTAAAGGTTTGTCCCCAGGGACACCTTCCACTATCCCAGGGTGCTCCAGCCTGGCCTTGGACACTGCCAGGGATCCAGGGGCAGCCACAGCTGCTCTGGGAAATCCATCCCAGCCCCTCCCCACCCTCCCAGGGAGGAATTTCTTCCCAATATCCCATCTAACTCTGCCCTCCTTCAGGCTAAGGCCATTCCTCCTTGTCCTGCCGCTCCAGGCCCTTTGTGAAAAGGCAAAACTTTCCAAATTGCCCTTTCCAGGTCCTGCATCAAACCAACACAGCTCGGCGAGGCTTCCACCGCCTACCCAGGGAAAATGAGTGGGAATTTGGATGAGCTGGAGCTGTTGGGGCCACCAATGCTTAGTGACCAACCTGCCAGCCCCCTGCACTGTGCGGCGACCGAGTTTTGTCACACCCTTGTGCCTGAGCCAGCTCCAAGGTGAAGCTGCAGTGGCGGCACCTAAAAAGCCAAATTTGCACAAAAATATTTGGTGGGAATAGCGAAAGGTTCTGCCAGTAAAACGTCAGGGTACTTAACTGCTGGCTGACACCATGAACTTGTTCTTTGCTTCCCCTGTTCGTCCATCTCTGCAAGCCCAAGTGGGATTTTATGGCTTAGGACTCCAAAAAATAACTCCTTACAGTAATGCTGGTAGATCATATGTTAGATTTTTTTCTTCCCCCTTCTGACAAAACAGCCTCTGGCAAATTTTCCACTCAAGTCTAAAAATTGTGTGTTGCTTCCCGGAGCCGAGCCCTTCTCCCGCTGCACCACGGAACGATGACAGACGAACATAATTAGCAAAGCGAGTAGAAACCCCATCTGATGTTGTGGCATTTCACACCCTATTTACAGAGGAATTAACACCTTCACTGTCACGCTCGGGACATCGCCTTTCGCTCTGCTCAGGAGGATTTGTCTTGAGGAGAAGATTGATTTATTCACGTGTTCCTTGCTGCCTCCGTGAGGGGTCTGTGGGGCTCTGCTGGCCTCTCCCCTTGGGTCTCACAGCTCCTGAGCAAGGAATCGTCCCCAGCTCGAAAATTTTTATTATTTTCTCACTAATTTGGTTCAGCCTTGTATTCGTTGCCTAAATTCCTGGCTGTGACTCAGAACTGAACTCCCAGCTCTCCAGGGATTTCTCTTATTTGTGTGGATAGAGCCGGGGCTGCTCTCATTAGCAAGGCTCCAAGGCCAGATGCTCTCCAGCCTGGATCCTTCAGGAGAGGGGTTTGGATCCTTTCCCTTCGCAGCACAGCCATGGGAAGGCCCAAAGTTAAGCAGAAGAGCGAAAAAGGGCTGCTTTATTGTCAGATCCTATTGAAAGGAATGAGGGACTTGTCTTTACAAATAAGCTGTGGGCCTGCTGGTAGATAAAAACTAGCACTAAGAGATAAAAGAAACAATGAGAAGGGTTCCACTGATTGATGAAAGGAAAGAGAGATTTGTCTTTATCAGTAAACTGTAGGTCTGCTAATAAATGAAATTGAATATCAAAAGATGAAAGAAACAATGAGAAAAACCAGAAATACAATAAGAATTTTAAAAAAAAAAGGGCAAGGGGGGGTATACATTAAGAGGGAATCTTAAAAATTAGGTGGTCTGGGGAGTCTGTACCTCTCAAGTACCTCAGCCAATGGGGAAAGAGAGAGGGAAAAGGCGGCCGGGAAATTAGGATAAAAAGGCGGCTGCATCCTCCAAAAATTGGAGAGACCCCAGGAGAATGCCCCATGGCCTCTCCCTTTATTCGAATAAAGTAACGGCACTCCTCTGTCTCCTTTTTGGACACAAACCGCTGGGGTTGGTGGATTAATTTTCCTGACACTATTGATCAGAGCTTGGCTCTGCTCCGCTTGGCCTTAAAGCTGCTAAAGTGGAACAAAAACATGGAATGAGGGATATCAGCCGCTTTCATGAGGCTGAGTCGAGCGGGTTTTTTGCTGGGGATCTTTCCCTTCCGTGGTGAGTCAGGGGAAGGTGGAGAGGGGGGATGAGGAGGGCTTCATGTGCGTGAAGAGATCACCCGTGGATTTACATCTCATCTGTAAAGAGTATTTGGGGTCGGGAAAATCTGGAAACATCTTCGTGGGTTTTGTGTTTGCCTTGCCATAGCAGATCTGCTCTCCGAAGGAATCCACTCTGGAAGAGGAGCTGAATGAATGTATGCATGAGCAGAGGCCGTGTGCCTGCATGAAAATGGGAAAACTCCATCTTTTATGCAAAGTGGGAGAAAATAGACTGTGCTTTTTGTGGCTCACGTGGAGGAGCACTGAGGAGAGCTCACCCAAGGCCAATGCCAAAGGTCTGGGGAGAAAACCCAGTCCCAAAGGTTTGGGTAGAAAGCCCAGTTCCTGAGGGCAGGCTCAGGAGGAATCTCTTTTGGGGTGTCGTTAACTGGCTTGTAAAAGACGCTGTCAGTTCTTCAGCTGGATTTTCTTGCAATTTCCCTTTCCATAAGCCCAGGCTTGCCTTCTCCTGTTTCTATTTGTCCGAATCTCTGTTTTTCCATACCTTTCTCCCCACCCTGTGCCTGTCCCCTCACTCCCCAAGGACTCCTGTTCCCAGGAGGGGTTTTGCAGCAGGCTCTGTGCGAGACACCGCAGAGGAGCGAGTTAAAACCGCCGCTAAAACAGCCATGGAAGAAGTGGATGGAGAACTAAGGAAACGAGACTCAGCAGGCTCTCCTAAAATCACCTGCCAAGCTGCTCCCTTGGCTGGGAGCCCTTTTCCAGCCCAGCTCCCTCCCCTTCCCGGGCAGCAGAGGAGATTCTGTTTGACAGGGCTGATCCTCGGAGTTAAAAGTTTATTCCTCCATCAGCACATTAATGAAAAGAGAAATGTAGCTCGGGGAGGAAGGCTTATGAAACGAAAATCAAACTAAATCTATCAATTCCCTGCCCTGAATAAATGAATCTATTAACGTGGGGTGAGATGCCTGGCAGATAAGGGGTGTTCCACACAAAATCAGGAATGAAAACCCAGGCAGCCCTGTGCAAACCCGGCGCTGAGCACTGGGATTTCCTCCTGTGTGCTGTTGGCTTTTCCATCTGAGCCACGATTTTCGAGTTGCTGCCTGTGAGGAGAATGTTCCTTGCCTGGGTTCGGGTTAGGGAAAGTTAATGGGAAGAAATGCCAATAGATGGCGCTTGGGAATACATGGAGGAGGGAACAGGTTGGGAGGGAGCGATGGAGACTCGTCCTTGTGCGCTGCGAAAACGTTCCTCGATGAGCTCCTGGATTTGCTCTTCCCGGGAAGCACAGGGAGATGTGGATGCTCCTCCTGCCATGCCTGGCCATCCTGCCCGGTGCTGCCAGCAGCTCCAGCCTCGCCTCCTGTTCCCCAGTTGCCCTCGTTTGGATTTTAAAGCAGACAAACCCTTTGGAGATGAGATAAGCGGGGCTGGCAACGCCGGGTCGCCGAGGAGCTGGCCCGGGTACATCGTGGGTAAATCACGGCTCTACCTGCAGTGACAGCAGTAATTTATCTCGGGCTGGAAAAAGCTGCTGCTTCCCATCCTGGGCTCTGAGGGTCATTCATCACTTTTTGTTATTTTTATAACAGAAGGGAGAGCGCTGGTTCCCTCCCCCCATCGCCTCCAGCCGGTCCCTGGGGACAAATTAGCTGCTCTGAAAATGGATGAGCTCAGGGGCTGTTTTCATGTATGTTTTTAATAGTGTAACCAAAGCCCTCAGACCTGCAGTGCTCCCCTGAGCAGGGGCAGATGGAGGAAGGCTCTGAAACTCTGCCAGGGAGATGATGTGGCCTTTGGGTCCCGCTGCTGAGGTGGCAGGTGGTGGCACCCCACCCCTCGTGGTGCCTCCGAGTCCAGCACAGCGCCCAGCGAGAGTGGGGCTCCTGCCAAGGCCTGTGGTCTGGGGTGAGGAGGATTTTGGGGTTTCTCAGACTGGAAGCCTCACTGCTAGAAACAAGGGCTGTCTCTGCTCCTGGAGCCTCCTCTTCCCTGGTCTCTGATCCTGTGCCAGGCTCAGCCATTCCGGGGCCGCAGGAACACTCGGCTCTGTTTCCTCGGGATGCTGGGCTCTGCACAACCATGGGCTTCTACCTCTAGGCACAAACAGGCACAGGTTTTATCTCTGCTGGTTTGCTTGGATAGACAAATGTGTGTTCAATAGATTATTTATGAGAGAGATCTGCTGAACACTCATATGCCCAGAGAATTGTGGCTGTCCCTGGATCCCTGGAAGTGTCCAAGGCCAGGTTGGACAGGGCTTGGAGCATCCCGGGATAGTGGAAGGTGTCCCTGCCCATGGCAGGGGGTGGAATGATCTTTAAGGTCTCTTCCCACCCAAACCACTCCATGATGATCCTGTGAGGTATTGACAGCCCATCCTGGATCTGCCATTGTCCTCCTGCTGTGTGATGAGGCTTTAGGGGTTTTTTCTCTTCCTGTCGGAATCCTTCGGGCTCTGAGGAGCTGTACCCAGGCAGCGGGAGAGGGAAGATTGGACACGGAGTCCTTGGGGATAATACAGGAGCTACACGATCCCTTTCTCACTGAGGGGACATTGCTTCAATGACTCTGCCAATCACTGTCCCTCAGCCTGCCTGTCACTTGTTGTGCAGCCGGGAATTCACTTCACGGAGTGGCCAGGAGTGGCAGATTTTTATGTCTGGAAGGGGCCATTTTGCATAATTCTGGGCACCAGGGAACAGAGCCTGTGAGTTGCATCCCCAGCCCCATTTCCATGGAAATTTGCCAGCAGGCAGGGGAGGCCCTGGGTGTATTAACTTAGCAGGACATTGCAGATGGGCACATGTTCCTTGTAGTGCTGGAAATTGCTTTTGTGTCTCACACGTCACTCTGGTGAGCCTGCTCAGAGGAAGGGCAACGAGGAGAAAGGGATGGGGATGTCTCCTGCTCCCCCTGTCCTCTGCCTTCCCCCCCTTCAGGGGAAGCTTGCGGAGCTGCAGTGCCTCCTGTGATGGAGATCACACAACTGTGGTGTGGGTTGGGTTGGAGGAGACCTTAAAGCTCATCCAGTTCCACCTCCTGCCATGGCAGGGATGCAGCTGCGGGCAGATGTTGGTGGAGTGGGAGTTGTTGCTGTCTCATGGTCCTGGCCCCTGCGTGGTGGAGACTGGAGAGGGTGTGCTGGGGGTAAGCTGTGCTAGACCTGCCTTGCAGGGTAGATTTGGATGCTCATTTTGGGTTTCGCTGGGTTGTTTTTCCTTTTCTTCCCTCCTCCTGCTGACTGCACAATGCGTAACCTCGGCTGCCTTGGCTGTGACAGGGTGGTGATTATTTATTGTCATTTGTAATGACTCGGGGACAAGCACAGACCATGTACAGCCATTAAAGGCTTTTTTGGAAAACTCAGGAGGGGCCAGGTCCTCTCAGGAAGCAAAGTGGCCCCATTTCCTTGGCTGCAGGGAGCAGCAGGGCCTCATGCTCACCGTGGCCATGGTTCAGCCTCCCTAACAGAGCCATTTGTCTCCCCAAATACTCACCGGCTCCACTGAAGGTTTGTGGGTTCTCTTCGTTATTAGTATCGTTAATTTTTATTTAGACAGAATTGATGGCCCTGCCCAAGGAAGTTGATCCGAAGTGGAGTCTGGGAAATGCACTTAGGGGCTGGTGGGGATGGAGAGCCCAGGGGCTGGGGGCTGTGCCCTGCCCTGGGGGTGACCTGCACAGTCCCAGGGTCACATTCCCCCGGGGAAGGTGCTGGTGAAGGCTGGAATCAGGTGACAAAAAGCACAGCCTGAGTGTGTGGGTGGGATTTAGGCCAACTAAATATTGCTCCAAGAAATACAAGACTTCCTGACTATCGGTTTACTGTTGTCTTCTTTTTCTGAGGGTCTTGTGAGCAGAATCACCACCCGGACAGTGAGGAGTGATCAGCTTTCACAGGGAAAGAACAAAATCCAAGTGCCTTGGATGATTTTTGTCCTGTTCTAACCATGGTTCTCCCCGGAGAGAAGTCACGTTTCTCTTGCAGGTGTTGCTGGTCCAGGAGGGGACCTCTCCCCGCTGAGCCCAGCTGGGCCAGAGGCCGTGGGCAGCAGAGCTGAGGGCAGGCACCTGCATGTGCTCATCCTGCACCCTTCCCTTGCCAAAAATCAACGCCGCTACCTTCTCGTAAACCCGGGGGCTCCTGGAGGTGAGGACCTGGCCGTGGCTCCTGTCCTTGCTGGGACAGCCCTGGAGGAGGAGGAGGAGGAGGATTCCAACCCCAGTGCCTGCGGTCCTGTGGAGCCCTCTCTGTGCTGGGAACCTTGGCTACCACTTGGGTTTGGCGTTGGATTTTTTTTTTAAATTCACTCTTCCACTTAAACTCTTCATTATGCTGCCACTCGCTGGGCCCGGCAGCTGCTAACAAACACCGAGGGATTCCAGGCAGCTTTGCAGACTGCCTCCGAGTGCCTCAGGCAAAGCCTGGAACGCATAAAACATGAAAATAACCTTTTGTGTTCGCTCTCAGCCTCACGCCCTGCGTCCTCCCTGGGGTTGGGAGTGATAGGTGAGGCTGGAATCCAGCAGGTGAAGGTGGCTCTTCGCTGTGAGGTGCTGGATTCAGTGTGGGGCTGGATTTGCATTATTTTTAGGCGACGTTGCAGACCCTGATTTGGGACATGACCTCCTGCACGGGGCACGGTCAGTCTGCACTCCCACATTTCCAGCCTGGCTCTGAAGGAAGCAAAGCTGCCAGGACCCTGCTCCGTGTCTCGGTCGTGAACCACCGTGCGTGATACAGAAATCAGGCACTGCGAGTCCTTGGGAGCATTTCACCCTCACTCTGTCGAGCAGCTCAGGGGAGGAAGGCCCTGAGTGGTGACATTTTTGTGGCACAGCTTTTTCTTTTAAGCCCTCAGCTCGAGGTTCCCCAGGCTGGATGGGGCTGGCCAACCTGGTCTAGTGGAAGGTGTCCCTGCCCCTCCCAGCAGGATGATCTTTAAGGTCCCTTTGAATCCAAAGCAGTCTGGGATTCTGGGATTCCCCATTTTTTGCTGGTTTTCCCGGGATGCAGGAGGGCAGGGCATCTCCATCCCTCTTCCTGCTGCATCCTCAGGCTGTGAACAGCATCCCCAGGCTCTGCTGGTGCAGGGTTTGCTTGGAGCTCACTGAGATTCCTGATACTGGTCTCTGGCTCTGAGACTGTTAAATTGTGCTGGTCAGGTTTATCCTTCCTTAATCCTGCCTTATTCAAATGTTCTGCTCCGTCTTTCCTATTAAACAAACAGACAAACAAAACCCCTTAGGAAGCAAAGTCCTGATTTGCTGATTAGAGCCAGCCCTGCTGGAATCTCATCCTAAAATCCATCGGAGTGCATCTGGTAGGCTCCCCTGGAGAACTGCAGCATTTTGAGACTTGAAGGGCTGACTTGAAGTCCATTTGCATTCGAGTGCAGATCAGAAGGACCCGCAGACAACAAGCCCGGGTCAGCTGTGTGAGGCCAGCTCCGCTCTGGTAGGTGTGAAGAGGTTGGAAAAGAGGCTGTCAGGAGCATTAGTGCAGGGAAGGGAAAAGAGCAGCTCTGTGAGGGTGTATTTGCTGCTGTCTGTTATTAGCAGTTAAAACACTGCTGCGCTCGTGACACTCTGCAGTGTTTAGCCAGGAATGAAAAGAAGTGATGT
Organism: Callaeas wilsoni; assembly: GCA_013398955.1. Classification (NCBI taxonomy): domain Eukaryota; kingdom Metazoa; phylum Chordata; class Aves; order Passeriformes; family Callaeidae; genus Callaeas; species Callaeas wilsoni. The sequence continues at coordinate 13,683 of VWPU01017676.1, read as the reverse complement.
GACTTGCAGGGTAAAGAAGGAAAAAAAAAAGGAAGTTCAGGATAAAAAAGGATTTCTTCCTTCCACACATAATCTGGAGAATGTGAGAGAGATGTCACCAGGCAGATAAATGTTCCTTTCTCTCTGGCCTTGTGTCTGCACTGGGAGACAAGGGGACGGCAGAAAACTTGGACACAAACTCCTGAATTCCTTTGCACGCTTTGCTCTCTGCTTCTGTTAGAGCTTGCCAGAAAGTGTGTTTCACTTTCTCTCGATCTAACTCAAGAGCTCTCAGTGTCTTTTCCAAGCCCTGCGTTGCGAGACCTTCCAATATTGGGAAAAGGAGCCCTGTGACCTCACACTGAGATTCCTCCCTCTGGAGCAGGAGCTGGAGGTTCACTGAAGTCCTTCCATGTGCCTGCTCCTTCTCTGCCCCTGGGGAGTTTGAAGTGAGATGAGGCGAAGGCTATTTTGTGATCCCCTGCCCTTGCTCAGTGAACACATGATCTGTTTATTGTTTTCCCTTTCCAAGCTCTCCCTTTCCAGGCTGTTGTTTCGTGATTAATTTGCCTTTTACTCCTTCCAAGTGGGTGCACATTTTTAATTGCGTGAAGTTGGTCTCCTTAATTCCCTCAGTTTTCCTATTCTTCAGTGAAACTTGTCCCAGTATTAGGAGCCCAAAGAGATTAAATAACAGCCGCTGCGCCCCTGGGAGATGCTCCCTTCCTGCCCAGTATAAAACGATCCCTCTCCTGCCTCTCCTCAGGGTGTGCATCCCTGCTAGGAGGCTCTGCCTGATGCTCAGCTTAATATATTCCCTGCACAGTTTTGTCCCATTATTCCTAGTTAAACCCTCCTGGATCACCCAGAACATGAGGAATGCGCAGCAGCTTCCCACAGCACGGCATAATTAGCTGCTTCAAAAACTACCTGCAAAGAGTGATGCCCTCATTATGCCGAGCAGAGGAGGGTTCGGTGGGGCGAGATGTCTCCAAGAAGGAGACACATTTCTCTTCAGAGCAGGAACAAGAGGCAGCCCTGGCCCTCCTGCTGTTCCCTTCATCACTGGTTTCCTCAGGAGCCTGAAGGCACCTGGCAGAGCCCCATGATGGAAGCAAGCACCTTGGAGCATCCATTAGTTCGTGGTGATTAAAGTAAAGCCTCGTGGTTCGCGCGCTGCGGGAAATGAGCCAGGAAATAACCACCAAAGTTGTTTAAAAACGCTTTATTTGCTATTTTGCCGCAAAACAGGCGTGTGGGTGCTGCCTTAGTCAGCCCTGGTGGTGGAGGTTGCTGGGAGCCCATAACATTCTGTCCTCGGCCGGAATCCTCCCCTGGTGCCGTGGGTAGAACAAACCTGGTTCATCAGTTGCCCCTTATTCTCTGATAAAACAAAGAAGCCGGCACTGGTTTGAGAGCCGGCCTTGATTTGTTCCCACTTTATTCCTGGAATCCAGAGCTGGCCAAGAAGTCTCCAGTGCCTGCCTGTCTGATCACAACAACCCTTGATGTTCCTGCGGCGTTTCTCGTCGAGGATCTCCGAGTGCTCTGCAAACAAAAACTCGATAAGCCTCCTGCGAACCCTCTGGGGTGGGTATTATGCTCCTGACTTAGCAGATGAGTAAACAAAGGCACAGCAGCTCGAGTTTTCCATGTTCAGAGCACTTTGTCAATATTACCTGATTAATCCTCACACCGGCCTCGGGAGGGGAGCGTTGGGCTCCTTCAGGGGCAGAGCAAAGTCACAGCGGGGACTCAGGAGGCCTGAGTGCCACTCTTTGGGGCCACCACACTGAATAACGGGGTGTTGGCAGCTGAGCCACGAGTCATGGAGTCCTGGAATGGAAGGAATGTCCCTTCCAACCCAAACCATCCCAGGACTCTGCATATGCAGCCCTTAGTGCTCAGACTCTGGTTTTATCCAGAGGCCTTTTGCAAACCTTATGCACTCCTGGGGAAAAAGACACATTTAAGTTCTCTCACTCACTGCCTCATGACTGGAGCTGCTGGCAAATGATTTGAGTTGGCCAGAAGCAGCCAAGGAGGGAGAGAATCCGAGCCCTGAATCCTCACCTGAGTCAGTGAGAACCCAGTGGCTGTAACTGCTGAATTCTGAGCAGCCAGGCCCCTGCTCGGAGCTGCCTGCAGCAGCATTTGCAAAGCTCCCAAATGGAGGAAGGGACCCCCAAGGATCATCCAGCACAGCTCCTGGCCCCGCACAGGACACCCCAATCCCCCCCTGTGCCTCAGAGGGTGACCGGGCTGGGCTGCTGTGAACTTGGCTCATTTAACTGCCTGCCAGGCTCTTCCCTTGGAGCATCTTCAAAGCCCAGATTTGGGGTCTCTGGGACTGTTTTCAACAAGATTTGGGGTCAGGGGATGATCATGGCAGTTCTGATCCTGAGAGATGGAGCCCAGGGATCAATCAGGCAATCAATCCATCAATCAATCAATTGCAGAATGAAGACCAAGCAGGGAAGGTTTCTTGTCTTGGTGAGGGGGTGGCCTGGGTCCCCCTGCTCGTGCCTCTTCTGTGAGTGTCACCTTCTCCAAGGACAGTCCCTGTGCACTGTGCCAGTGTAGGACACGGAAATGTGAGTATTTCACAGCTATTTCAGTAATCATGGCAGCTCTTCAATGTTTCAATGCTCCTCTAGTAGTTGAATAAATACTTCATATTGGCTGTTAGTCAGAGAGGGGCTTTTTTCTTCCGTTTTGTGATCCGAGGAGAGCAGCTCAGCTCTTTGATCTGAACGGGATGATGCTGATTCTCAGGACGGAGATTTTGCTGCTCTTCAGGTCCCATTTGTTGCAGCTGAGGATGTTAGCAGCATTACCAGCCCTGGAAATGTCGTGGGGATCAGAGAATCCCCGGCACTGGAAGGTTCACAGACAACTGCAGCATTTTCCTGCCCATCAGCTCTTGGGAGCTTTGCAAATGCTGCTGCAGGCAGCTCCGAGCAGGGGCCTGGCTGCTCAGAATTCAGCAGTTACAGCCACTGGGTTCTCACTGACTCAGGTGAGGATTCAGGGCTCGGATTCTCTCCCTCCTTGGCTGCTTCTGGCCAACTCAAATCATTTGCCAGCAGCTCCAGTCATGAGGCAGTGAGTGAGAGAACTTAAATGTGTCTTTTTCCCCAGGAGTGCATAAGGTTTGCAAAAGGCCTCTGGATAAAACCAGAGTCTGAGCACTAGGGGCTACAAATGTAGAGTCCTGGGATGGTTTGGGTTGGAAGGGACATTAAAGATCATCCAGTGCCACCCCTGCCATGGGCAGAGACACCTTCCACTATCCCAGGCTGCTCCAAGCCCTGTCCAACCTGGCCTTGGACACTTCCAGGGATCCAAGGGCAGCCACAGCTGCTCTGGGCACCCTGTGCCAGGGCCTCCTCACCCTCCCAGGGAACAATTTATTGCTCATATCCCACCCAAATCTCCCCTCTTCTTCTTCAGACCCATTCTCCCTTTTCCCGTCATTCCTGGTCCTTGTAAACAATCTCTTTCTTGTTTTCTTTTTTGTCCCCTTTGGGTCCTGGAAGGGCACAACGAGGTCACCCCCGATCTCAGCTCCAGGCTGAACAATCCCAGCTCTCCCAGCCTGTCCTCCCAGCAGAGCTGCTCCATCCCTCTGCTCATCCTGAGGCCTCCTCTGGGCTGGCTCCAGGAGGTCAGGTACGTCCCACAGGAGTGCGTGCGGCTCTGTGTCAAATGCAATCAGGAAATGTCCCCGTGGGACTCCCCAGGGGACAGAGGAGGGTCTCCCCTGGCCAGGGGAGCTCTGCAGACCCCCTTTAGTGGAGGGGCTGATCCCAGGAGCTTTTAAAGCCCACATCCAGAAGAACACTGAAACATTTTATTAGCCTTTAACAAGACAGAGTTATATCAAGTTTGTTCAGCATTAATTATACTTTCTGCAGTGTTCTACCTACACCATCAATTATTAATTAATCTCCCTCTGTATTTTTAGCTGTTACCTGTCCCTAATCACCTTGCTGCTATAACTTTCTGGTCTCATGCCAACATGTATTGCCAGACCAGTTGAAGACATTAGTAGGAATGTAATTACCTCGTTACTGCTGGTGGAGTTTTGCATACCCCACCTCGATGACATTAGAGATGGAGAGGGAAAGGCGTTTTTCCCCGGGAGCTGTTCCCTCGCTCCGAGGCAGGAGAGTGACCCTGCTGTCACAGTGCCACAGATCCCCTGACACCGTGAGCTGGACACTGCCACCCAGCCCCGAACCTGCCGCTGTGCCAGTGCCAGCTGAGGCTGAGCTCAACCAGCTCCCTGCAGGCAGAACCTCCCGGGGCTGCTGGGGGTCACTGTGGGATCTCCCCAGTGCCTGGGGTCATTGTAGGGACTCCTCAGTGCTGGGGGTCACTGTGGGAGGTGTCCAGTGGTGGGAGGCACTGTAGGGACCCCCCCGCGCTGGGGGTCACTGTGGCAGGTGTCCAGTGCTGGGGGTCGCTGTGGGAGCTCCCCAATGCTGGGGGTCACTGTGGGAGGTGTCCAGTGGTGGGAGGCACTGTAGGGACCCCCCCGCGCTGGGGGTCACTGTGGCAGGTGTCCAGTGCTGAGGGTCACTGTGGGAGGTATCCAGTGTGGGGGTCATTGTGGCAGGTGTCCAGTGCTGGGGGTCACTGTGGGAGCTCCCCAGTGCTGGTGTGACATTGTGGGGTCTCCTCAGTGCTGGGGGTCACTGTGAGATCTCCCCTGTGCTGGGGGTCACTGTGGGATCTCCCCAGTGCTTGGGGTCATTGTAGGGACTCCCCAGTGCTGGGGGTCACTGTGGGAGGTGTCCAGTGTTGGGGGTCACTGTAGGG
>VWPU01017674.1:575519-646817 GCA_013398955.1 Callaeas wilsoni | reverse complement strand
CCTCGCTAACTGAGGGATCCCCAAAGCAACACCTGCGCAGAGGAATAAAACAATGGCACTGTTAAATTCTGCCCATGCCAGAGAATCACTGGCCTGCTGTTCACATGAGCTTGTCAAGAGTTTTTCCCAGTTGCAGTGTCATTTAAGTGACTTGCCAGTCTTCCACTTTTTAGCCTTTTCCTCTCAATAGAGCAGTTAAAATAAAAGGCTCACCTCAACTACCAATCATTAGAAAAAAAGATATATGCATTTCCAAAATACTGGTGGCCCTGGAGTTTATTTCGTCAGATAGTATTTGTTTATGCACAGGCTAGATAAAAGCAAAGATAATGTTTCTGTCATCATGGCAGGCACAGAATCTTTCTGAGGCCTTGGACAAATTACCAAAATGCTTTCACTCTATTTCTCTTCTGAGAAATATATTCCACAAATATCAATATATGATATTGGTATTATATAATACCAATAACATATAAATTTTATACATTTTATACATATGTATATAAATTATATATATTTCTGGGAGAAAATAGTTTTTTAAGGATGTACAGTCAAATAGAATGTGGTTTAGGAAATTAATATGATAGACACATATTTTGAGCAGGCATAAGTTTTCTTTAAGGAACCTGAACATTTTAAATAAAGTTAATATAATAAAATGGTTATTGCAAAATGCTCTGAATTTTGTGGCCTTCATTATCAATACCTATTTCTTGGACTCCTGGTTCTACACATATGAAAATCTTCATATTTACACTTTTGCTAAGTATACTGACCAAAATCCGGAAAAAATCATTCCTGAGAAAGCCAAGAGAGGTGGTTTGGTTTGGTTTGGTTTGGTTTGGTCTGGTTTGGTTTGGTTTGGTTTGGGGGTGTGTGTGTGTGTGTGTTTGGGGTTTTTTTAACAGGACCGTTTGATCACAATTCTTGAATTGACAAGAAAAAATGGGGTCTGGTTTTAGCAGCCAGAGGAAGAGGGATTGCTGATCTGCAAGGCACAAAGGAGCCCTATGATCTGTCAGGCACATTCCCATCACACCTGGGTCCATGCCTCCACCACAGAGCAGGTGAGCCCCATCCTTAGAGATTTTACCATTCCTTCTTCTACACAAGTATTTTCAGTTGACTTTGAGTTGAACAAATGCACTTGTGTACTTTGATAAACTGCAGTTGACTTTGTTGACCTGAAATCTCTAAATGTGCATTTTATAGGAAGCAGATAGTTCCTGTACCATGTGTGAATAAAAATGGTAATTGTTGAGTAAAGTTGTCTATAAGTTGCATTTATCTTCTCAAGCCGTCTTCTGAATATTTCTGCTTTCTCTCAGTGACTGAGCTGGCAAAGACCACTATTAATCAAATTAACCTCTTCCTAACAAAGGTAATGTCGTGCTTAAGTAAGGTTTGTGAGTCCCTTTAGAAGTTTTGGAAAATCTAGAAAAATCTTCTTAAAAAATGCATTGAGAGACTGACCTGGTTATTCTGGATTCATGAAATATCAAAGTCAAAGTAATATTCATTGGCATATAGTCTTAAATTGCATGGCAGAATGATATTCTGATAATCTTGAGTTTGTGTGTAATTTTTGAGATAATTACAGCATACTGCTTCTGGTTTGGGCTTTTTTTCCCATTTTTTTTCCTCACAGCTCTTCCTGTCTTCTCCAGCCTAGATCTTTTAGTGGGTGTGAGTATCTCTGCTGTTACAGAAACTAAGGAATACTATTCATGTCTTCCTAGCACAGAATCCCTTGAATAGATGCTAGCTGGGGTGAAATATGAGTAAATTACAACATCTTTTGAGAGCTTGGTGAATTTACTGAAAGATGAAGAATGCATGGGTTTAAAAATAAGAACTTTTTCTTCACTCATTAATAGATTCAGTATGCTTCCACAAGACAGCTGAGATAGACAAAATAACAGAAGATATGAAATTTGTTTATTACAATTCATTTTTCAGCAATCAAATGCTATTTTCATAATCTCATAAAAATTCAGTCAACAAGCATTCTTTTTTTTCCTACTATACTCCTGAACATGATGCAGTCTTATGGAGGTATGCTATTAAATGTAAACATTTTTTTCAAAACTCAAATATGTGCTGAAAATTTTTTAAAAACACTTATTTTAATGTGTGAGAAAATGATTCTTCTTTCTCAATAATGGCTGAACTACATTTCCAACGCCTGTGAGAGTTTCCTTTCAAAGAGAGCAGAAACTTGGTGTATTTTAAAAGAAAAGGTAACAGTTGCATAAGACTAGAAGCCACTGAAAAGTGACTATTGGAATGAGAACATGTAAGCAACTTTAAATACAGATGTTGCTACTGACCCTGCACAGGAAATCACATGGAATTGGTGAATCAAAGGAAAAAAAAATGAAAACAGCTCTTTCCTTATAAACAAAAACAGATTGCAAAATTTGTATCTGCATTTTTCTTTAGTTTTCTTCATATTTTGCAGCAGAAAAGTTGTTGAGGTAGGGAAAGTAACAGCACTAAGCATTTTCAGTGCTCATGATCATGTGTAACTTGTAAAATTCTAAATCTGTACCGGAATGCTACCCAGCATGCACATGGATACTGTGTATAAATGTAAAAAAGAAGGAATTTTCCAGACACCTTTTCAATATCAGCAAACAATATTAAATGCTTAGGACGATATCTTTACGTAGGTGTCGATAAGAAAGAACATGATAAGGCTCTCTAATCTATATAGTCCTCTTTCTATTCCAAGACTGATGTGGTCACTGCTAAAGAGTTGAACTTAGCAGGCAAAAGACAAAAATAATGTGCTTCAAATTTTTTTCTAGCAGTGGCAGCTGAGTTTTGTGCTGACTTTCTGGCTGATTCTGCTTTTAGTTGTTATGACAGATACAAATAGGTATTGGCTGTCAAGAGTTTATACCATTTGAAGAACAGTTTTTCAAATCTCACTCTATACACTTTGCTATAATGTTCAAATAAGGGATTTGCTGTAGATAATCTAGATATCTTTAGACATTTTAGAAAAAGCACTAGAGCTGGTTTCCATTACCTATGACTCTATTAATACTGTTTTCTGCAAGAATATTCATGCTGTTTGCACTCAGTTATTCTTCTAGTAATATTTTTTTTTCCTCTAAATTTCTTCTGGAATTAAAATTTCTGGTTACTAATATAATTTGATTTGCATTAACATGTAATTTGTGTTGTGGTTTTTTGGTTTGTACTTTGGCTTGGGTTTATTTTTTCTCTGTGTGTATAATCATAGTTTAAAAGTTATTTGAAAATAAATTTAAATGAGAATTAGTTCTAGAATGTCCTTCTTAAAATAAGTATATCTTTCTTCTACTGGATCAAAATACTTTTAATAGAAAACTGAAAATAAATTGCACTGATAGATGAAGGATTTGGTTTCCCTCCCCATACTTGTTAGGCAGTTTCCACTACTAGTAGTGTTGTCAGTCAGATCCTACTATTAGTATTACAGAATCATAGAACAGTTTAGTTTGGAAGGGACTTTTAAAGTTCATACAGTCAAACCCCCTCTGGTAGTGCCTGCACGAAGAGTATCAGGGCCATCTGATACAAGAAATGAAAATCAGCAAGGCCTCTCTATGTATTATATTCAGTTTTATACTTACTGCTACAAAAGTTTATACTTCCAAAGTGTCATTTTTTATATGCCTCTGTCCAGGAGCTGAAAATCAGAGTTTGTGAGTCCAAAGTATACCTAATAGGCTGAGTTAAAATTGATAACTGGAACCATGGTTATTTAAGCCAAAATAGGCTGCTAGGTCATCAGCGATTAATTACAGAAGAGACCTAAGTCCTAAGGGCTACATCATTTTAAGGACAAAGGATATCTATAAGGAAATGTTAGCATCACTGACATTGATACAGCATGAGAAAACTTATGACAGCTATGAAATTCCTTATCAAGAACCGCAGGAAGCTGTCATTATCCCATCCACTCTTTGATGCCTCTGGAGTTGCCATAGCTCAGGCTTTGCACCATTCTGCTTTCTCCTCCTGGTTTGGCCCCAAGCAGCAGCCAAAATCCCACCCAGTCACTCACTCCCTCTGGCTGACCTCAGAAGGTTTGGGGCAGGAAATAGAAAAAGCAGTAAAAATAAAGTCCAGGCATCAAGATGTGAAAAAGTACACAAATTACCTGATTTTTTGAAAATAATATTTATTGGAAAAAAAACACAAAACACTCAAACATTAAAAAGTATGGAAAACACCTTACCTCACCCTTTCCCATGCTTGACTTTATTCCAGACTCTTCTCCTTTCCTCTTGCTGTCATGGCAGGTTACACTCAGTCCTTTCAGAGAGGCGATGGACAGCACAGGACAGGAGGATATTATGGTCAGAATGTAGTGGTTTCCCTCTTTCACTCCTCATTCTTTTCTTCTGCTCCTTTAAGGTCTTTCCATGGGTGGCAGCTCCTTCAGGAACATCGATCTCCTCTGGTGCTACTCCTCCACAGGCTGCAAAGAACACCTGCTCCAGCATGGAGAACCTCCTTCTCCTCCTCCTCTGACACTTGTGTTCCCTCTGCTGGATTTCACTTGGTTCTTCATTTCCCTCTCTCCCTGTAGTACTTTTGTCCCTTAAGTGTGTTTTCACAGTTGGCACCAGCTTGGCTGATGGACTCAGCTGTGTCCTGTGGTGGACAGGATTTTGAAGCCAGCTGGAAACTGTGTCCAGTGAAGGCCAGCCCACATCTTCTCCTTGCAGAGGCCACTCCTGCAACCTTCTGTTACCAACAGCCTGACAGATGCATCCAATACACAATCCTACCTCTTTTTTCATTCAAGTACCCTCAGAAGAAGTAGAATTATCAGTGATACTGAAAGTTCTGCTCTAGTTGAAATGGTGGAATATATATTCAGCTTTGAAACAGGATCCCTTATTAAATTATTTAAATCTGATATTCATAATCTATTTTCAAAAACCTTGGGAATCTGATAATATTAAAGGCAACAGCTGAACAGTATGCCTCAAATGTAATTGTGTGACTATAAAAGTATTTGTGACCAGCCTCTTGGAAAAATAACGCATCAGTATTAGATCTGCCTTGTTTACCTAATTACCAAAAGTTCTAGATTAATGGTATTTAGTTTAAAAAATATAGAATTCATTATTATTATTAATTTATATAATAACTTTAACATTCCATTAAAATGTTATTATATATTCAATATTACTTTAAATATATATATAAAAATCGTTTCTTCCTGGTAGCTTATGAAATTGTTCCTTCTTTTATTGACTTTAGCTTTTGAAAGAAAATATTTTGACTACTTATACTAAGGCAATGATCATGCTTTAAAATGTGCCTCCTCTAATACCCTTGTACTGCCCTTGTCACTGCCTACAAAACACCCAGTTCTCTGCTAGCTGTGACAGAACTTACAGGAAATAACTCTGGAAACCTATTTCTCTTGCATTTTTAAATGTTGCACCCATTGTCTCTAAATAGAAGACAATATATTTCAAAGTATGTAATATGAAGTAATGCATTGAATTATACTGCTATGCCACCTACAGCCACATGTATGCATTTCTGCCAGAAAAGCTTTTTCCTTAGGTAAAATTAATTACACAAAAAGCAATCTGATCTAAACATGCAGTGTCTTCTGTGTTTGTTCCCTGTTTTCCATGCAAACATAGCACTGATGAAAACATACTGAGCTCTCAGTGGCTTAGAGAGGAAAAAGTATTGATTGGTTTGATTATCTTTTCAATCACAAAAGCCTGAAAGAAAAAATAAAACAAAAACTCCCTAAATATACTAAAGACTGCTTCTATATTGGTTTTATGCAATGAATAAAGTTTTAAGGCTTTAATGTTGTTGTCTTAAAATTGGTTATCTTTGCAGTGCTCATTTACTGGGTACGTAAGACTGATAGAAACAAACAGAAAACTTCAAAGGTTTATACACTGTGTGCCATGCGTACTTTAAATGAGTGATGTCTAAATAAATATTTGGAGTAGTTGATGTATCAGAATTTTTTTCACATTTACCATCTTTTCCCTGTTGGATATAACATTAAATGTTATGTAAAGGATTTACTATAACAATTTTGTAGCCAATTACTTTTAAGACATTTTCTCCCCTTAGAATATAATTGCCTGAAGAAAAGCGCAGCCTAGAATAATATAAACTAAAAGCGGCATTCCTTACAATTTCCCAAAGATGGTCAGTCTACCTAGCAACAAGACAGAGCTCTAGCTATCCTAGCATTACTGCCTGTTGTGATTCTCATGAGCTGCTGCTAGTGCTGTAATTTCTCTTCCTCAAATGCCCTGAAAAAAACTCTCCGGCTTGAAAGTACAGTTCCTTAAAAATATATTAGTTTCCTTTACAAAAAAACCGTGTCTCTGAATATGATATGTTTAAAATTTTGCAAGTAGTGGAATTAACAAAGGAACATTTTTTTGGCTCGAATAAGCTTAGTTTGCAGCACAGCAAAGATGCAATCCTCAACCAAAGCAGGGCTCAGTGCTTCCAATTTTCATTTGATTAAAATTTCCAGGATGCATTTTCACAGTATGCTGTAAAAATACAAAACTCACTTTTCCTTCCTTTGCTTCCCTCCTCCTTTCTTTCTGCCTTTTTTAACTCAATGCATAGAGCATAAGAGCATCTTTAATACTCTCTGCTTACAATACAGATTTAGAATTGCTGTGTAAGGAAATCCAGAATCTCCACATCAAAGAGAGAAGGCCATAGCTTTAAGAACATGTCAATGTAGCAGTGATGCACTTGAAAGAAGATCTGGTGCCACACCCATGTCCGAGGTCCCAGCGGGCCTGGTAAATGGCTGGGAAGTGCCACTCAAGGTGGGAGCAGCCGCCACACAAGAGTCCAACGCCAGCACTGTTAGCACTGTGCTGGAGCAGAGCAGCCAGGAGAGCGGTGGTCAAGCACTGCTTAAGGCCATTTTGTACTAGGCGTGGAAACAGTCTGGGGAGTTACTTTCACACCACTCCAAATTATACCTGTTGAATGAAAAAGGGGACTACTACAAGCTTAAAGACATTCAGAGAGTTTGGCTTGAAGTGAAATAGATAGCTTTTGTGTCAAATGTATTTGAAGAGGAGACAATGAGAAGGGAGTAGGGAAAGAGTGAGATAGTCATGCTCCTATAAGACCCAGTTATTTTTTCAGCCACAGATACTTCTGCCAGTGCATTGCTGGCATTGTGTATTTGGGAAGTTCTTCAAGTGGCACAGAAATATGTAGTCTTCCTAAAGTGAAAAAAACATGCTATGGGAATAGAAGGGAAGACACAAGATTGCAAATGAAAAAAAGTAGACTCACTGGTACATCTCCAAGGAAAAGGAACTGAAGCAAAATACAAGTGAGGACAAAAGAAGTGCCAACAGGTGTAATGCAGATGAGACAAATCACAGGACCACAGAAAGGCTAGAGTTAGAAGGAACCTCTGGAAGTCGTCTAGCCTAATCCCCCAGCTAAAGCAAATTCACTTAGAGCAGTTTGCAAAGGATTGCATCCAGGTGAGCTTTGAATATATTCAGAGGTGGAGACCCCTCAACCTCTTTGGGCAGCCTGTTCCAGGGCTCTGTCACTTTCAAAGTAAAGATTTTTTACCTCATATTCAAACTCACTTCCAATGTTTCAGTTTGTGTCCAATGTCCCTAGTCCTGTCACTGAACACCACTGAAAAGTGTCTGACTCCATCCTCTTGACACCCACCTTCTAAATATTTCCTTGTATAATGCTCTTGAACTGCTGAATCTAAATTTAGAAAAAAAAAGCATAAATGCTTCTCATAGAGGAAACGGAACGATCGAGCTTTGAGGGTAGAGGTTAATGGGAGATAATCTGGAGGTGAGAAGCAAGTGGAGTACTACCATGCTCTGTCCTGGGGCCTGTCCTGTTTCAAACATTTTTAACAAGGACGTGGGGGCAATGATTCCCTGTTAAAAAGTTTTGCAAACAACTCCAAACTGAAAGAACGTCTGCTGCTAAGGAAGACCAAAATAGGAGTTCCAAAAGGAACTCCAAGCAATTCACCAAGGACAGCACAGAGACTCTGTCTTGGGGTGATTCTATGACAATACTGTATTCCCTGTCGCCTGCTTGATTTCTAGTGTACCTTTAAATTGCAAAGTGGGGAGAGAGAAGCTGAGAGAGCTCTTCAAAGCGGCCAGCTTGACCTTGTAACTAGCATCTTTTGCATTCTTTTCTCTCCCGATTTTGACAACATTTTGTTGGTTGGAGGACTTTGGCTCTCTAGTCTCTTCGGCTTTCAGTGGAGAAGGGACTGTGATCTGCCTCAGCAGCTTCTTTTCCTTTTTGGACTGTTTTTGGCTCGGTTTTCATCTGAGACCAGCTCCCATCTCCGGACCTGCTCGGCGGGACCCTCCAAGGGGGATCGTCGGACCCTGCCTGGCCGGCCCGGCCCAGCTCAGGACTGCAGGTTTTACCTACAGAAAGAACTCTAAAATCCATAGTCCTCTTTTAGGGGACAGGGCAGGGGGATTCAATATCCTTTTTTCCCCGTGACAGCGGGGGACTCTGCTTTGTTAAATAAATAGGTTTTTTTTTTTTTTTTCTCGAGAAATTATTTTCCCGAACCCATTAGGGAGGTGCTGCGGGGGCCTGCTTGCCTGGCAGGCAGGAGAGAGAGAGAGAGACGCCCCTCTCGGGTTGTTTCCTCCTGGATTTGTGTCCAAACCGGCACAGACTCCCTGACAGTGCTGCAGGTTGGGCACTGAGGGACTGGGAAGCCAATCTGCAGAAAAGGCCCTGGATCAGCAGGGCTCGGAAGCTGAGGTGACCAACATCAATCAGAGCAGTGCAGCCAGCAGAGCAAGCAAAGGGATTGTATCACCCTACTCAGCACTCCTGAGACCTCATCTGAGTGTTGCATCTGATTTAGGTCCCCCAGTACATGAAAGGCATCATTAAACCAGAGCGAGTTCTGTGGAGACCACAAAGGCTGATGGGCTGGAGCACTTGCAGGTAATGTATACCTTGAAATAATAATCAGGGAATAGAGACATTTTACAAGACCAGGTATTCTGCAGTCATAGTTGTTGTAGGGCTTGGCAAGCAAGTCAGAATCATCAATAAAGCTATTTCCAGCCCTTCAGATTCCAAGATAATAAAAAACCTGGGAGATGAAGACATACAAATACACCATCCTCTTTTAGATACAAAACTTCACAGCTTCATCTTTGAAGTTGAATAAACATTTAGCTTTCAAAAGCAACTTCTTGGACACGTAATCTTAATTTGAGATTTCAAACTCATTGAAATAAAACATATTTTTTTCCAAATGGTAACATTTTTGAGATTCAGACTTTATAAGCTGTTCTAATCACTTTATCTCCCTTAGAGGACATGAAAATCTTCAGTAAAGGATAGAGCATGGAGTATGTCTGTGGAATGGCACTTATAGCAAGATAAGGTTAGGAACAGGAGGAACGATGGGTAGAAATTTTATTCCAGTAGAATTAGATTATATATAATGGTATTATTTTTTTTCATCATGTTTCCTTCTTTCTTTGACTTAAATCATAGTTTCTGGCTGCCTGTGGGTAAATTTGAAAACTCGTAAGCTCTTTTTTCCTCTCATGTCAGGAAAAAAAATTCATAGGCTAACATCCTATTACAAAACCTGTGTCTGTCTTCAATGTCTTTCATAACTTTCTCTTGGGCAATGTTCAGAATCAATATTCCACCCTTGCTTTCCTTAGTCTATTAGATGACCTTGAGCCCATGAGATAGGATTTTTTTGGTTAATTTTGTCTTTCTATTATGTTCCATATTTTTTTCCTATCCTAATTCTGCTACCATTTCAAATGCCTCTTTAAATTCTACTCAAAGTATCCCCAAAATTTCTGCAATAGGTCACCAAGATTTTCTTCTGGAATCTTGGTTTCATTTCCATCATCATTTTCACTCAAAAAAATTCATTCAGTTCCTCTCCTTTTCTAGGGCTGATTCCCTGTGTCTGAGATAAAATTTGCATGTATGGTCAAATCAAAATTCCTAAATTTATTTGAAGAAAGCTCTTCTCCCTCATTTCACAGTTACTGTGAACACCACCAGCATCCTGTCAATCTGAGATTACTGCTGAGATGTTGTGTTATTTCTTCAGAGACTGCAATTTTTCTACATATCATTAATAAAATGTGCATTTTCATTGTCATCTCTCTTGCCTTTTCAGGCCTTTATTGTTTCACATTTCAATTTATATTCTCTCTGTTGTTGCCTGAAAAAAGTTTCATTGTACCTAGAGCAATATATCAATTATCAGCAGTCAATCAATGCCCAGCTGTTTTCCTGCCTTTCAGATGTTCAGACAAGCATATTAGTGAGATTTTCCTTTTAAATACTCAGATAATCACTTCCTTGACTTTTATTGTGTCTAAATTCCCTCTCTTGCTGTGATATCTATATGTACTGTTCCATGCTAACAGCCATAGACAGAGAATAATAAGATCATCCTCTGACAATTTAATTTACTACACTTGCTAAATTTTAATTTCTTTGCCATAGCAAATTGTTACCCATCCCTTCATACTGAAATTGTAAGTTAGTCCTTTCCTGAGCTTTTGGCAAATATCTGCACTGTGTCTAACACAGTTAACATTTTTGTAGGATAAATAACAGACAGTACTATTGCTATTACTAACACTATTAGGGTCTATGGTAAAGATTTACAGAAGTAGAGAAAAATAGTTTTCAGAACAAATTACTACATTGTGGCTTTGTTTTAGAAGAGATTAGAATGTGTTGTTTTCTTACCCTGTCATAGAGCAGAAAAGAATTACTTACATTTATCATAAGCTCCTTCTATAAGCAACTGAAGGTGGTGAAAAATAAAATAAAGTAGATGGAGAACAAGAAAATGAAAGATTTGGGAGAGAAAAGAAGAGAGACGATCAGAGAGGATCTCTTGACAAGTTTTTCTGACATGTTTTAGTCATTCTTAAGTGCACGTGGCATTTGGTCCCTTACCTATGACTACATTATTAATTCTGAGAAGACATATTTGACCTCACAGCAGAAAACCAGAAATGCCATCCTGAGCAATTTTTTCCTTATGTTCATTTCATTCTAACAAACATTTTTTCTTTTTCAATTTATATTCTGCTTCTCCATCTTTTAAGAAGCACAAAACAACAATCTTCATTGAGAATGACCAACTCATTATCTTGAAGTAAACCTGCAAATGTCTAATGTCTGAGTGCAGCACAAATTCCAATGTGTTTTCTAGATCAGTCAAAGTATGGATTCATAGATCATCCACAGCAAGCTTTCCAACAATGAATACTGGGAAGGATTTCTTTGTTTCATGGCTTTGGTGAAGATTTTCACTTTCTTATCCATCTCTAATCATTCCAGCATGAATGTCCTTTATGAGGATGGCAATTGTCGAAACATTTACTGATCAAGTTAGCCAGAAGTGTGTTACAATAAAGGTAAAATCACGCATCATAACATTTTCATTGTGTTCATTGTAATTTATTGTGCAGATTCCCCTATGTTATTGCTTTTTTACCCGTGATTAAATAGTTTGATATAGAGTAAAGCTTTGTTGTTTAACCACAGCATGTAAGCAATGTCAAGGGAATGAATCTGCAAAAGAAATATTCAGTTACAAAGACATCTCTGAAACGAAAATGCCCTTTTGTCAGGGGACACATTAGTAAATCAGTATATCTACTGGATGTCCTTCAGGGATAGAACAAGACATTTATGCTCTCCTAGGGATTATATGAATCCACTAAATAGTCTAACACTACATATTTACATGTGACTAAAATGAGGGGACAAAAATAAATTTGCAACACGGAAGTCACTTACACCACGGCAATGTTATGAGATTTGCATCAGCAGATCATGGTACAAATATATGCCAGCAAAAAAGTCTGTTGCTAATGTGAAAAACACACTTGAAAAGTGAATTTAGAAATGAAGAGGATATAAGCCCACCATTTCTGTCTGCTCACCCTAAGATGCTGATCTGTTTGTTTTGGTCCACAAACACCAGTTTCCCTGCATGTTGAAACACAAGTCTGAGCCCCGGTGAGGAAGTGAATGACTCTCCTCCGCAGCCTGTCACTGGCAGTTACAGAAGGATGGTATCAAACTGGGGAGAAAATTGAACAGCACCTTTTTTCCAAAGGAGGCACAACAGCTGCAGCAAGGCAGCCTCAGGTGTTCTTGGATGAAGTAGGCAAACAAGGACATCGGCTGGATTACATAAAAAGCCTCAGGGGAGTAACACTGATTCCACAGCAGCAGAAGGATAGGGGCTGCTCTTTGGAAAGCCCTGGTGTGTTATTTGCACAAGACTCTCTGAGCGACAGATACAGACAGATCGGATTGCCTGCACAATCAGGCATTGCTTGTCTGTCAAAGTTTCAAAGCAGTACTGTGAGAGAATAGTGACAAGAAGGACCTTACCTCTGGTGCTGAAACTCTTCTGGCCAGGTGGCAGAAATCTTCCCGAGAGGGGTAGATCAAGGCTGATGGTTTTTGATGCACACCTGCAGTCCCTTAACCATTTTTGTGATGATGTCAGATTGTGCTGCTGTTAGGGAGAACACGGAACTCTTATGTAAGAGCATGAAACAATTATTCTAGTGTCTGTTCTTCTTGAATTCAGGGGTTACTTTATTTTCAAAATCAGGATGTTTGATTTTTTTTCCCCGCAGCTATGCCAGTTACTTGCTTGTATTCTGGAAGAATTTAATTTAAAAAAAAAAAAATCAGGTACAGAGCCTTCAACATGTATACAGGACTTAGTGCGTCACAAGAGAGGTTTACGCTTCTGTCAAAATGGGAAATTAAATCCATTCACCCTTTCCAAAGAGACGCTACTATGGAAGATATTTAAGATGGCTTAAATCACCTGGCTTTTTCAGTGACTATCATCAACAAGATATTAAGACATCAAGACATCATTTGCAAACTTTATCTTTAATGTAAAATGGCAGCAATTGATATTTAAAACTATCTGATAAAAAACCTTGTATGATAGGAGCAGAAGCCATAAGAATCTCTTAGGTGGAATGAAAACTTATTTCTTTCAGCCAAAACTAAAAAGGGTTTAAGAAATGAGTGCATTCTCTTAACTTGAATTTCAAAAACAGAGTTGCTTAGGGGTTAGATATTTTATATTTTTTATTGTGTTTCATAAGATAAAAGAGAGTTGAACACAGGTGCTCCCTGTCCCAGTTTATTATTCAATAGAGGTTTTTCTTACAGTGTAGAGAACTTATAGCAAAAGGTTTAAAAATTACTCACAGATTAATTTTATTTTCTTTTATATGATTAGATTTGAGTCATTACTGTTTCCAGCATGAACTGTCAGTATGGCCAAAGAAAATCCAGGCAAACGAGTTTTTTGTTTGGATTTTATAAGCTTAATCTCATAATGATCATGGTTTCAGCTAATACTTAGAAAGTCCAGGTAAGAAAATATTCATCAGTGATCATATTTCTCATTAAAAATAGTAGTGATAGTTAAGCTGTTGTAGTGCAACATTTTTCTTCTCATGATTAAGACAGAAATGCAGCTGTAAGTGCTCATTTTTTTTTCCTTTTCTTTTTGACTTGTGCGTTCCCCTCCTTAAGTATCCTGCTTCATCTTGATATTTCACGAGCTTATCTGTGCCCATGTGTGTGGCTGTGCCACCTATTTGGAACACAGGACTGATAGCAGCAGCTGCTCAAAGAGAGCATTCCACTGCATCAATTAATGTTCCATGCTAAATAAGAAACGTACATCCTCCACACCAGTCTTATTATAAAATAATTAATTTGATTCAAATGCTAAATTAAGTATGGCAAGGAGGTTTTGGAATAAAGTTAAGGAGGAAATACACTGCAGCCTTGGGAAGCCTAGAGCATGTTTTGTACTGCACCTTGAAACAAACAGCTTGACTAAAGAGTAAGTTAGTCTATCCCTCTGATGGCTGCATTACCAAGTCAAAGTCTTGAGGGCCTCGTGAGGGTTCAATGACAGAGAATATTGTAGTAGCTAGATGTAGGACACATAGAATTTAGGCTTTTTGATCAACTTGTAATAAACAGCTTTAATTAACTGGGCTTCCCAGAGGGGATTAAAGAGCAGTGAAGAACTCTTTGTTTTATTATTTAAGATCCAAACTATTGCTTCCATTAGGCATATTCAGAGTTTACAGTTAGGATCCTTTATGGGTTCATTGCAGTGGAGATTGCACATGCAGCATACCTGATATGTTTTCCTTCTTCATCTTGGTAAAAATAAAAACCTTCAGGTTCCATCTGTGTTTCAGAACAGCTATTAAGTAGTCATGCTCTTCTTTCCCTTCAGACACACATCTGTTGATGCAGAAGCAAAGACAAGAGAAAAAAGAAAGAGAAAATAAGAAATTTATACTGGTGATGTGCTGTATTCCCATTCTGAAATCTGTTTTAATTTGAATCTCTCTTCTACTGGGTAACCAACCACTGGTCAAAGGCACCACAGGAGTGTGATGGGAAATGACCCTGTGAGTTAGTAGAGCAAAAAGAGCCCGTCATTCTCCCAATGAACATGTAAAAAGCAAGGCAGTGCTGTCTCCCTTAGCTAATCAACGTTTCAAACAGTATTACAAGGATCACTCCTAGGGGCTTAGCTCCCTCACTTGTTGCTTCACTTTGCAAGTACAAAGGTACCTAATTTTGCATGCACACTGACAATTAAATAACTTGAATTTAAAAAGCAAAAAACTCGAAACCTTTTGACATTTTTTCACAAATAAATAATTGATTAAACTGTTTAAAAAGTGTTTTCATCCCATTGTACACTAAAAATTGAAATTTACTAGTAAGTATGGGTAAATATAGCCTGAAACAGGGGACTCCAAGGTAGTTAATCAGCTGTCAATTGACCAGCATTGCTAGACACCCTTAAAGCCTCCATCAACTTATTTTCAAATGTGACATATGTTACAGTAACTACTATCTCAGTACCCGAAGAGAATTTTTTGAAGCTATAGCAAAGCACTAAAATACTCAGAGGTAAAAGAAATAAATAAAACAAAAAAGTAGACTTACAAACCTATCCTTGGTCACATTTCTTTAAAGACATAAATTCAGTGTGAAACATCAAAATAATGGAGTGCTATTGATCCTACAGGAAAGTTTCCAAATCCTAATGAGGAATACTCTCCCAGCAGAATTAGACTGTTCAAACACAACAATCAAAAGACAAGGAAGGTAAAAATTTTAACTAAAGAGAAAAAAAAATTAGAAAATTTTATTCCATAGTGAATCAGAGAATTCAAAAAAAAATTCAGAGCAATATTGATCCCTTCATATACCATGGCACAACTTGCTTTATGAATGAGTTTCTTACAGCAAAAGTTTTGATTTTTCAACCTGTATGAAATTGTTTCCCTTTTAATTATGAAACGGCAAATTAATGAGACTAAACCTAGTTAACATAGATATACAAATCAAAACCAGGTCACAATAAAATATGCAGAGTAAAAAAAGTGAAGTTAAGGTAAAATTTTCCTTCTTAATATTGCATTTTTGCTTTTGAGCTCTGATTGCCAGGGATTGGTACTCATTTAAACCTTTTCTCATTGAAGTCAATGGGAAACCTCCTTCTGGCTCCAGGAGCGCAAAACAAGCTGAGGAGAAGGAATGTGACACTTTCATTCTGCGTAGTGTTGGTTGTTTTTTGATACTGGAATTACAGCATCAGAAAACCCACTTGTGATTGGTATCTTTACATCACACACTGTGAGACACAAAAACCTTTCCCAAGGCTAGTATACCTGAGAAATAAGAGGAAAATGGGACTGGAAAACAGAGATAAAGTGACTTGGTCAAAGTATTGAAGCAAGGCAGTGGAAGATCTGGGAAAGATCCTCTGAGCAATGATACCTGCTGGACATCACAGCCTCCTTGTACCAGCACTCACAGACTGCAGTTGCACATGCTCCAAAGTAGGAGTACCAAAAACGTAGACCGAGATGAATTGTAATCCTGAAAGAGGAAGCTGGCGTGATGAAATGTCAGTGACAAAAGAAATAGTGCTTACACAGACCAAAAAATTTGTAGCAGTGATGTCACACAAGCTTGCAAAGCAAAAGCAATGAGAAAGTTATTTGGCCTGAAAAATTTAATGTTAAACAGAATACTCAGAAGCCTTTCTCAGTGAAATTCTCCAAAATCATTTCAGAGAATTTCTCTATTTCTTAATTTTTTTTTTCTTATTTTTAAGGTTACAAAATCTATCTACATATACTTCTTCACAGAGTCCTTCTAGAAATCAATGAGCATATAAAGCATACAATACATCAAGAACTGCAATAATTTTAAAAGCTATACATACTCCTGTTTAAATTTGAATATAGAGAAAAATTTATTAAATGCAGAGTATTATTTAGTAGAAAATACAGATACAGAGGAAAAAGGTTGTATAATAGTTCAAAGCAAATAGATAAATTACTGTGTTTAATGTAACCATTATGACAAAATGAAAATGAAAATAAATATCTTAAATAAATAATGTTAAAGAAAAATAAGATGTGGCATATTGATCAGGAAGAAGGAGCATTTTACTGGAATAGTGGAAAAAGGGAAATTCATCTAATGGTTTTAAAGGTGAGAAAAAAAAAGAAAACTAAAAACTGAAAAGACAATGCAATTAATAAAAACCCCACTCCCCTCTCCCCAACTTTTCTCCAAAATGTCATCTTCCTTTTGAGTCAGTTTGCATTAGAAAAGAAAGATCATTTTGTGATTTTAAGATGGGAAAAAACCACCAATAATAAATACTTGTTTTGCCAAAGGTCTGCTGTGGGATCTTGGGAAAGTTATTTAGCTTCTTTTTGATTTAGCTGCCTGGGCTATTAAATAAGAATGCTGTGTTTTCCTACTTGGAGTCCTTCAGAATATGAGGAAATAACCCCATATCATGGAAGAATATTGCTTCAAAGATGTCACCTTTCCGATGATAATTTTAAAAGTATAGTCTCTATGTATTCTCCAATAGTATCATAAACTAGATCTCTGTTTAAGAGTTAATATGGAGCCAACCAGAATAAGACAGAATTAAAACCCATAAACCATTTTTACACTCTGTTTAGAAGAAATGGTTTAGATGTGGAAATGATGGGTTAATGGGTACAAACAAAACAGGGTTTATAGTGGAAGGTGATATCTTTACTATGACAAATTGATGTTTTCAAAGAGATATATAACAAGCAATCTTTTCAACGTGGAAGCAAACTTGTGTGACTGTTGTTTTCTCCAGTCACTTCAGATGGTCTCATAAAAACTATTATCTATTCCTACAAATCTTTTCTTATTATAAACCATGGTCAAACATAAGTCCTGAAAAGCTGTTTTCAAGAACAATTAGACAAACTACCATAGGAACTCCTAAATGGTTAAGCTTGCAGATCAACCTATTCAGAAATAAGTAGAAAGTAACAATAAACTCACAAGGTTATTATTCAGGAACTTGCATTACTGAGGACTGAAATTAGTCGGACAACACAATAGGACCACCAGAAACTTCAGGTCTGTGCTCATGGTGTTTTGATTTTACTGGACAGCCTCTAAGCCTTCTGAGCAGTTGATTAGAACTAATGTCCCTTTGCTTATTAAAGATTTGATGAAGCAGTTAACTCTTTCCTATTTGCAAATCTGGTTGCCACAATCTCTGGTTTTAAAAATAGTATTCATGGTTTATTGATAAAAGCTTTAATGCATGCATTTGTTTTTAAAACTTCAGGTTATTTAGGAGAACAGTGTCCTTTTAATGTAGTGATGGGAATTGGCTGCTGCCAATGATCCTGCCTGTCTCCATCCAATGGGTAGAGAAAATTGCCTAAGAAAAATATGAGAAAAATGCAACCTGTTACACTTTATGACATTCCTATTGTAAAAGAAAAAAAAAAAAAAAACACAAACCAATCACAAACAATACAAAATTTAGTATTTCATGGACTAGTTTTGAAAAAGGCATAGGATTATCCTGACTCAGCAAGCCAATAATCTACCTGTGATTAATTCTGTCACTTTCTTTGTCTGAGAAAACTTTCTGTCAGACATTTTCTTATTCAATCTGTGTGGCAAAGTACTGGTTTACAGTCATACTGTCTGGTGTGAGAAACGAAGCAGGGGCAGTGTTGCTGCAGGCTACAAGGCCAATGAAGGACATTCCAAAGGAACATGGCATTCTCCAGGCTATAGAGATTCCCCCCAGCCACAAGCTGTCGCATCCCTATCCCATATCCCCTCATCTCAAGGGTTTGGGTCTCTGAGCCGTCCTTCTCACTGCACCTAATTTCGTTGCAATCCATTTGGTTGTAGTCACTCCATTTCAAAATTTTCTTGTTTTTTTTCAATGTCATTTTATCATATCTCCCTTGCAGAGCGCTTGTCACACTTCTCTGTTTTCAAGATTTCATTTCCTTTCCTGAAAGGAAATTCTTCCTATCAGGAAAGGAAATGAAATATTGTGATTTCAATGAGGATCAATTCAGCAAGCTTTGGTCCATTTCCCTGCACTTCATGTCACCCCATGCCATTTTAGTGTTTTCCCTTCAGTGCAAATTTATTTTTTTTAGCATTTAATTTCATCAATTTCATTTCCTTTCTTTTCGTTTCACTTCATTGCCTGATTTTGGAAATTCAACTTATTTATGATAAGTTTCAGAGCAGTTCACTGCACCTCATTTCATCACAATGGTTGTAGTCACTCCATTTCCCTAACCCTAAGCATAACCCGAACCCTAACCCTAAGGAGATAGCTAAAAGCAGCCTTTGGCTGAGGCTGGTACCAAGCAGAAGGGTGTGGAGGGAGCAATGCTGGGGCACTGCCGTTCTCCCCTTGGCATGTCTTTTGTAGTTGCAGTGTCCCTGGAGCTTTTTGGTTTTCTGAATCCTAACCCTAAGCCTAACCCCAACTCTAAGCGAAGCAGTAAAAGCCACCTCTTCCTGAGGTGCCAAGCACATGACTGGTGCCAATCAGAAAGCTGTGGAAGGGAGTAATGTTGGGGCAGTGCCATGATCTCTTTGGCATGCCTTTTGTAGTTGCTGCATCTCTGGAGCTCTGAGCTTTGTGGTTTTCTCAACCCTAACCCTAAGCGTATGCCTAACCCTACGCAGATCACTATAAAAGCGGCCTTTTGCTGAGGTACCAAGCACATGAGTGGTGCCAAGGAGAAAGGTGTTAAGGGAGTAGTGTTGGGGTAGTGCCATGATCCCTTTGGCATGCCTTTTGTAGTTGCAGTGTCCCTGGATCTCTAAGCTTTATGCTTATTTCAAGCCTAATCCCAAACATATGCCTAACCCCACATGGAACAGTAAAAGCAGCCTTTTACTGAGGTGCCCAGCACATGGGTGGTGCAAAGAAGAAAGGTATGAAGAGAGCAGTCTTTGGGCAGTGGGATGTTCTTTATTTGAAGCAAAGTGGATGAAACCTTGCAAAATTATACTTACCAAAATCCCCAAATCAGGGAACAAAATCAAATGAAAAGACAGGAGAAGAAATTGATGAAATTAAATGCTTAGAAAAAAAAGAGTTCTGGACCAAAGGGAAAACAATAAAATGGCATGGGATGACATGAAGAGCAGGGAAATGGATCAATGCTTGCCAAATTTGTCCTCATTGAAATCACAAAATTTCATTTCCTTTCCTGAATAGGAAGAATTTCCTTTCAGAAAAGGAAATGAAATCTTGAAAACAGAGAAGAAAGTGTGACAAACACACTGAAAGGAAAATATGATAAAATAAAATGCAATTGAAAAAAACAAGAAAATTTTGAAATGGAGTGACTACAACCAAATGGATTGCCATGAAATTAGGTGCAGTGAAAAGGACCAAAACTTGCCCAAATTAACCTTAGTGAAATCCCAAAATCAGAGAACAAAGTCAAATGAAAAGACAGGAGAAGAAATTGATGAAATTAAATGCTTAGGGAAAAAAAAGTTCTGCACCAAAGAGAAAACAATAAAATGCATGGGATGACATGAAGTGCAGGGTAATGGACCAAAGCTTGCTGAATTGACCCTCATTGAAATTCCAATATTTTATTTCCTTTCATGAAGTGCCAGAGACCAAGGCCTGGTTTCCATGAAGCATATCTCTGCAGCCAGGGCTTAAACTTCTAAGAAGGTTTCTAGGGTGGAGAAAAAAAATCTGCAAGAAAATCTGCAGAGTGGAGCAAGGAAAGGTTAAGAAAAACAGTGAGAGTGGCAGAGAGAATCGTGACTATTGAAAATAGGGCGGTTCTCAAGACAGGGAATCAACAGCATAAGTACTACCAGAAAATATTTATAGCACTAAGGAAATAAAACAAGGATCTGGAAGACTTCAACTCAGCGACACTGAGGATGTGTTGATGCTGACCCATTCCTACCTGAGTGACAAATTCCTAGAGAGTAAACACATTTCGTGTGCTATAATGTACTTAGGGACACATGTTAGTGTTTATCATAGTAGTTCATTCTTCTTTGATGTCTGTTGCCTGTATCATCCAATAATTACTTTATACTTTTAAGCTGGGTGGCTCCTGCTTTCAAACTGTCTGCAAGCAGTACAAACTGTCTGAATAAACCGCCCCAAACAGAAAGGGGCAGAAAAAAGCCGCCTTCTTATCTGTTCTACAGAGGTGGGGGGGATACCATACTGTTATTACTGTCATTTGTCTGTTATCCTCTGCCACTGTCCTGGTTGCAAATTGTTCCCATTACAGAACAGCTGCAGTGCTGCACTGGGGATGGAAAACATATCCACACAGAGCAAAAGACCAAGAGGAATTGTTTAATTTCCCTTTCTCCTACACCCTCTCCCCTGCAGATCCATGTGTAGGGAAGCTTTTGGCACAAAACTGGAAAGAGGTCAGGGTCACTATGGAGTGCAACACCTATGGAGTCCTACTGATGACTGGAAAATTAAATATCACTGATAATCAGTGAAACATCTGGTAGTTTGTTATAAAAACACCAGGAAGACATTTATCCTATGTGTTGCACAGGACTGATTTTTGCTGTCCTCTTAGATGAGGATTATTATTTATTGTGAGTTTAGTCATCAATCAGACACAGGGCCACTGCCCTGACTGAGGCTTCTACACGCTAATAATGTGCAAAATATAGAGCTGTTGTTTGATATTTGTCTCTGCCTTGCAATATTTTTGTGAACACAGTGGATACAAGCATCAGTCAGGTCACCAGGACTCACTAAATTAAATTGTTTGACATTGGGACTCCACTTATTTTAACGAGTATTGCACAAATGGTTCAGTGGCAGACTATATCCTGGCATATTGAAAACAACAGATTTAAGTGGGTTTTTACTTTGAAGGGAAAGCTGTTGAGGAGGGTAACATCTCCCAAATCTTACTTGAGAATTATGAAGTAAAAAATATTAATCTGTAGATTGGATGATTTGAAAGCTTCTTTTAAAATTTTAGGTACGTTTTTGAGGTTTTTGTGATGTTTGATGGCTAGAAATATTCTTTGGCACAGACAACTTTAATTGCTTTAACATCTTTTAAAAAAATTCTGTCTTCTCTGAGTTTTGTCTCTACTATAACCTGAATCGACTTGACAAAAACACTGTTATGGCCTTTAAAAATTGTTTCAGTATTTCAAAATAAAATAAGAAATCTCCAATATTTCCAGAAGAGAAAGAAATTCTTGTGTAGTCATCTAATGGTAAAGTCAATACCAGGATTAAAAAAAAAAATCAAAAATATACGTGTATCATAATATGAAATAAAAGATTACTTCCTATGCACCTCTTTTTTTCCTTCAGCAACACAAACACTCTATTTCTGTAGTACATTACACAGAATGTGCATAGCAAGACATCAAAAATAAATATCTGTCAATAACAGGAAAATGAAAATTGGTTTAAAAACAATATTTAAAGATGTTTAAAGTATTTACCGCTTCACCATCCCACTCCTAAAGTAATTGAGAACTAAAATAGTACAGCATATATTAAACGGTTATTTCAGGCAAAATAACAGCTAGCATTTAATTACAATTTCTTAAAAAATCTTTTCATAAAAATGTTTTTCCCATGGTACTAATGGTGTTCAAAAAAAAAAAAAGCTGAATGTGCATATAAATTAAAAATTTTAAATGTTTTGAGAGCAGTAATACATTTATACCCCTAAAGGAATTATCTTGCTTTGATTGTGTAATTGATTTGTATTCAAACAGGTGAAATCACTAATTATTTCACACCAAGTTCAGTACTTTTTCTAGTAATTATAAAATATGACTGATAGTTTGACATTTAAGTTCTAGTTTCTAGTCAAATATTTTGAACTACCTCTAGTGAAATAAAATAATATATATAGTGGAAAAAACCTTTTGATTTTAACATCATAAAAAATAATTCCCAGGCACAATATCCAGTGGAACAGTCATAAAATGAAATTGAGGTGTTGATGGTAATGTGAAACATGCAGATATAAAACACAAACAGCATCACTGAGGATTTCATAACATTTTGTGTGAAATTCTAATTGCAATAAAATCTAGTTCTATAAAAGTGCATGAGAATAAGTGTACATGTAAGTACACATAAGAGTGGTTTTTCCTTCTAAATGTGTAATAGAAGAGGAGAGTGTTTGTTTGGCTTTTGCGTTTTTTTTTCTGTAGTAGAGAGCGCAACATAAATTTACGGGAGGAGGAAGGATTTAACAGAAAAGTCATTATAGGTCATAGAATCATATCCTGAGTTGGAAGGGACACACAAGGATCACCAAGTTCAAACTTAGACCTGCACAGAACATCCCCAAGAATCACGCCATGTGTCTGAGAGCATTGTCCAAACACTTCTTGAACATCGTCAGGCTTGGTGCCATGACGACTTCCCTGGGGAGCCTGTTCCAGTGCCCAAACACTCTCTGGGTGAAGAATCTTTTCGTGATATCTGACCTAAACTTCCCCTGAACAGCTCCATGCTCTTTCCTCAAGTCCTGTCACTGGCCAGGAGACTGAAGGGTTCAGTATCTGCTCATCTATTTCCACTTGTGAAGATGTTTAAGACCACAATAAGATCTTCCCTCAGTCTTCTCCAGGCTGAACAGATCAAGTGACCTCAGGTGCTCCTCACATGGCTTCACCTCCAGACCCTTCAGCATCTTTGTGGCCCTACTCTGGACACTCTCTAATAGCTTAATGTCTTTTTTATGTCACGGCACCCAAAACTGCCCCAGCACTCGAGGTGAGGCCTCCCTAGGGCAGAGCAGTGCAGGACAATCCCCTCCCTTGCCTGGCTGGTGATGCTGGGCCTGATGCCCCCCAGGCCATGCTTGGCTCTCCTCGCTGCCAGGGCACTGCTGACTCATATTCAACTTGACACTGACCAGGACCTCTAGGCCCCTTTCCAAGGCACTGCTTTCCAGCTTCTCATTCCCCATTCTACACACACAGGCAGGGTTGTCCCATCCCAGCTGCAGAATCCAGTACTTGCCCTTGTTAAACTTCATAGAGCTCCCCAGTCCTCTAATTTGTCTGGATCTCTCTACAGGGCCTCCCTGCCCTTGAGGGTGTCAACAGGTTCTCCCAGTTGTCATCAGCAACCTTACTTAGTATCCCTTTGAGTCCTGGATCCAAGTCATTAATGAAATGAAATCTCTGTTGAAGAGAACTGGGCCTAGGATGGATCCCTGTGGAACCCAAAAAGTGACCAGACACCAGCCTGATGTCACCCCATTCACTGTCACACTTTGTGCCTGATCCATGAACCAGTTGCTCGCTTATCATGCAACACAGTAATCCAGCTGGGCATTTGATCCAGAAGGATCTTGTGAGAGACAGCACCAAAAGCTTTGCTGAAGTCCAAAAAGATTACACCTACTCACTTTCCTAGATCAACCAGGTAATCCTATCATACAAGGGAATTAGGTTCAACAAGAAGTATTTTCCTCTCATGAAGCCATACTGGCTGTGACCAATGACTGAGTTGTCTTACAGAATACCTCCTGCAATACCTCCCAGAAGAATTTTTTCATGATTTTACTGGGCACTGAAGTGAGACTGACAGGCCTGTAGTTTCTGGGGTCCTCCATCTTGCCCTTCTGGAAAATTGGGATGTTTACCATCTTCCAGTCAGCTGGAAGGTCTCTGGATTCCTGAGACCACTCAAAAATCGTCAAAAGAGGCTTTGCGATGACATCAGCAGCTCTTTGAAGATTCTTAGGTGAATTCCATCAGACACCATAGATTTGTAGGGATCTAACTGAAGGAGCAGATCCTACAGAAGTTCAGGGTCAACTGGAAGCTGATCAGTCTCACAGTCATGGTCCTCCAGCTCAGGGCACTGAGATTCTTTTGGTCCACCCTCTGTGTTGAAGATGAAGGCAAAGAATGCATTAAACATCTCTGCCTTGTCCATGTCCCTGTTTGTGAGGTGGCCGTCCCCATTCTGTAATGGACTGATGGTATTTCTCCAGTACCATTAATATATTTGAAATAACTCTTTTTATTGTCCCTCACCGTTCTTTCCAGCTTCAACTCCAGCTGAGCTTTGGACACACAAATTTTGTCCCTACACTGCCAAGCAACATCTCGGTATTCTTCCCATATTACCTAACCTTGTTTTCACTCAGCATATACCTTTATTTTCTACCTTATTTCCAAGAGAAGATCCCTGCTCAGCCAAGCTGGACTTCTGCCTTGTCTGCATGACTTTCAACCTTTAGAAGTTTCCTGCTCCTGTGCCCTTAGGAGGTGATTAAAAAGTGACCAGCACTGATAGGCCCAGCATGTGCAAAAATATTATCTCAGGGGACTTTACTTACTAATTCCCTGAGCAGCCTGAAGCTTTTTTTCCTCTTGTCCAAGTCGAGGTTTCGCTGCACTTTTCTTCCTGTAAACAGGGATTTTAAGCTTGGTCACTTCATGGTCACTGGCCAAGATGGCCACCAAAGTCCACTTTACTCACAAGATCCTCTCTGTTGACAAACAGTAGATCGAGGAGGGCATCCTTCTGAGTCAGCTCCCTTAGTGCCTGTTCCATCTAATTTTTTAGGAATCTACTGGCCTTGGTTGTGCCAGCTGTGTGATCCTCCCACTTGATTTTATCAAGTCGAGGTCCCCCATAAGAACAAGGACCGTTGAATTGGAAGTGTCCCTTGGTTCCTCAAAATCTGAACTAACTAGAAATTATTTATTGTAAAATGCGTTATTGTTCACACAGATCAACACCTCTGAATAGGCACTTTTTTCTTTATGAGCCTAGAATAATATATAATTTAATTTAATTGAGAAATTTCTAGGAAAAAATATAGCAGTTTATATAGAATAGCCATTTTTTATTAAACTGGTCCCACCTGTTTAATAAAGCTGATCAATCTATATTTGTAAATTTGTTACATCCGATAATAATAGATAGTAAGGGCACAAGTTAAAATACATGATATTTCAAAATTAAGTGCTTTTCTAAGTTTGCAAATTATATGAAGGCAAAATTACAAACACTTTGCCAACAGAGCCTTATACATATTCATGAGGGAGAAAATAAAAGTGTCTTTTTTGTTAGGTAATCTACAGATTGGAAAAAGCTGACTTGCTGAGTGAAGAGTTATAAAAACCAAAATGAAAAGCAGATGTATCTGATCTTCCCTTTCTGCACACCTGGTAGGTTTCCAGATAACACCTTCCATCCTTTGCTCCAGATGCAGAATTCAGAGGTCATATATTTACTTATGTAACTTGTCAGAACACTCACCTGCTGTCTCTAAATGTAGTCTAGGCACGAAATAGCAAAGACAATAATGGGCAGAAAGTTAGAGATTTAGGCAACCTTCAGTTAACAAAAGGTGACACCCTGTTTATCTTCTAAATATAGGGAACTGGTAAGCATGGACTTTTTGGCTGAAGCCCACTGAAATCCTGCTTGAAAGGATTTTTCTTTATTATTTTAATCTTCATCAAGAGCTTTTTCTACACTTTTATGAAGTTATTTCTGCTTTGAAATAATTTTAAAGGCTTATACTTCAATAGCTGACTTTTATACACACATGTTTGCTACGTTTTTTCTGGGAAAAGAACAAGGGACAGAAGTATCAGCCTTAAGGATAATCTGCTGCAATAGCTCCAATGTTATGGAAAAATCAAATCAGGCCATTCCATTTCAGATGACTGCCATTGACCCATGACAGTGAATGCTTGATCATAACCTCACACACAAAGGAGTTCTCTTACTTGGGAACACCAAATTACTATATACTCATCTATTTCAATGGGGGTGTTGCTGATGCTTCTTCAGTCTGTATTTCTGATTTGAATATTCTTAATCTCCTAAACTGCTTTCTAATAAAGCTTGTATATAACCAAATGGGTTGGAGGGATCATTATTCGTTACTCATGTCAGAACCCTAACAGATGTCATTCCCTTCATACTTCAGTAAAACTTCGGCAAGATCATCAAACCAATAATGTGTAATGAAATTTAATTTTACTAAAGAACTTTGAAAAGATTTAGTAGAACTTCATTTTTGGTAATTATTTTATAATGTGGCAAACAGTATACAAGCTGTGTTTTACCATTTTAAAATATCTATTGTGTATTTTAGAACATGTGTTTTTTTAAATGATCTATAACTCCAGTTATAACAGATATAACAGTTTTAGCTGTTAACTTAAAATTAGACTTATGGTTAATTTGTATTGTTTTGATCTGATATCCTGTGGAGAACAGTTGCAGGTTTTTCGTCTACAAGATTCAGAAATGAAATATTAAAGACTTTATTTTGCCTTTGATGAGAAAAAGCACTGCAATTTGAAAGCAAATTGTTCTCATTATTTAAGTCCAATATGCATTTATACTTTATTATATAATCCGTTTCTTTCAATCAGCTTGCTTATTTAATCCATCTGCTCTCTTTCTGAGAAACTATGCTAGTTGAATAATTATAGAGAAAGGGAGCTCAGAAAAAGAATCTTGGAGAAAATCTTACATTTATAAGTGGTGAACATAATTCTCCGTCATCAGAATGTATATCAGGTTTCTAATGGGGAATGGAAATACCTCTATGAGTTAAAAAAATAAAAAGAGAGATTTTATTTTTAGTCAGTTCTTACCATTTCTCTAGTTTTTGGTTTTAGATTGTAAAGGAAATGCTGTTTCTACTGGAGTGTCTTAAAGGATTTTAAGATAATTTGCAGAAAATATAAATGAACAATTTTGCTTTTTTTTCTAATTTTGAAACAACTTTAACCCTATTGTTTATGTAGAAGAGGTTTTGACCCACATGTGGTGTCTGAGTTGTACAGGGCCTACACCTTTAGAAAGAGCAGCTCTAGATCCTGTTCTTGTTGAAGTTTTAAAGCCTCTGTCCAGTTAAGTGCACTGGCTGTGTGGGAGCTGGAATCTTCAAATATATGAACAAGAAAAGTGTGCCTATGTTTTCGCAAAAAGACAGAATTAAGACTTTGAGGACAAAGGAATGTTGGAGAGAGCTGAGGAGGGAAGAAAAATAGTGGTTTGTGCTTTCATTGTTGTATTAGGAGTCTGGTGAACCACAGAAGATAGAAACTAATCAGAAAGAGGAAAGAGCCATTGTGGTGTAGTAGGGGTCTTGAATATTGATCTAAAGAGGAAGATAAAGCAGGACAGAGAAACAAAAGAAAAGTCTTCAGAGATGAGGGTATGGGGAGACCTGTATATAGCAGTGTAGTAAAGTTGTATTAAGGACCTCTACCCAGGCTGTGACCTGGGGCTCTTCAACTGTGCCTACAAACAGTACTGAACAAGTAACATTTGAAACCACGTTGTGTTTTCCAGACATTATCAAGAAAACAAGTGCTGTTTCAAATACTGACGAATTTTCCAATGCAGCTGTTTCCAGTAGCAGATAGTTAAAAAATGAAACCTACAGTATCAAAAAAATGGTTTCTAGTACAGAAAGCCAGAATTTGAATGGAATTTAACTGTCTATAAGATGATTAGTAGACCCTAATATTTAAAAATAAACAAAAAAAAACCACATTACAAGTCAGAGGCATTTGAAGGTATTTTCACATAAAATATCAGGGAAGTGAAAATATAACTTTATAACATAGTAAGCGCAATTCTTTTCTCACATCATCACTGCACTAAGATATTCCATTCTTTCTTATGCTGAAGATAAATGATGGTATAGGAAAACAGCTTGGATCTATCACAGAAAGCAAATATTTTTCTCTCTGGGAATCCTTATGCAAGCCGTATAGCTTTATTCTGTTTGCAGTCAACAATTAGTAAGAAGATTATAACCAGAACTTGAAGAGCACTGAAAGCCACAAGTGAGCTAATTAGCAAAATGATGGTGAATTACAATATTCTTTTAATGAAAGCCTCTTTGCTATGTATCACATATCATTCACTTTAGTGTAAATTGAGGAAATCGGAGCAATCAGGATGAAGCTTTGGCTCTAAACTATTTCTTATGATAAGTGTCAGGTCTAGTAATCACCTACTGTTTCTCTTCTCTCTGCAACTACTGAATACTCTTCCTCCTCATCCTCGTTTTCAGTTTCCTTTGGTTCAAAACGTTGCTGTAGCACAGCAGGCCGGTATGAAGCTGGGCTGAACACGAAGAGGCAAACTGCCCAGTCACTTCCACCCTGTCTGTGCACTCATAAGCCAGAGCCTTTCCACATCCAGTAACAGTGTCATTGCCTGCCTGTACTGGCAGCAGAGACATCTCTGTGAATAAAAGTGGGTTGCCTTTGTCAATACCACCACAATTTCTTTCTCAGTACTATTTCCCTATCAGGTTGCTTTCTCAGCTGATGACAACGTCCTCAGCATTTTCTCCTTCTGTTTCTTCATTTCCATGTTCCTTCATTTACTGTTTGAGAACAAATTTATGTTTAATGAATGTGGCAGCAGTGTGTTCACCTCATATTTGTGGATCACAAGTATTTTTTTTGGTACAGCTGCTCTTAATGTACCTCAGGATCTTGGTGGGAAGCAGTATAAGACTTGCTCGTTACAGTCATTACAATTATTAAGAGCTTCTTTTGCAGTTCCTTGTTTTAAGAAAACCAACCAGACAAACTGCAACATAGAATAAAATCAACAGAAAACAAATTCTGATATATTTAAAATTAACTATTTTTGACTGTTTCATAAGTTCAAGTATGCTGCTTATCTTGAGGGGATAAAAAAATTACATATGCAGCTTAATTGCACTATTTCTGCCACTGTTCATACTGAGGGAATCACAGGAACTCTGTGATTTTTCCACTCACTGATCTGTTTTAACAACATTACTGAGCTGAAATGCAGGAATAAGAGAAGAAAAAGCATTGTACATCTAGAACCCTGGATGAAGGGAAACTTGGTTTCTTGTGAAGACCAAAATACACCCCTTGTTTGCATTGCTGCACTCCTGTCCTACAATAACCTCCAAAGGGCAGCGTGTTGTGTCCTTTTCCACAGTGCTTTTCCCTTTCTTCCCCACCTTCCCCCACCTCACCCTCACGTATGCTTTTGAAAGGTTCGAGTAAGTAAGGTGTAATAATATTTTTACATGATAATGATGGCTAGAAATCTCTTGTGAGATGAATTCCTCAGTAGAAAATCCAATTAATTCACAGGAGATTTGACCCACCTGACATCAGCAATTCTTTTTGATTTGGGAGCAGTTTGGAGCACAAAAATAAATCTCAGGAAGAGGTTGGTTTCTTTTATTTTCCTTTCTTCTTAAATCTACTTTCTGAGCATTTTTCTGTCAATATAAGAAAAAAAAATTTTCTAGTTCAAGTTGTATTTAAAATGTTTATTATTGTTGTTATTGTAGACTTTTTCATAGCATAATTAATAATGTTTCAGTGATTAAAAAGAATAATGAGCAATTACAAGGAGTTGAAAATCATATCTTTAGCTGAAAAGCTCTTTGCTGAAATTATTTTCTAAAAGTTCAAATTATCATGGTTTTTAAAAGATGTGCTAATTCCCAATAGCTAAAGGAGTAACGTTGTTGAGATACTGTTGCAATACATTGTTGAGCTAATAATTTTAGTTCTGTAAGGATAAAGGAAACACTTATGATTTGGTTAGGGTTTGGTTATGTATTTGAAAATAAGAGTAACTTGTTTTCCTGTAGTATCCATCTTAAAAGCAGGATAAATCCTTAGTTTGATGGGCTACTTAGCTCTGACCAAGTACATAAAGAAGAACTGAGAAATGATGAGAGAAATTTACTTCATATCAAGAAGCACCTAGGTAACTGAACTTTGCCTAAATGCAGTATTTGCGTACTCTGATCAGTATAGATACGTAGTACTGGCTTCACTTGTCAGTGACAAGTCATGGTCTGAAAAAGGAGATGTATCCCACGTGAATTATCTCCATATGGGCCCATGCAAAATGGGCAGATGCCAATGGCAAACTTGCAGTAGGATTTTCAAATTACTTTTACTAGGATTTTCAAATTACTTTTACTAGGATTTTCAAATTATCTGCCATTTCCATAAAGGGCAGGAGGAGTTAAGAAAAATCCTGTTGTTAAATATTGTTTAATGTGTTATTCAACTTATCACAAGATCAAACCCAACACATGCTAACAAAAACACTCTGCTCTCCAAAAGCACCTCTCCTGTGAAAAGCATAAGAATACAAAGTCCTATTGGAAAATATTGCTTCCTAGGCAGTAGAGTCCAGAAAGTTTAAGACCTGACTTATTTAAAAGTATTGCTTCCTCCAAAACTCCTTTGGAAATCCAGTCTATGAAGAGTCTTTTATGGAAATGAGGAAACAGCCTAAAATCATACATGTCTGAAATTATTTAAACACTTGGATGACATGCCATTGCCAAGAAAATGGATTTCGGCTGTCCACTTGGGACCACACTGTGTGATGGTTGCTGCCTCTGGATTTGCTGCATAGCTCCGAGGGAAAAATGATGCCAAGCCTCAAGAAATAGTCATCAGTAGAGTCTGTACCCAGAGATATCAGTATATTTTGTTAGATCAGCACATGGAGTGCTTTATTCTTTTTAAGAATTTTCCTCTTCTCCTTTGCCATGTTTACCTAATGATCAGTCCAGTATGAATTTATAACTTGTAGCATAAAATTGTATCAAAATATCTTGCTAACTCATTTTTTTCTGTATGTCTTTAGTATGCAATTAGATGCATTATCAGTGCACCTATCAGAAAAACATCCCCTTCCCACTTTGCATCCCTGGATTTTGTATCTGTCTACTATTTATAGATTGTTCCTTACTCTTTGACTGTCTCTTTCCCACAAAATTGTCTATGTTGACATAAACATTTACTTGTGTTAGTATGTTGACAGAGTAGAATATCTGCAATCTCTCTTTTTCTTTCTTTATTGTATATTTCCTACAGTGTCATTTTTGTTATTGAAAAAAATTGTAAATAGGGAAAGAAGAAGAGTTAATATTTTGTAATTTTTAGTAGTACATCAGGTTTTCTGAAAGCCTGATATTGATTGATGCCAAATACATTTAGGGCAAAATAAATTTCTTGTAATTCAACTTCTTTATGCTCTCACAGTATGAAATATACTACTGCACATTAGTTTTCCTTGCTTTCTTTTTGTTCCTTTTCTGTTAGAGGGTGATGCATGTGAACTCACATCATGAAAGAGAAAGAACAACCAATACCTGAATAAAATCCAACACCAAAATAAAATGGCTTTGCAAAGCCCTTCAAATATATTACAAAATATTTGTAACCAATATAGATTCCCACCTCGTCTCCCCGACAGCTAGACTTTTGCCTAAGGCTGTGCCAGACAGACCATATCCACTCCTGTCTGAGGGTAAAAGCTAACATTTTGTCAATACCTAGGTGGCCGACCAGCTGAGAATACTGAATACCAATGATGCTTAGGCACAGTCAGGTGTATTAGGATGCCTGTGCCTGATCTGGTTTAAGTGCTGCTCCTTGCAAAAGTATGCCTTCCTTATGCCAGCATTGAGAAGAGCAACACAGCATTTCATGACAAACAAAAAATGAGTAAGAGAAAAAAGGAAAACAAATCATGTTTTGATAGAAGTTAATGGAGTTAAATATAATCTAGAAGTATTTATTTAAAACTGGGAAGTGTGTTACCAAAAAAATCATTAAAAATACCTTATACCTATTTGGATTCATAACTCTGCTTAACACTAAATGGCATATAAAATTATTCCATTTTAAATTGAAGTAGTCAATGCTTGAAGCTAAAGAAGAGCTAATTCATTATGTTAAACTTCCTGTATTGAAGAGAAGATTAGAGAAAAATAGAGATTATTTGAGTTGTAATCAAAGTCTTCTGCATACATTTTCTCTCTTCTTGTCTGAAACCATTTGTCATTGATAGAGATAAAAGAAGTAAGAAAGTGCAATTTTTATTTCCTATCAGAAATCCTTCATTGTTTTTGGCACTGCAGAAGTTCAAACAAAACAAGTCTCACCTTCTTCACTCAAAAAAGGTATGTAACAAGGAAAAAAACTGAGATGCAGAAGGTTTTTAACCAAGGCTCCCGAACTTGTCTCTCCCATATAATTTCCACGAATTGAGCACCAGTAACAGTATTTCTGACCTCCTTCATGGGACATGACTCATGCTTCATCAAGACCCAAATTCATCCTCTGACACTAGTGAAGCTACTTATTAGATTTGGAATTAGTCTACCTCAGTACAATGGGTGGAGAAAGACATCCTCTCCCAGCTGCAGCTGTGTTGACTGACGCCGAGACAAGCGATGCCACCTCACCCCCATCTGATATTTCCCACCTCCCTGGTGGAAGTAACCACTCCTTCCCTTCCCATCTGCCAGATGAGCTGCTCCAGTGAACAGCCCGTTCTCCATTTCCACTAAAATTAGCTGGGGAGGGTGTTGGAACACTTCCAATAGTGGATTCTCTTTAAGCATCTTCATCTGGGCTGAAGCAGGGTAGGAAATGCAGACAGGGCACTTGATAAATTGAAGACCACATCCCACTTAGAGGAGGATGTCAGACCTGAGGGGTGCCAGACAGCAACTGTTCAGCCCCCGTACTGCAGATTCAGGGAGATATCTCTGCTGCAGGGCTGTGACTGCAGTAGGATGTCTTCCCAGGGTATATGGGAAGTGGCAGCAGTAAAATCTTGTGCCATGTTCTGCCTTGACACACTTGGCTAAGGAAGATGTTCACCCTAGCACAGACTGCTCCTCACCTCAGCGCCTTGCATCACCCCATTGCTGTGTACGTCCAAAGGATTCTGGACAGACAGGCAAACTACCTTTTTGGGATGGTAGGAGTATAGTTTTCTCTGGCTTATGTTGTTTTTGAATTTGCTGCCAGCCCTGACCAAAAGCAGTGGTCTTCCCTGCTTTAGACACTGACTCTGCAGCAACAGGATGAGTTCCCAGCATGAGATCAAATGGGTGCATTAATCTAATAGACTGCAAATTTGAAAAGAAATAATTTTCTTATTATTTTCTCCC
Organism: Callaeas wilsoni; assembly: GCA_013398955.1. Lineage (NCBI taxonomy): Eukaryota > Metazoa > Chordata > Aves > Passeriformes > Callaeidae > Callaeas > Callaeas wilsoni. The sequence continues at coordinate 613,398 of VWPU01017674.1, read as the reverse complement.
CAGCAATTTCATGGAACTTATCCTATATCTGGAATATTGCTTTGGAGAACACTCAGAGAATAAAAACATGGAACAGGCATGAAAGGCTGCTGGTATTAGTGGTGCTACTGCACTCCAGATTAGCATTTGAAGGGTTAGGACTAGTGCACTTCATCCAACGTAGGAATAAACATTTGAGATGCCTGCTCTCTGAATCACTCCCGCAAAAGTGGTCACCATTAAGATCTTAAAAATGTTTGCCGGAAATATTCTTGACTGTAATAATAAAAAATATTTGAGTAGTACCAGGGACAAAAATACAAGTTTCAGTAGGGAATTACTGTAAGAATGAATCAGAAGTGTGAAGTGAAACATCTTCAGACCTTTAACAGATATGTGATAAATCATTAAGGCAGAGAAACCTAATATGGAAGGCAGAGGCAGTTTCCATGACAAAGGATGTGCTTCAAGCTGTAAGCCACAGCATCTGTTGGCTTATAAAGGCAGTGATTATCCACATTCCAAGTGTGTGACTATATGTAAGTGACATCAAAAATAATTTTCATTTGTATCAAAATCAGTGGCAGTTCTAGTTCAGAAGCAAGTTCTTACTCAATTCACTGCAAATATGAGTGAGCTGTCATAGCACACTGATTGGTAGTACTGATTAGTGGTACCACATATTTTTAAGCAATCCAGCTAGCAGGTCTGATTATTAATCATCTTCTGGTCATTCAATTGTGAGTTATGTTAAAATAAGCTAATAAATCTCTGGTGAAAATCTAGATTCCTGGTCAAAATCCATTTTTCCAGAACATCTTTTTATATACTGTGTATAAAGGCATCAGGGCACTGAAAGACTGAGAGCAAAAGGAAAGATGTTCTTTATAGGGATTTTTGTGTCTTAACTCTGGGTCAGAATTTATTCATATATCAAAAATGAAAGTTTGCAGAAATACCTGGTCAATAGCAGAACAGTAAACTCCGAGGTGACTGGGACTTTCAAGTTCTAGTATTTTCCCTCAATTATTCCAATAACTATGCAAGTTTGAAATTAAATATGGTGTGTTACTGAGAGGTGACTAGTTTAAAAACGTTCAAATCATGGGAATATTTTGGGAAAAAAAGACACTAAAACACATTCAGCGTGTCTCATCCCTTACACTGTATGCAATTTGATTAGTTTTAGCTGGAAATCTAATATTCATACTCATGCTTTACAGAAGAAAATTTATGACCTCTCCTGTACACCTTCTTCAGAAGACCTGAAAAAATCATATGCAATAATTTTCTGTATTTGCTCAACTCATATAATCTACACAAATTAATTCTTTATTTATTAATGCAATATAGCTGTGTATACATCTGTACAATAGTTTATTACTAACAATATTCAGAAGCTAATGTAACTATATTTTACAGGAAAAAGAGATAAAAGGCATGGATCTCTAATACTGTTGTGGGAGAGAATTATTTTAAAATTGTACCCTTGGTAGTCATGTTGTACAAAGTAGTTATAACGGAGTTTCATCTTTTGTGTTTCTTTCTGTCTCTCTATTTGTTTCTCTGCTTGCTGCCAGAATTGAGCAGGAAAAAGAACTATTAAGACCACGGCACTCCAAGGCAAACCAACAGGTCACTGCTTCAGTGACATTCCTCAGGAGCAAGACTACAAAGGGAAATGTGTAACACAGAAATCATCCTTTCAAGTTGTCATTGGTAAGAGGAGTTTTACAGGCTGGAAGTCAATTTTCTAGACAAGCCTTGTTTAGTCACCTGATCACAGGGATAAGCGGAATTATAGAACTAAAGTATATTAGCGCAGTCTAATAATACATTCTGCATCGACCACCAGCAACAGTTAACTTGTAAAATTCATGTGTGGTATGAATTTAAGAAACAAATTATCTTCAAATCAGAGTATGTAATGTACCTAAACCCAAGATGTAGGATACATTGAGCATAGACAACAAAGAAAAATGAATACTTTGCTGCAGTCCCCTAACCCAAAGGATGGATGAGAAAATGGACACCCAAAGCATTACCACCTCCTCTCTGCACTTCTTGTAAACACCAGCCCTTAGAAGTATGCAAGCTGTCCATTTTATTACAAATTCCGATGACCACCTTATTTTATATGAGTTCAAAGGGGTCAATATAAACTTATGTAACCTGAGCATCAGATCTATTTAACAAATTAATAAAGCAATAAAGCTTGCACACACTTCAGAATAATTTCAATAGCTTCAAAAATTGTTTATATCTTATGTTTTCATGAAATCCACAAGTCAGTGATACCATGTACTTCTTTCTTTCAGCCATTTATCTGTGTACCCCTACCTGCACAGCTGTGCTGAACATATCTGTGGTACACAGAAGAAGTTGACAGAATGGCAGCTCCACCTCTACCACGTTCTTTTCTGCCTATGCAATTGGTCTGAAAAAATCCCCTTTTTTAAAAAAATTTATTTTAATAGCTGAAAAAAATAGCTTCATTTAAATTGATACATATTTTGCTACTGATTTCAGCAAGTCAGAATTTCACCAATAACAACATACAGTCAAATATGTGAACGATGTTTTATTTATATTAAATCCTTCCTTCAAAACTGAAGAACTGGGGCTCCATGTGCAACCCTGCACCCCTGGTTATAAAGATGTATGAGAAAGACTTATAACAGCACTGTTAGGCAAATTCACTGGTATTGAACTCTGCCTATTGTTATGATTTATGGATTAATAAATCATTCTTTCTTTGCACTAAATTATTTATTTTAAAATTAACACGTGAAAATATGCTGTTGTTGAAATTATGCTATTGTTGATGATACTGGGAAAGTTAAATATATATTAATTGGGATTATCATAATGATTAATGTGAAGTAATAATTACCTGTCTTTAGCATAAGCATTTCAAAAAACTGTGAACACTATGTACTTCAGATCAGAATGCATTACAAATTTTTTTTCAATTTACTTGGAAAATAAAAGTCAATTTACCATAAAAGTAAAAATAATTTTATCTTCTCAGGTCATAAAATCAGTGTCAACATGAGATTAATGACAAATCTGGAATTTGATTTCCTCATTTACAATAAAACATCTGTGTTAGAGTTACATGAAATATAGATAAAAATGAGGTATGAATGGACAAATTTTCATTGACTTCAGATGGAAATCTTGGCAAAACATTGCTTCTAAATCTTCTGTGCCCCTCCTGCACTTTGACAATTGCTATGAACCCCATTACAAATGCCATTTGCTATGTATGCATATTCTCAAATGTTTATACAGTAATTTTGCTTTTATACTATCACATTATACTCTAATGAAAGTTTACTTTTCAAATTATTTCATAATCTGAGTGGCAAAGTTTAGAGTGAAAGATGCTGCATCAGCTCCTTGATGTTTGATACACTGCTTTGTAAGTGCAGATGTCAGCTTTCAGGTGATAGCTTCTTGAAGTCTAATGTCATCACTGAATTAAAAAAAAAAACAAAGGAATGCAGATAAGCTGAGACAGTTTGGAACCATTATGTGCTCAGCAAGTTTGCATCAGACACAGAATAAAGACCACCATAAACCCGAAGCTGTATCTCCTTGGTAATGAAACCTTGCATTTGACCTGGGTTCCACTTGTCACAAAAAGCTGTGCAAGGAATGCTAATAAGGGGAATATGAAACTCGTTTTTCTACTAAGCCAAAGCCTCAGTGAGGTGGGGGTTTGCCTGGTTTCATTTTAAATACCTGCTCTGTAATCACAATTGCTGAACCTCCCATAAATGAAGCAAGAAAACAAAGCTTGGTGCCAAACAATTTCCATTTCACTATTGCTACCATTAGTGAAAAATAAGACTGAGCAAGTGAACCAACTGCAGCCAAAATGAATGCTTCAATTTTAAATACTCCTTTTATTTTTATTAATTATTTATTTTTCAGGATATTTCCGTTTCCTAAAGCCTCAGCTGTTGCTCTCACAATTGTTTCTTTTACTTTAAAACTCTCCCTTAAGTTGTGGCCTTTATGTTTAGAGTATACTTGAGGGTAAAATATGTAAAGTCTGAAAAAGAAAGAGGTAAATATACAGAGGAAATATAAAGGGGGCAAATATAAGAGGAAAATAGCAGAATAGTATTTTTCTTTCCAAAGTCTCCCACCATTAAAGAGAACATATACAGTAAACAAAAACTGAGATGTAAAACAGGGAAAGCAAAAATCGTATTTCCATTCATTTTGGTAGTTGACAATGAGAGATTATAAATAGGAACACACAGGCCTTTTCTATTTAGAGAAACAAGTCATGGATCCTCTAAGAATTCTGCCCTAAAACATCATCCTGACCCATGGTGTGAAGTTTGTTGTTTTAAACATTTTGGTCTATTCACAACAGGATATGTCTTCTCATTGAGAATATCTCAAGTCTGTCTCTTCTTTCCCTTCTGTGATCTTTCCTTCTAATCTTCTGACTGTGATAGGCTGAATTCAAAGAACAGGTATGTGAGGAACTTCTCACCACAATATGAAGGATGTGAAGCACATATTGCTGACTGATCAAGAGCTTAGTCTGGGTTTAGATGAGTACAGGATTGTGCCTTTTGGTTATGGATTTGAAAATGCCAGCAGTTGTACAAGAGCTTCATCCAACAGATCCGTCTCATGTGAGGAAGAGTTTGTCGTGCAGTCATTGGTCTCTTTACCCCTGGAAATGACATAATTTAGTATATCCCAAGGGAGAATATAAGATCCTATTTAGTTGTAATGTTGCAAAATAAAAGTAAGAGCTGAGCCTCTGTTGCTACAAATGCATTCCGAGTCCTGCCAGCCAATTTAATAACTGAGGAAACAGAAGCAGTGTGGCTCAGCTGTCTCTCTGGAAAAACAGCTAAGCATTTGTAAGGTTTTTTCTTACATTCATCTGCTAAAATTTAAATTATTGTTAATACTGAAAGTATTAGTTAGCATGGCATAACTTAGTGGAAACTTACATTTTGAACAAGATTTTCAAAGATATTTGAAATCAGAAATCTATTCAAATCCAAAATTGTTTTTCCATTAGTAACTTCGATGCTATTTTTCAGACTATCCCAGGAAAACACCTTGTCTCCTTCCATCCCTTTCCTCCTTCCTTCCTTCTTTCCCTACTCCCCACACTCCTCTCCTTCTTACCCCACTCCTTGCTTTCCTTCTGTTCCTTTCCTCTCTCTATTTCTTTCTCTCCATACGCCTGAGGCATCCAAAACAGAAGAAACACATAAAACTTTCTTCTGCATTTCTTTTTTCTCTCTTCCAGGAACATAAATACAACCAAATAATTGCAAGCACCTTCAAGAGAGCAATTGGATTGCCGTCAAAGTGTAGCACACATAAAATGTGCTGAAAGTACATTAAATATATACACAGAACCAGAATGAAAGTTACTTACATACTGTCTTCACTGATTTGGAAAGTAGGGGAGAGTGGATAGGAGAAAGGATAAAAATAGAAAGATTATCTTAATTTCTGACATTTTGATATTTGACAAATCTTGGAAAACTGAAACACTGGAGATTGGTTCGACCTTGCAAATCGCAGAGCCTGGTGCAACTAAATAATTTGTTCATTAAATAATCTAAAAATATGTGTCAAATATTAAAACCAAAATGTATGATTGTCTGTCATGGTTCAAGCCCAGCTAGCCACTAAGCACCACACAGTTGCTCATTCCCTCTCCTTCCAGCAGGGTGGGGGAGACAACTGGAAGGGTAACAGCTGGAAAATTCGTGGGTTGAGGTAAAGTTCAAATGGGTAAAGCAAAAGCTGTGTACACAAGCAAAGCGAAACAACAAATTCATTAACCATTTCCATGGGCAGGCAGGTGTTCAGCCATCCCAGGAGAACAGGGCTCCGTCCCACTTCACAGCGACTTGGGATGGCAAACACCGTAACTCTGAACATCACCCACTTCTTCCTTCTTTCCCCCATCTCTATCCTGAACATGATGTAGGATGGGATATCCCTTGGATAAGTTTGGATGACCTGTCCCAGCTGAGTCTTCTCCCACCTTCCCAAGCACCCCCAGTCCCCTCACCAGCGAGGCAGTACCAGAAACAGAAAAGGACTTGGCTCTCTGTAAGCCCTGCTCAGCAATAACAAAAACATCTATTACCAACACTGTTTCCAGCACAAATCCAAAACACAGACCCATACCAGCCACTGTGAAGAACATTTACTCCGCTCCAGCCAAAATCAGCAAAACATCTTGCCTGTCTTGAACAAAATAATAGTAAATCTGTTATAACTCAGCAATATTTCTGGCCCTAAAAGTAACATTTTCCTGGAAAATTCATTCAAACCTCAGCAGACAAGATTTTAAAAACAGGAAACCTTGTTACATGAATCTGTGTAATGCAGTCTGGAAAAAAAAATCAAAAAAACCCCACCTCTGTGTGAAATCCTGTTCTCACTCTAGCCAGTATACTCACTAACTTTGTACATCAAAGCACTGTCTTAAAGGGTATTTTAGTATGATTGAATGGTCAGATAAAAGATCACTTTTTTGATAGAAACAGACTGCAGGGAACAGAACCTTGCCAGCATATCCTCATCAAGGAATTATATAATTAGTGGCAATTCTGACTGTTTCTTTTCTGTTTGTGTAGTTGTAGCAAGAAACATTTGTCTTTGTCTAATAAAATTTAACGGAACTATTAGAAGACTGCTCTTTATGGGCTTTGTTTCCTTGTTGGTGTCTGGAGGAAAAAGAAGGCAAGCTAAAGGATACTCTGTGTTCTGTGCAGGACACAAGAATATACTTTTTACAGCACCCTTGGTGTGAAAACATAATATTTCTGTTTGAGTCTCTGCCAACACTAAATAAATAAATTATTTATTGACTTAAATAAATAACATACAAAGATGTGGATTTATTTTAATGTGAGACTCTAATAAAAATAAAACTTTATGGCTACAGATATCCAAGCAAATGTCTATCTTTGAAGACAAGGAAATGGTAGTTCATATTAATGGAATACCGATCTGGTGCTGAATACTCATCTAGTCATTCTCACCTCCTACATTCTGTCATCCTCCTTTAATGGCATATTCAAGGAAAGGGTTATATAAAAGGAGTTTATTATAAAATAGGATAGAATGAGTCACTAAAGGATACTTAAAATCAGCCTGTCCAACAAGGTGGTAATGTTGTCCTACTTAATTTGCTTGCTTATGAATTATACGACTTTTGTGCTAAAAGGACAAGCATAATACAGTTCCATCTTTATGTTGGTAAGTCAATCTATATTTACTCCGTGCCCAGATGTGCAGGTAACACTGGATGCTCATTGGGTCTTAAAAGATTAAGATCTTAAAAATAGTGGTTCTGAATCAACACTGTACTTTAGCAAAAATGAACTTTGTCAGTGGAAATGACTCATGTATTTCAAGTTAGGAACACACTAAGCATCATGCTTTGATCAAGGTCTTTGTCAAGGAATAGCTCTCTGCTTAAACCAGAATTTGATGAAATTAATTTTCCTTTTCTGTGTATGGATTTTGTCTTTTATAAGTGAAAACTGTGAGCAATAAAAATAAAAGTGAAACACGACTCTTGCTTCATTCATTGTGCAAAACTAACTTCATACAAATGAGATGTAAGAAAGGGATGTCAGCTAGGAATCAAATGATGACATTTGTTTAAGAGATCAGATTTTCTGGAATAAAAGATACAGTGTGATGCCTACAATCAAGACAAATACTCTTCACTAGTAAGGAATCCTAACACAGTTGGCATTCAATTAAAATTTTATAAGCGCTAAAATATACTTTCAGTAAGTCAGAGGAGCAGCAGAGTTTTCTTTCAATTACTCCACTAATTCTTTGTGACACTCCATTCTTGCTAAATGTATTTTTGTTTTAAAAAAATAATTTCACCCTGGAAGATGCTTAGATGCTTGTTTTAGAAGGGTTCAATTGTTATTCCACTGTGATTGATAGTTACAAATAAACTTATATATATCAATATGCATATCTTCTTAAAGGCATAGCTTATTATTCTTCATAGGCTTGAATATTCTTTAGAGGCCTTGCTTTTGCTATCCACTCCGGTGTCTACCGAAGTAAGAAAACATTCTAAAGGAAGTTACAGTAATTATATTTTTATGCAACATGCCTTTGCTGCAATGAATGACTTATGTAGGTACTCAGAGTGGACGGAGAACATTCAAAGATACACTTGGTTAATTTAAGGAATCGTTCTCCTTTGGAAGGGTGATTGTCTCCAATACAGCAGTTGCCAAAACTTGTTCAGGAAACATTCATCCAATTAAAATGGATGTAATGTAATGCCATTTATATATGCTGGCATTTCCGAAAAATAATAGGTGTCTGCATCTGTGGTAGTCACACATATTTTAACTGTGTTTCAATGTTTATTATTATTCTAAGATATTTTCTTTCTCTACAGCAGCTCTTAAAAATATCTTCTGTCCTCAGATCCCATTATAGAAAACAGGCTCCAAAATAGTAAAGGCCATCTCTAAATAAGTCTGGGGAGACATTTTTTGGTTTTCTTTTCTTTCTTTTGGATAACTTGCAGATACAAGAATAAAACTACTCCAGGCTAACATTCTTTGATCTAAATTTCAGGCTGAAAACCTAACAGGAATAGAAACACTTCTATGTTTTCTTTTCCTCTTTGTTTTATTTTGGTCAAACAGAATATCGAAATCTAAATGTGCACATTCTGTGAAAGAAGACCACTGCTAAATCTGTAAGAAAATTTATGCCCCCTCATTTTGCCTAACTTCCCATATATTGAGATGAAAAAACCACAATCAAATGCCATCTGGTGTTTCAGGAAACTACAGTATGTAGGCAATTGACTTTTCCCTCATAAAGGCTTCAGCACCTGAAGATACTTACTTTGGCATGATGGTCTGAATATTTAACACATGATTTCCTTAAAATCCTTCAGCAAGGCATCTCTCAAGTCACCTCCAATCCCAGACTGGCCCACATGAATGACAAAATTAGTCCTGGGAACTAAAAAAGAAGTAACTAAACAAGAAGGAAAACCCCCAGTCCCTACGACCACACTGTCAGATAAAACTGTATCTATTCTTCTTAGTAAGGGTTTTAGTAGGCCAACTGGGATGTGGGAGATAAGGTTACATTCTCTCCAGTGACAGAGGGAATTTGAATTTTTATTCCCTAACAGAAAAATGCTTGGCCTTACATTTTCTTTGGTGGGACTTAGTTTTTCTCAGTATAGTTGTTCTATTTTACACAAAAAAACCTAATATTGTTTGGTAAAGACAGACAAAGTCACACATAAAAATTTTTCAGTTTCATTTGTCTCTGGTGTAGCTCATGAAAAATGCTGATTGAAATATTAGATACAGAAGGAAGCATAAAATGATTAATAGGTCTTAATAGCACTCCTAAATAGGCCAGAATGGCACTACTTAACACTGAAGAAAAAAAAAGCCCCGCAGACTGGAAGAAGTCAAAAGGAGTTTGCAAAATACTATTCAAAGATATGTGAGTGCAAAGAATCTAAACAAGGTAAAAAATGTTCTTTTAGGGCAACTAAGTATTTCAATAATGAAACATATCATCATAACAAACTCATGCATTTCGTTAAACGTTTTTTTAAGCAGTTGCCTAAATGGCAAAAAATCCTCATTGGCCAGAATAACACTCCTGAATTCTAATAAGAAAAGAGCAGCTTTTTTCTGGTCTCTTCATGCTATTTAACTATTTAGCATCACAATGCATCTTTGGAAAAATTTAGGATATAAGTTCTACTCATTCAAGCATTACATACCTTGCTTTGATAATTAGAATTGTGATTTGGGAATTTTTTTAAATGGAAAAATATCTACAAGTTGGTATTACAATGTTCAGTATTTGCTTACAATCTGTCTACTGTTTACTCACAAAGACTAGATAAAAGATGAAAATTTGCATTTTAATTAAAGTCACAAAATGTATCATATCTTAAAGAAAAACATTAAAACTGTTGTAGGTTATAAACCTTCAGAGAAGTAAAATATATTTATTCAGATTTTAGGTGATGGTTTGTTTATCTATGAAAATACTTATGAAACAGAATATTCACAAAGGCAATCCTTATTCCCATTATTCAAAAGTGTGCTTCAGTTATTCCTTTTGCATTATTATTCTTTAAAACAAATCTAAAGTTGGACTAAGAATAATTGATATATCTGGCAAAGCAGCTAATGCAACTTTGCTCTTATATACAGATTTTCTTGTATATATAATATCTATGCAATTAAAATAACGATATGTGATGAATCTTCTACATGTCAGGAAATTTTGTATATGTTTGTTATAGTCCACTGTTTATAAACAAAGATTTTCCAAATGTAATATAGGGAGACCAATACTGAGATAGGAGACACATTTGTAGCAGTGTTTGTCAAATTCTAAATGGGTGTCAGTGATGGTAACCAAACAGATCATGCAGGCTACAATGAGGTTGAATCTTACTGGAAGATTAATTAAAATGGGAGAGTTCAAAATAAACACAGAAAAAATAAAATAGCTTTCTGTTGCAAATCAAAATTCTGGTAAAATTCTTTAGAACAATGTGGTATGAGGAATGGTTACCCACAAAAAATCAGAGAGGTTCAGGAAATCACACATTACTTTGGGTAATTCTGTAAACAATTGTGGCATGCATAAGGATCCTAAGACTTTGATTTTGAAAAATGATTGTAAACACTGAGAGAAAAAAACTATAGGGTGGAAAGAAGATGACACAAGTAGACGGACTTTCCCCTAAAATTCCTCTAGATTCCTTTCCACCAGATATAGCTGTAGAATGAACATGTATCACAGAAAAGTAATTTGAAACAAGGAATTAGTGTGGTATCAGATTAAAATTCATCCAAGTCATGAAATTCATGAGGACTAGAATTTTGAAATGTAACAGATTTTTTTTGTACATGTTCAAGATAAAAGAGATGGAAAACTTGACCTATATACTTCATCTGTCCACTCTGTTTTGAATACCTGAGATGACAAGTATCTTTAAGAACAGGAGATTTAAAAAGACAAAAATGAGGACTACGTTAATCAACTGTAGTGCTGGAAATTTACTGAAGTCATAGTTACAAAATAGTGATGTATTTAGGGTACTTTAATAATTCATTGTAAAAAAAACCTTATCCCAAAACTCAAGAATATACATCACCTGTATTTCTGAAAGAAGGTCATGATTATTTAAATGCCTTCATTATACTATTTTCACTTCAGGATAACTTAAAAGATTTTGTCCCGAAGAACGTTATTAGAAACAAACAAATAAACAAATCCCACTACACTAAAAATAAACATAAGATGTCAAGATCTATATTATGATGATGGTTTAAAAAAAAAAATGAAAAAAGCAAACAAATCCACAATGTTTCCATAGCTTATCTCAGTGAATGTATCACAAAGATGCGAAAACATTTTTATAAGAGAGCCTTTGAAGTTTATGTTTTCATTATCTCTCTTCTTGAGAACTATAGATGTGTCATCAGTATAGTAGCTGCATTCAGAATGATAATGTGGATATGATAGTCTGAGCTGCTGTTCTGTTCTGGATAAGAGAAATGTTCTCCACTAAAACAAAAGTTATTACCATTTTGATGGTCTTGGAAGCTGCTAATAATAGTATCCATGAAGTAAGATATATTCTTTGCGACCTGTGTTTAGGAGTGGTAATTAGGAGAAGCACAGTTTCTTTTCAATTACTGACATACGAAGGGCCGTGTTTCTATTTCGATTAATTTGTGTGGGTGTACATGGGTGTATGGGTGTGGATATCTATAGAAAAACTAAGTTTATTACTGGGGTTATTACAGTATCCCATGAAGGAACATGCTGGAGTCCCATGGACTGGAAGTTTCAGAGAAGCCAATGCTAGTCTGGCTCTTTTTACCATCAGCGATATGCATACGGTATCACGTAGAGAGAGTTCTTAAAACAAAATGCTAACAGAAACACGTTGCTTCTAGCAACATCACTGTAACCTCTGGTGAGCTAGATAAAATTATCTGCTTGAAAAAATACCAGTTTGGGTTTTTTCTTATGGTATAATAAGATATTATCTCCTTATTCCCATAGCAAGATGAACTGAATTCTAGAAATAGTTTCCTGGGTTTAACCATAGATATTGCAACATAAATGTTCAACATTTCATGAATCATGAGTATGCCTCATTAAACATTTTAGTAGCGTAATTTAAATTAATTTAGTTTTTCCTGCCAATGTCCTTCCAGAGCCTTCCCTTCTGACTTTCCTTTGCTACACTGACTTGAAAAGATTGAATTTACCCAGTACATACCCTGAAATTTTTCATTAATCCCTGTCCAGATGACAGTTGCAATTATGTCTTCACTGAAGTGATAGATACAAATAATTTTTTTTGAGATCTTGTTTTCAATTATTTAGTGTTGTCTCAGCTGGAGGTCCACACTGGAATACTGTGGTAATGCCACCATGTCAAAGTCCCTGAAAAGGAAGAAATCATTGTCGTTGCAATCTTTTCTTTCTTCTTAGAATAGCTGCAAATTTATCACTCCTGTTTCAAACTCCAACGATCTTCTAAGTATGCAGGGGATTGCCTAATATTAAAAAAAAAAAAAGAAAAATAAAGCAAAACAGAAAATATCCAAGACCTGAACCACATCACTGCTAGATCTGTTTTTTCTTGCTCTCCTTATACAAATGAAGCACCAGAGGAAAATCTGGTGGACTGTAGCCAGCAAATGAAGGGCCTGTTCTTATAGCCACTCATGTAGTTGCTCATAAGAAGAATAACAACAAAAATTAACTCAGATACAACATAACCATATAATTGTGTGCAGCAGAATAGAATCATGTTGAAGAAAGGAAAGAAACAAGAGTTATGGTATGGATAATGCCTGAATATACAACCTTACAGATCTTAGTGAAAAGGACTATGGAAAAAAATATGTAAATGTAAGCCTGGGTCAATGTTTGCAAAAGTTCTAAGACATCTGGTCTCCAGTTTCTTGCTTTTAAGTACTTTCTTCAAAGGTGACAGTATCAGGGATACATTTAACACATTATGTTTGAATAGAGAATAAATTATTAAAAAAGACAGATCTTTAGACATCTTCTTTTTTTATTCAGAAATCTTTCTGTGCCTTAGCATGCACCACAAGTACATACATGAAGAGAGCATACAAAGGCCTTTGTGCATTTTAAGTTAATATTCTTCTTCTGCTCTTATGGAGTCTCTTGTAAACAAACTCAAATGCAGAGGATATTCATTTTTTTTCCATGTTCTCTTGGCTTTACTCATTCAGCCTTTTTAATAAGAATCCTTGCAGTTTTTCCCTATTTCTACAGTTTGCACTTAAAACTATAGAGATAAAATAAGAACAGACAATGGAAATTTATATTTTAAAGATTTCAATAACTGTAAGGTCAACAAACACAGTGAAGTGCTCTGGCTATTAGACATGTAAGGTTCAATAGATGTCACCGATTTGCATAGGACCTGAAGTTCTATTTGTATTCAATTCCTGTCATATACTTTTGTCACTACAGGATGAATGTCTGTGATGAGAAATGTTCAATACACCCTTCACCTAGAGATCTGTGGAAGTCAGATAATACATTACCAGCTGAACCGAACACTTGTTTTTTTAAGATGTCATTTACAATAATCAATAAAATGATTGTTTTGAGTGCTGTGTTCAGGAGCATATCATATTGCAGTGTCCTCCTGGATAATGGATGTTCTTCCCACTCTCATCTAAGTGTACAGAAGGCCGCTTAACCTCTGATTCTCTTATTATTCACTTTACAGTGGAAAAGTAAAAGGAGTTTTAGCTGTGGATGGCTTGTGGCTTGTGAAATTTGTAAGTGCAACTACTGAATGGGCTGATGAAAACCTGAGAAAATTACTGTCAAATCTTATTTTTTGCAGTGGAAAAAAGTGACTACCAAATTTCGTTGGAGAGATGAACTGAAGAAACTGGGCTACAGTGCTTTGCTCAGTAGTAGCTTCCAGGAAATGAGGACAGACCTTTCAAGTTACTTTAGAAGTCTATTATACAGAGCTGGAGAACTAGTACACATTTGCCCTTTTTTTTTTTTTTTTTAAATTTAATCAGAGAATTGCAGAGGCAATAAGGTAATTTGTGTATTTTTTTCTTACGGGAATTGCTCACTTTCTTAATATAATCCTGGGGTAAGGGGACAATATGATTAATCATTCTTGAATCCAAGGACTGTGCAGTTCGCTATACAGCCATGAATGTGTATCTATGAAAGCAGATTTTTGCATATACTGTTCTGTCTACATACATTCTCTTTATCATCAGAAAAGATCTGAAAGATCCAGCATATTCAGCATGTATTTTTAACCTTGCAGAACATGGCTACTTAAGTGATTTTTAGATGGAAGAAGAGCAGTATAACTGGACTGAGTTTTCACATAAATCACTTCCACCAGGAAATGTAACTTTCCTATTGATAATATATGGAAGGCTTATTACTGAACAACAATGGTGAAATAAATTAATTATTCCCAAGTATGTGTAGAGAGACACATCAATAGGCATAGATTTAAGTATAATTCTATTTGCCTTCAAAGTTACTTGTTCAGTGTTAGAAGGAAATTGTTATGATCCTTCTTCAGTATTTTCATGATAATTATAATATAAAAAGGCATAATCCATCAAAAAAATTGTGAATCTATTTTGTATTTTCTGGTGCATGATGTAAAATTATATGCACACACATATAAATGTGCATTTATAAATAATGCATACTTTTTTATAATTAATTATGCTGGTATTTAAAAAAGCATTTGAAAAAATTTTTTTGAATAGCGAATTATATCTTTAACTAAATGGAATAGAAGACAAGTGTAATCTGTAAGGTAATATATACCTTGTTAAAATCATCTTCATGGCCATTTGCTGGCTTGCTCCACTACGTCGCTGTCTGTCTTGTCCTGAAAAGCCAGCACAGGAAACAGATACGGCCCAGCAGGGTATAATAGAGAGGAAGGATGATCTCTCTCAACCTGCTAGTAATCCTCTGCCTAATGTGGCACAAGATACTGCTGGCCTTTGCTGCAAGGACCCATCACTCACTCGTGGTCACCATGGTGTTCACCAGGTGCTTCTCTGCAAAGCTGCTCTCCAGCAGAGCCATAGTGGTGCCTGGCTTTATTCCTTCCAGGGGCAGGACGTGGGATGTGTCTTTGTTGAAGTTCTGGACGTTCCTACTGGCCCATTTTTCCAGCCTGTCAAGGCTCCTCTGAATTGAAAGACAACCCTCTGGTACACCAGCTAAATCTAATTTTGTAACATCTGCAAACTTGCTGAAATTTATTCATCATATTTTAAAGGTAGAAGCTACTAAACCTATGTTTTTATAATTTATCATACAAATCTTCATCTTGCATTCACTTTGAGCAGTATTATGTATTAAAAGACCTCCAATAAATTAGTTACATTACTTGGTGAATAAAATAATTGGGTCTTAGTCATTATGCACAAACGTTTCAGAGTCTGACTGTACATTATTTATTCTCAAAGTATTTTCAGGTACTGAATGTACAATTTGTTTCTACCTCTCCTATATGGTCATTTATTTGACAAACAATAATGTATTTTATTCTAAACTGAAATTGATATTATGTGCTACAAGAAGTGAAATGCTTTGTGAAGGTTACACTTAGAAAGATAGAACTTCAGGGCAGTTTGGGTTGACATAGCCTGTTTTGGAGAAGAAGGAAGTGAATAGTATAAACGTGAGACATTCCTTGACACTAAACAGTGCCAGGGAACAGCCTTGGCCACACTTAGCTTTGTAGCATAAAATGAAACAGCCATGGACCGGGAATCCCATTATGGTGAGCACCAAAGCAGGCGCAAGTTCCAGTGTTCTCATTGCCCAAATTCTTACTTAAGACTGGATAATCCTGTTGTTTGGACAACTTCAGGTTTAAACATTGTGTGTAAAACCTGGAGACATGTTTAAAGGGGCTTCAGGCCTCTAGAGATTTGAGAATTAGACATTACATTAAGCAGTAATTATGTAGTAATTAATTTGCAGCAATTAATACAATCAGACAAATAAATAAATATACTTATGCTTTTGTTGCCATGTGAACTACATTTTTTATCTTTGTTTTTTATGATTTTTTCCCCTTTGCCTATCCTTTGTTTCCATGCCTTTCTCTCCTTCAAAATGCCTTTATATTAACAAAAAAATCCAATTCTTATAATAGAAATTATCTGACAGGAATTCAAATTCCAGCTTGGGAACTCCTATTCTAGTTTTGAATTGTGGTAGAATGAAGGACTCCCCAGATCCAGCTTCCTTTCATTCTTCTTTTTTTCTTTTCTTTCTCCCCAGAACTGAGTCCTGTGGATTTAATCACAATTAAACAAGCATAGAAGGCTTTCTCGTACACATAAATTTATACATAAACTTTCCTTTATTTATAGATGAGCAGATAATACACACACACACTGCATTGCAGAGAGGAAATGGAGATATACGAGTTATTTTTCCATTAGAAAGCATTTCAGTCAATGTCCAAGACAGTAAAAAGCAAATTTACATTCTATAAAACCTATAAAAGGCTGAACAGGGTATTATTAAAGAAAACATGTTCTTGATTTTCTATGGACACTTTCAGGGAATGATGCTGATACAAATATGACAAAAAACACTAGGTGATACATTCACTTCTTTAATTATGGAAGCATTTCTAAGATAAATATTAAAATTATTCATCCTTAATATATTCATCTTAGATATATTGACTCAATATAATGTTCTTCCAGGATTCTGATTCACCTAGAGTTGTGAATCAGAATCTAATAGCTGAAGGTGTTTTTGCTTTTACCTGTGCATGCTTCTGCATTGATGGCTATTGCTTTTCAGAGTGACATCCCTGAAGAGTACTTGCAGAAGACACTAATCACCACTTTTTCATCTGCTGTATTAAACAAAGATGAGAATCATGCCCAGGAGCAGGAGTGGGGGTGACTGCAGCATTGGCCAGGCAGCCCCTGCACCTGTGAGCATCTGGCAGCCTCTGCCATGCACAGTCCAGAGGATCCAAGTGGCACCTCAGGGACAGGGTGCAGATTGTCCCTGCTGTGGCATCGCAGATACAGGGCTGATGTGGGGTCCTGGACTGTGGGGCAAGTGGGTGAAGCCCCAGGAGAAGACCCAATGGGGAGCTGTCTAGGACAAGTCCATCTAGAGCCCTAAAGTCCTAAAATTTTGCTGGTTTTCAGGTGACAGAAAGCTAAACACACTTCATATTTTTTTGAATAAGTCGTTTTAACAGTCATAGTGATGTGTTGATGCATGTTTTTTCCTCTGAAAGCAAATGGAGGTGAGCAGAGGAGGGAACTAGGTTAAGATGAATGCTTGTATTATCTCTCTTCTCACACCACTGAAAATGTTTTCATCCGAAATCTATCACTTTGAATTGGGGTGACCAAAGACTTTAAATTAACATTCTCCTTTTCTAAGCAAGCATTCTCAAATCTTTTTTATGCACACTTTTTCAAAAGAAAGAGAGAAAGAACAGGAAACTCCTCATACTCTTGTTTTCACACACAGAGGCTCATGACAGTTCAATTGTTTCAATCCAAGAGGTATGATGGAAAAGGAAATGAGGAAAGCTCAGGTGGAAAGCTGCAAAATGGATGTGTTATGATTTGTATATCAATAATTAGAAACTGAGCAGTGCAGATGACAGAATGGTCATTTGTTAAATGTCAGACAGAGGAGAGTGTTCTGTACATGCAAACACAGGCACCTTTATTCTGCTACAGAAAAAAAAAGAAGAAAAATAAATAGTGTATGAATAAATATTAATCAGGAAAATTGTTAGCTGAGGAGGGGATTTGACGCTGCAAATTATGACAGACAGCAGAGGGCCAGAATATTCAGTTTGAGGTTTCTTAAATTTGCCTAAGCAGCACAGCTTCAGCTGAAACCTCATTTTCACAGTATGCCTGAGGTTATACTGAATGAGCAGAAAACCTGCACATAATGCATGAAACAGCAAAGCCCAAGAATGCCAGGAGAGACCAGTATTCCGAAAAAAGGCTGTCTTGTGAGAAGACCTTACCCCAGTATTCCTGCACCTGGCTCTAAAGCATTTGCTAGAGGATGGAAGCAAAGATAACAGCAAGAAATTAAATATGGCAAGGAACCACTCGTTTCACTTTCATTCACATCTACTCCATTTAATTTGTAAAACGAGCAACTCAGAAACATAATTATGATTTTCCCAATATTTCTTTAAAAAAATTAAATATGGTAAACCCCAATATATTGGGGAAAGATAAAAGAACAGAAAGGAATGTTAGTGAATGCAAGCTCTGATACTTAAAGGGAGTAGCAGTGAGAGAGAAAGGCAAGAGAGAATTTAGGGACAAAAGTTGATTATTCTAATTTTTATTAGTCCCTTTCTGACCACTGATACTTATTAGTAGAAAAAAAGAGACAGAATACTACAATAGCAGTTCGCTCCTTATTATTAAAGAAACATCTGAAGAGGCAGCTCAAACTATCTACAATATACAAGCTGAATGTTGTCTAAAAATTAGTTACAAGTAGAATTTAGCAAAGAATAGTAGATGAAATATATATTATTTAGAAAAAAATATCATTTTTCTCAGATCTAAATTTTATTTTGAGTGTTTTGAGTTCAGCTATATTTTCATTGCTCTAGGAATTTGTTTCAGTAACATTTTTTCTGGGTTTTGAGCTAATATTTGAACATAAAGTTGTAATTATTCCATATTAACAGATATCATTTAGATAATTTATAGTAGTTTCTCTAGAAGAATTTGACTGTGAGAAATAGTGATATTCTGACTTATGATCCAAACTGGAACAAAATTATATTTTCTAATGAAATTTTTTATTCTAGAAAACATATATAATTCAAAGCCCAAGTCTTTTCCGTGCTACTCTTACAAATTTCACGGTTCTCATGGAAATTTAAAGTAGATGGATAGGGTTAGGAATAATGTATATTAGAGTAGGAAAGTATCAAATAGAAAATAATAACTGTCTTGCATACTTTTAGACAAAATTAGAATTTTTTCAGACATCCAACCAAAAAGTGTTCATATTAGAGGCGAACAGTCACATGAAGCCTAAGTCAGTCATCATATATTAACATGAGTATAAGCATGAATTTTGAACACAAAATGTGTGAACAGTCTTTTGGAAGACAAAGTATCAGTGCTAGTGAGAAAAAGAGTGATGCTGTATAAGAGAAAAACAAATAGATTCAAGAATGTGTAAGTTAAACTTTTATGTGTGTAAAATTTAAAAAATATGGAGTTAATATTTCCAAGGAAGCAGGAAGTGTATTTATGCATTCTTTTTTAATTATTTTATTTAATTATAGTTGTAGTCACTTGGTCTTCTGTGTACTTTATCAATAGTAACTTAAATAACTTCAGTCACAACACTTTCAGAAAATAGGAAAAAATAATTCCTCTCCTTTCCTGCAGGTTTAATTAAACCAGCCAATTTCTCCAAAACACTTGTGGATGCATTGTCAAAATGGGTTTAGAAATTTTTAAATTAATGGTTCTCAGTACATTTCAAGGAAGATTTTCTTTCTGTATTTAAAAGTTTTCATTTAGAGTCCTAGCTTTTCTACTCACTGAAGAACAGCAATTCTGACTACTAATTTTAAAATTTGTATAATTGCTTGAGATCTAGCCTTGTGCTTTTTCCTTCCTTGCTGCAGGCAAGTTCAACCACTTAGGTAAATGAACACTGAATAATAATTGCATTTGGGGAAAGCATACTGGGCCAAATGGTTGTAAGGTAATTTCAGCTCTATAGCTCCTGTCTGAATTCCATTTTGGATTTTGAAAACAAGCAAAAATTAATGAAAATGCTGAATGATCTGGCCTTTTTTTATAGAGTCTTTTGTGAGAAAATATCATCAGTATTTCCACTTCATGTATAGCTTTTTCACAGAAGCTTAATTGTTCATAAAGTTAAGTCTATGATGCTTTTTATTCAATACTTTGTGCAACTACATTGTCCTTAAGTAATTAATATTCCTTTTGGCTGAAGTATTTACCCTTCATCAAAAAGGACAATTATTTATTTAGTGAATATCCATTAGATTGACTGATACACAAATTTCTTTAGCTGGTTTATCTGCAAATTTGTGAGGAATGATTATTTTCCCACAGTAGGTTAATTGCCATTGTGACAATATTACCAGTATATTTCCTATCCAAGATTCTATTTTTGTTTTCACTTAAGTGAATATCACAGTCCCATTACACAGCTGGAGAACCAGTCAATCAAGAGTTGACGAATTATGAAAAGTAAATAATTTTGAATTCTTGGTAGGTTTAAGTCTCTTAGTTAAAAGGTTAATTAAGGCTGAAATTAATCACAAGCAATTGGTTTATTTTTTATCATGCAGTGAATGGCTATGTATGAGTAGCCATTATTATCTAAAGAAGATGATGAGGTCTTTCCATAATATTATGAGTTTATCAGTGGAAATATTCCGGGATAAGTTTAGGATAAGAAGGGCTGACACTGCCACGTCACTTTCAGTGACAGCATTGCAATCAAGTAGGTACTGCCCGTACCAGCCTTGCTTCAGTGAGAGAAATCAACTGCCTCAGGTCTGTCATGTCCTAGTTGTCCTCTGCAAAATTTGGAACAAGTATATTCAACTTCCTACTTATGGAAGATCAGGATGGTGTCCTTTCTGTATGATGCTGCACTAAGTGGGGACTTTAAACTACTTTTAAGATGGAAAAGACAATTAAAAAAGATAATAATCTCTAGCAATTCTGGTCTATGAACCCTTCTAGAAGTGCCAATAGAGTATTTGAGTAATTTGGGTTTCTCCTCTTGCCAAATATGGATTCTTCTGCTTTCATCAATGAATTAAAGACTTATTTTAAGCAAAATATAACCTATATTATTTTTAACTCTTTATCACCTTAAGATAATGGTTAATGTCAGGATCCAGATTATTTAAGGTAGTCACTTGAATTTTCATTCACTTTACACTCAAGAATAATTTTGAAAATTGCATGGTAACACTATACACAATAATAATTGTGCATCATTCTATGCACAATTCTATATATATCATTGTATATGTAATTTGTATATGTGCAATGGAAATTATATAATACTTGCAATGGATATCATATAGTAATTATATTTTATAATGCAAAATACCTTGGTTATTTACATTAGATATGTTTTATATTTCAGACACCAATACGAGTTTATGTGTATTTGTTCCTGTATGTGTAGTGTTTACTGTAAGAAACCTGTACTGAACAATAATTTGAAACTATTCATTCCTTTAAGTAGAGGTCTTCTTCCAAAGGAGAATATTACATAGTGAATCACTGGCTCTACTACTCATGGAAGTGTTATATTCCTAATTTTTCTCCTGATATATGTCATAATCTTAGGCTCAAAGTAAAATCAATGTTTTATCTTTGTGTTTAAGAAAATGAGCTGCTGATTTCTGCCAATACATTTTGTCTTAGAAAACACAAGCAAAAAGCTTATTAACATCTTTGCTTCTGCTGCCTCTTAGAAGAGAATTGTTCATTACAATGAGAATGGAAATACAATTTGGCAAAGCTTGTTGCAACTCTTACAGATGCATGCAATAAATTACTGAAGAAGGAAGATAGAGCTCTTCATGTCATATTAAAGTCATTATCTGTCGTATATTCAGCTATGCAAGAAAGTTATGTAACAGAACGGGGGGCAACAGGCCCAATAGATTTCAGAATCATTTTAAGATTAAAAAAAATGAAGGGGGTCTCAAAAAAAAAAGAATACCATCAGAAGGAAGTACTTTTATTTTATATAATGTTACTATAATTAATATTATTATATGTTATTATATTACTATATATAATTATATTAATGATAAAAATATTTTTATAATTATAGATTGATTTAATGATGATGTTACAGACTGAAATAGTAATAGAAGTCACACTAATTCTGGAAAGGGAGAAGAAAGAATCAACTTGGAAAACCTGTTCTAAATATATTTTATACTGAATGAATAACTTTAAACATCTGTTTCACCTTACTGAAACCAGTTGAATGTAAGAATTAATATAATTTTTAGCATACATTTTCTTATATGCAAATAAGAAATTATTTACTGTAGTTAGGACTGTAAAATGGGGATTTAGTTAGATCTTGATTTGCAGTAATTCTGGGAAGAGACAGGTCATTTGCTTTTGAATATCTTGCTCGCTAAAATAAAACAATGGCCATTTCCAAAAAAATTACTGTTACGTGAGCAGCTGGTGAGTTTAGCAACTTTAATTGCTTATCTTAGAGTCAAATTGCTAAAAATAAGGAATGAACTCAAGAAATGGGTGTTCTGATTGAATTCTGAAGTGAAAACTTCAACACTAGTAATCAAAATTACACCACATAATAATGAAAAATAGAACCTCCGCCACTTCATAGCTTCAAAATATGTGTCTTCATTATGTATTTACAAAGCAGTTTACCCCAATTTTCTTTCTGTCTTTTGTTTTCCTATTAAAATATCCATGCTTTGTTTGAATTCAGGTGTTTCCTTACAGACATTCTAAAGTCCTGGTTCTAAGTGACAGGGATATCAATTCTCATATTCTTCCCACTTAACTTCTTTTGGAAATTAGTATTGTCTTTAAAACTTATCTGCTGAAATATAGAAGTATGTTTCCTTATTAAATACTTGGAGATGTAACTAATTTGCTCAATAAATTTGTTAGAAGCCAGTTAATATTTAATGAAAATATAGTTACAAGCATGCTCTCAGATTTATTAACCTTGAAGTGGCAGAGAGTTGTCAGATATTTATACTAACAAACATATCAGGAGTAGAAAACTAACTTTCTGTCGTTTCTGAAAATATGTAATGTATTTCTTAAAAAAAAATTGTTCTGCTACAAAATTATAAATAATTTACTATTAGAGAAAAAAACATCGCTGGTAATCTATATTTTTAAACTTTCACACAAGAACGTGTGAAATGAAATCTTTCATTTCAGATTTGCTAAGACTCTTTCCTGCTGGCAAAACTGCTAATTAAAAGACTATATCATTTCATGATCTTTCACTAAACCATTCAAACCTTTAGTCACCGTACAGAGACGTGCCCTAATCAGTTCCACTGGGAGTGCATCTGTTCCCGTGCCTGGTATTCCATACAGAAACTCATGTTTCCTCACGTGCTGGTTTTGGCTGAGTTATTTGCTGTGCACCAGCCCGTATGCTGCCACGTTTTGGATTTGTGGCCAAGCCAGTGCTGATAACACGGCGATGTTTTCGTTATTGCTAAGCAGGGCTTGCACAGCATCCAGGCCTTTTCTGTCTTCACACCATCATCACGAGAAGTGAGGAGCGAGCACAGCTGGGACAGCTGAGTCCAACTGACTGCAGGGATATATTCCACGCCATTTAGTGTCATGCACAGTGTATAAACAGAGGGAAGAGGATGGAAGCGAGGGACACTCGGAGTGATGATGTTTGGCTTCCCGCTTCCCAAGTCACTGTTACTTGTGATGGAGCCCTGCTTTCCTGGAGATGACTGAACACCTGCCTGCCTTTGGGAAGTGGTGAATGAATTCCTTCTATTGCCTTGATAGAGCATGCAGCTTTTGCTTTGCCTGTTAAACTGTCTTTATCTCAACCCACAAGACTTTTACCCTCCCAGTTCTCTCCCCATTTCACTTTGGGAAGTGAGCAAGTGACTTCACAGGTCTGAGCTGCCCACCGGCATTAAACCACAACTCAGAAATAATTGCAACAGTGTTTCTTGAGTGTGGAGAAAGAGGGAATAATTGTTTAAGCAATTAGTACTTGCAGGACTAGTGTCTTTACAGGCATAAAATGAAAACATAGTGAGAATATGTTTTAAAAACATTACCTCCAATTTTAGAGTCATTACTGCACTTTTACAGCTGTGTTCTACTGTAACTCATTTTATAAAAAAGTCAAGAAGCAAATAACTTTAGTCAAGAAAATTATTTAGCTAGAAAGAGAATGAAGCTATGTGGATTGAGGTTTCCTTCTATGACAGTTATGTTTATTTATACTAGTAAATATTATCAAGGTGTTGGTCATGGTAGTTTATCTAAGCTACCTTCAAGTTTTTAGCTCCATGACTATTGTATAAGATAGAAAAAATTTAGACATCTAGCATGAGGTTTATTCTTAGTGAGGAAAGAATATTTTGTAGAATTAAAATTAGTCATAAATGCTTCATATAATCCATTATTTAATTCCCACCCCACCCACACCCCAGGAAACTTTGGAAGTATAAAGTTTTCAAACTCATGGAAATAATCAAAGATGTATCTTTCATTACTAGATCTACGGGAACTGTGGTACCTAGGAATAATGCACCTCCTTTGTCTTCCTTGAAATTCCACAGGCTTATTTTCAAGTACTCATGAAATTGCTGGTTAACCTAATTTCCATTCTTTACAAGTCACCTTTTGCATATACCTTACAAAATTATTTTCAGTGTTCTGAAGGTTGTATGCATTTGTATTTCGCACTGTTTATATGATGGTGAGTGTAAGTTTACACTCATTAAATGCAATGAATTCTCCTAAAGCCTGATCTATCCATGCTGACAGTCTTCTCATTGACATTGGTTTAGATTCATGATTATTACTTCTCTGCACAGGAACTATATTTTTTATTATTAATTTTTAACCTAATAAAGTATTCACTATATTGTGTGCAGCTGTATCTCACATGTATATTTATATAATCTCAGCAAGCAGCTGATATTACACTGGAATGTGAGCCATGAGTATTACTCTTTCTCTGTCAGCTTTCTCTCACTCTTTTTTTTCTCCTAATTTCCTCTTCTTGAAGTCCAGGTAACTTAAAGTTGGGTAGCTAGATTTTGCTAAGTCAATGCCTTGTGAAATACTTTATTTCAATTGAATGGTGCTTTAAAATTTGCCAAGTACCCTTGTTTTCCAAAGTTTGTGAGTAAAAGTTTATTGTATAACCTCCTGAGAACATTGTCACATGTGTTGCCTCAGGGTATAAAAATTCCTAAGCCCCTTTAAAGGAGCTCATCAAGCAAGTCCTGGCTTTCACATCTATATCTTTTATTTACAAAATAAGAAAACAAAGTGTTATTTGTAACATCTACTGATATTGCATCTAGTAGTATATGAGGACACATCTTGCAGCCATGTTATCAAAACAGGAATAAGAATTTACCTGTTTGGGTTCAGTTCAAAGGTATCAAATAGAAGAATTATTTAATAAGTATGATGATAATTTTCCATTTATTTAAAAAATGAACCAAAAAACCTCCAAACACTTAGTAGATTATTCTCATGAGGTTTCTACTTCATTTTGAATGTCTGCATTATTTCTGACACATTCAAAGCTTTCTTCTGTTTGTTACACTATGAATATTTTATTAATAATCTGGATTTGGCAAAGACAATACCAGTGTAGAACATTTGAGAATAGAATTGCCCAAATGTCAAAAGGAAGCCTTTCATATGATATCAGTATTTTGGATGAGCTACTTCATTATTTGGCTTTGTGTTTCAAAAGAATGTGTTTGCAGTTCGGCTTATTCTGCGACACACATGGAAGTGCACTGCATTCTGGTTGTTTACCAGTTGTACTCCATGCATTCTCAAGGTTATTTTTCCCTTTCAGGAAATTTGCTCTTTTTCATGTTCAGCCACCCTCAAATATTCTGACTGCTCTCCAACAGGACTCCTATACTGAGGACACCATTTGTACCCAACATTTGTCCTCCAGAAAAGTTTTAAGCAGCTGCATTGTCATTAAATTCAAATGAAAAGAAAAACAACATGGATTTTAATTGTCTTTGCCCCAGAAAAATGGAAGAGTTCTCTCTACTATGAATATAAATTTTCACACTCTTAAAATTAATTCGTGTTTCTCATTGCTACTCTGCATTTTCTGTTACAGCACTGAGAACACTGTGACACTTCTAGCTGTCTTGTGGTTACAAAATTCTACTTGAAAGCGTTGGAAAGGGAAGCTAGCGGTCAAATTAACATTGTAAGTTCAGAAAAGCTAAAATACTGTTGGTTTCACAAAGGATGTTGTTTGGCAAAAAACCTGCCCTTGAGAGTCTCTTTTATGTACTCTATAATATCTATGCTGAGATCTATGAAGCATGTTCTCTTTCTAATTTTTTTTTCTCTATGCAGAAAAAATGAGAAGGAAATGAAGCAGAGAGAAAACCTTGAGGTCTTTCACTTCTTCAATTAAAAGTGTGGCAAGGGAGGCATCATTTGGTTAAATCAGCAGATTTTTAAGTTACCTGTTATTTTCCTTCATTGCGTATCCATTTAAACAGGTTTTTTTTAAAAAGTGTAATTTTTGTGGTAGTATTTGCAATAAATCCTTTTTATAATTAACCCTTCAGGGGAATTTGTACAAGCAAGTGTAGCAACAGTGGAAGGATATATGTCCATCTGGCAGGAATATCACCATCAACAGGCATCATGTGGTAGCTCTTACATAATCTCTAGAAGAGAGTGAAATAGACCATATTCTGGGCTCTAACTAATTCAACTAACATAACTTGATTAGAAGATACAGGCACCTAAACATAGGCTGAAGAAAAACACCCAGACCACCACACCTCGAGAATCCCCTTAAGTATGGAAACACCTACATTAGTGAATTCAGCTTTTTGTTTTGGGAGATTTGTTTGGTTTTTTAAATTTAATTTAAGTTTTGTTTTGTTTTGTTTTAATTTACCTGTGTGATATGTAACAATAACATCTACTGAATGTCAGGAATGTGTGCTGATATGTACCATACACGACCAAACTTACATAGGATGGTTTACTACCAATAATGTACTTAATTTTAAGATTTAAATTAGACAGATTTAAGTTCATGCTGTTCTTTTCATGAGAAGTATCCCTTGTCTGACTCCAGTTGTCAACATTCTTAATACTTCATTTTCCTCTGTTATTAATCCTTTGACTTAATTATAATAATTTAAGCACTGATGTGTCTTTTCATACTCCTTACTTGGTTTGAGATTAACAATGGGTTTTCCAAAACAACAAGTAATTATAAAACAGTCTATAAAATTGCCTATAAATTAGATGTAGATGTTAAAAATATTTTTGACAAATGAACATTTTTCAGGGCAACAGGCTAGGTTTGGTCTGCTCTTTCCCATGTTAGTAAAGAAAAATGGAGCCACTTATATGAATGTTATTAAAAAGCTTCTTTCTGCTTACACAGATTAGTAATTAAATGACACTTTAGTTGCCCTCTGATCTTTTTTTCCCCTCTTTTAAATTACATTTTAAGAATGACATTTAAAAAAAGATTATAATTGTGACATGAGTAAAAAATAAACTTACTGCCTCAAAATATAAAGCAATAATAGAGTCTCTGAAATGTGTGTGATACAAACAGAACAGCTTATATTGGGAGACAGCTTTTGAAATTAATTTTGGGAGATTTCATAGGTATCTGACATTGACTATACCTAGAAATGTGACACATGAATATTTTTGTTCTGTTTGATTATCTAAAACTAAGCAGACATGTTTGCTATTTGAGAATGTTAATATAAAATTTATAGAAGTTTATGGTTATCAAGAAATACTTTGATTTCACAGGTGTGCTACAGAAGTCAAATGGAAATACACATTTTATTTTATTCTGAAATAAAAAATCTTTTCCTGTGTCAACCATGTTGAAATGACCAGAAACCTCTTTTCAAGTTTCACGTAGAAGCTATTAATTTGATACGTAAATTATTATTTAGCTGAGGTCTTGATTTTTCCTGTAGAAATGTTAGTCTTACTTGCACGTGTTGCTTTCACTCAGAATCTTCAAGACATAAAAGCAACAGTGCTGAAGAATACATTGAGATACAGCTCTGTCTTGGCTTCCTAATATTTGTCTGAATGAAGGCTGGGCTTTTATTCACCCAGCTGCAGGGCCTTACAGATACAGGCAGGGATTGTACAATATATCCATCATTTTTATTATTTTGGAAAATACTGATATTTAAAGCTGGTTGCAAATCTTTGCGTGCAAGTAAGTATGGGATCTCCATTCACACTGCATTTTGCAGATTGCAATAATGGATGTAGAAGTGACACTGATGACAAGCCTTCTGAAATGGAGTTTCATTTACACCCTTCTAAAGGGTGCTGAAGTGCTGTGGAGGGTTCAAAGAACTAGAATAGTGACTCAAGTGGAACTGTCTTAATAGGATGTTAAAAGGGAATTTGGTTACAATTTTACACATATCAAGATGGACAGAACATATAACAATACACAAGACTTTAACCAAACTAAGGAATAGCTGACTTTGATTTGGTGGAATTTCAACTAAGAAAAGACTAAGTTGGAAGACAGATCAATATTTGATTTGAACAGTGTTGATTAACAGAAAAACAATAAATAAAGTTCTGTGAAAGTCACTCATAATTCAAAGTATTGAAATCATAAATAGATATTTTTCTAAAGAACATGTTTTAGCTCCAGCACAAGTTTTTGATCATACAAGTATAAAAAAGGACAGTCTCTTCCATGACGAAGAACTACTAGTAGAAATTCTAACATTATGCAATATATCGGCTAAATCATAAAAAATATTTATTTTAGGAACACTGAAGTATTTAAATATTTAAATTTTTTAATAATCTGTGCATATTGATAATTTAATTAGAAAAGAGAATAAACCAAAAGGAAGCAGTACTGAGAGATCATTTATTATCACTAAACTGTTTGCAATTACCTCTAGTGCTGTTGTATCACAAGAATTCAGTTGTGGTAATCAGCTATAAACACTAAAGAGGGAGAAAAATAAATATCAAAATATTTTAATTTCATACCTATATCTATTGAAAGGGATGTGCTAAATGTTTTAATTACTTCTGCCATTTATGGTCACCTTCAAACTACTTCCTGTTTTTAAATTATTAATACTACTTTAAAACATTTCTTTCATTCTACTTTGGTTTTTGTTTAAGTCCTCTTACTTGAAAAATAGCTGTTCATGGTTTATATCAGAGTACAGAACAGACTTTCTAATCTGCCTCGATACATTCAAATTGTTTTTCACCTGCAGGTCAAGTTATATAACTTTGCCTAGTTACAACAATTGAATTTCTCCCTCTGCAGCTCATAACTTGGTATTTGAATTCATCATTACAGAGCTTTAAACAGCCATCTTCATTGACTGAGGATATTACTCGTTTATCTGTTAGATAAGAGGCATGTGGTGAAAATATCCGAGAGAGTGAACATTCAGTAGTGCTTTGGATTAAGTTATTATGCATTGAAGTCAGTATACAGTGACATTTCCTACTTTATCAGTGAAGTTTCAAAAAATATAAACATCCACTTTTATTTTTATGCACTATTTTCTGTGCATTTGTGTTAGTAAGAGGGAATGTTATTGAATGTTATTTATTGTACCTTGAATTATGACACTGTCTTGGTGCAGGTGCAGGTATTGTGTTACCTTTCAAGTGTAAGAAGTATACTTAATGTCTTATGCCTGATTCCATAGGAAACTATTACAGCAGGCTGTGCAAGGTGCGTCACAAAACTTCATCAGAAATACATGATCTCTAAGACAACTCTTGGTTATACCTTCTATTAGGATACAGCTATTCCCAGACCTGGATACAGCTATTCCCAAGCTTGTGCTAGACAAAGGACACAGCCAGCCATGCCCTAGAGCCTCGGGCTCTGTCCCTACCCCATGTCCACAGGACAGGGCTGCCTTCTGCAGAGGGCAGAAGCAGGAAGTCAGAGGGGGCACTGGGCTGCAAGGTGGCACAGGGACAATGCTCAGATCCTGTGAGTGCAGTGGCCATGACCAGTCCGTAAATCACAAGTACTGTCAAGGTCCTTCTGAAGGGCTCCACAACACTCTGAGGTATCGGCCACTCCTCCCAGCTTGTCATCAGCAAATTTGCTAAGGGTGATTTGACATGGGAATTGATGTTTTTCATTTAGTATATATTAAAATAAACAAATAGAAGATACTAAATATATTCATCTAGATGCAATGAACGCCAGGTAAAAAGTGAATTTTACTTTTTTAAGTGAGGTAGAGATCAGAGAATGGTCTATTCAGAGTAAGATGAGAAAGTGATGTACAAGCAAAGTATAGACAGATTCCCATGGGAGAACCTGGCAAACAGTTTCTTTACTGGACTCACTAATAGAAAGCAGTGAGCAATTCAATAGATTTAACCTTCCCTAACAGAAAGGGTAGATCCATACATGCTCACCCTTGGCAACAGACAATCTATTACTTCTCAAGCAAGAGTTCAGAACTTTCATCTGACTGCTGTTACACACTTTGCAGTATTTCCAATGTACTCCAAAATACATTCTAAAAATTTGCAAAGTACGCTGTAAGAATGTGCAAAATACAAAGTATGAAGCAAACCTGCAGTGCAGCAAATGTCCATGGTAGCCATTTGCTGTGTCAAAAGGCCCAAAATCATTTACCAAAATCTATCCAGGTAGAGAAGAGCTAAGTCTCTACATGAAACAAAAGCTACAGTAGAAACATCTGGTATTACCTTAAGCTTGTCTAATGTGAACTTTTTCCATTGTTTGGTAATGCTTCAGTTTTCTAATTAATATCTCAGATTTAAGACATTGCACTGGACTGAAAAGAGCTTGAGACAGAACTATGTCTCTTCTGTGGGATTAAGATCCTTTTTATATCACCATTTTTGTAGAAGGTGTAAATCTGTTGATACTATTTGTCGATAATGCTTTTACTGTTAAATTTAAAAATCACGAAGACAACACAGTGCCTACCAGATTTTCTTTTTAATAAACTATTAATTTACATGTCCCTCAGCAATCTTTAATTTAGGTCTAGAGCAGCATAACCACCTTACCTCTCTAAGCAGAGCCTAACTGGTTTTGCACACTAAGCCAAGTCAGCAGCTGGACTTGTTTATTTCTGAAATAAGGCCTACCCTAGACACTTGAAACAGGGATTTCAGTTAAAATTCACTATCACTGCCTCTTTTCTATGGAATTTTTTGCTAGTGGTCTTATAGGGATTCTGCATCACCCTAGGGAATTGGGAAAGAACTGATCACTTTATCAGAGCTTAAAAGAAGTGATAAAATAAAAATTAACTGTGTTTACTCTTCTATCAAGATCTTAGAAAGCGATTCAACAATGCTGTCATTAATATATTTGGAACAATACATACCCTATAACACTACAATATTCCTTATAATAATTCCTGGTATTTAGGCAGAAGAGAGAGGTACAAAGATTCATCTATTTGATTCCTATTAAGTGAGTATATGATAGCCAAATCATAACAAATTTTGGTGCCAGTAATGTCTTTTATACATATATATATATACTTATATACTACACAGAAGTACAGAAGTAAAGATTTTTTGTAACGGCATGAAACCTTTCCAATTACTATAATAAGGCGAATATCTACTACGTGATTATCAAAAACTGGGCAAAGACATAAAGACTGAATCAGCTTCTATGGGTACTATTCAGAACAATAACTTTAACCATTAAATAAATGGAATAAGTTTTACACAAAGTACTTTTGATTTTGCAGGTCGTCTTGAATAACATATTATTCAAATTAAACAAATAGCAAAAACTTATGACTCACTTTTTCCAGTAATTGAAATGTTTTATTCATAAATTGTGCCGGTTTGGACACAAATCCAGGAGAAAACAACCCAAAAAGAGAGTCTCTCTCTCTTTCTCTCCTGCCTGCCAGGCAAGCAGGCCCCGGCAGCCCCTACCCCACAGGTTCGGGAAAATAATTTCTTGAATGAAAGTGAAAAAACCCTGATTATTTAACAAACAGATTCCCCCGCAGGCATGGGGCAGAAAAGGATACTGAACCCCCCCTCCCTCGCCCCCTAAAAGAGTCTGGTGGATCTTAGAGTTCTTTCTGTAGGTAAAACCTGCAGTCCTACTCTGGGCCGGGCTGGCCAGGCAGGGTCCGACGATCCCCCTTGGAGGGTCCCACCGAGCAGGTCCGGAGATGGGAGCTGGTCTCAGATGGAAAGCAAGCCAAAAACAGTCCAAAAAGGAACAGAAGCCGCTGAGGCAGATCACAGTCCCTTCTCCGCTGAAAGCCGAAGAAGCTAGAGAAAAACTCCCTTTCTAAGTCTTAACTGGCAAAAACACTGCCTGCAGAAGTATGTAAACATCCTAACTGCAAGGTCATCTAGCCGCTTTGAAGAGGTTCTTTGGCTTGTGTCCCTCCCCTCTTTTCAATTTAAAGGTACACTAGAGATCAAGCAGAGGATGGGGAATACAGTATTGTCGTAAAATCACCCCAAGAACCCTATGTACATTCATATATAAAGGGAGCTTCTATATAAAATTGACACAGCATGGGAGTATTTCATGTAAATACACTGTATTGCCTCCAAAATTCTCTGTTGGTTAGATAAGAAATTCTGTCAAACACATGAATTTATAAAAACTTCAATTTATATTTCATTGTTGCAGGGCAAGATTATTTTCACACAAAGTAATCTGGATTTCTGCTTCAATGACTTCATCCACAAAAACCATTGTATTGTTAAAATCAGTGAAACTCCTTGTATCTTTCACGTAGACTAAATCAAACCTCTAGGAGTGGATTCAGTGGTCCAAGAAACCAAAGAACTTCAAGTTTACGCTCTTTAAGATTTCTACTTAAGTGACAGCCATTTTAATTATTTAAACATACAGTCATTTTGCTAGTGGTACCACAGCATTTCCTGCCAAGAGAAAAACTTGCAATTTCCAAACTTTTTCTTTATTGCTCTAAGTTGCCACTATCTCCTGAATCGATAGTAGTGCCT
Source organism: Callaeas wilsoni (assembly GCA_013398955.1). Classification (NCBI taxonomy): domain Eukaryota; kingdom Metazoa; phylum Chordata; class Aves; order Passeriformes; family Callaeidae; genus Callaeas; species Callaeas wilsoni. The sequence continues at coordinate 580,525 of VWPU01017674.1, read as the reverse complement.
GTGCGAGCTCGATAGTCTGAACCACATTTGACTGGGTCATACTTGACCTCGTTGTCCTGTATTTCCCTAGAAGTCTCACAAACCTAAGCAAACATTGCTTAATTCTGATCAGACTTGAATGGAGCCCACGTAGATACAACTCCATCTTTTGGAAAACAAAAGATAATATTAAATGGTAATTAAGGTCTCTTTGATAAGCTTCTTGGTAGTAAAACCTGAAACTCAGTATATATGTTCCCTTTATAGGATATATTAAAGACAACTTAAGTCATAGACTCTAAGAATTGGATATCAATGCTTGTGACATGAACATTTCTCTTGGTGATCCTTTGAGACCTACACCTGGGTGCTGCTGTAGGTTCTGATTCACCTGATCCGACATTGCTGTGCAATTCTTCCAGATAAATGAAGGACAATATGTCTATTTCAGTATCTTTGAATCTGTGATTTTGAAGATTAAGAGAGAATGGAAGCACTTTGTTAGTGCGGGTGCTTGATACTGGAGAATTTGGGAGGGGTGAGGGGGAAAGAAGAGAGAAACCTTATCATTCCAAGACAAAGATAGGATGAGAGGATACTGAGACTTACACAGCAAAGGTATAGATTAAGGAGGTGAACGAGGATCTCAACCTCAGCCCCAAGTGGAACATATATACAAACTCTGGCACCCCAAATCACCAAATTATATGCTGACACTGATTCTTTAAATTTACCATACATGCAGAAGTTGTGATACTTTTTAAACTCTCCATACCCCTTCAACAGTGAGCATGTTTTTTTGGTTTTGTTTTTTTTCCTGAAAGCCATCATTTCAATTTCAGCAGCAAAAAAAGGCCCAAACACATCCATTCTTCCTATTTTAGTGATGATCTAATCATCATTCATTTGGCTATAAGTCTTTTTGTTTGTGTGTTTAGTAACCAAAAATTCCTTGATGATGTCCTATTATGCATTGGTCATACCTGCAGCTTCCTAAATCCACGTGATCAGTTGGATATAACACAGTTTGGCAGTGTAGAAAACAGGTCTTCCAATGTGTTGAAGTAATTGGAACAAGGATTATGTCTATGGTAAGGAAGAGGAGTAGTGCCTGGAGCAGTTATCTTTGCAATGACAGCAGTGCACTTTAGTGAGAATAAAGGTAAGTGTCTATCTTCATGACATACAATATGGGCTACTGACTCATCAAGCTGTTTCTCATTTGTCTAGTTAGATTCTCATGCTTTCATTTTTATGTTCCTTGTAATTAGCACTATGTTCTTATCAGACTAACAATTTTTTTTGAAGGGAAAAAATCCTACCCAAACCCCCACATGCTTCTCAGAGGAGGAAAAACACACCTACTCAGTCATTGACTGGAACTGTGGTGCATGTTTCAAAATGTTAGTCTTTGCTATCTTCCAAATTTCTATTTATGTGTATGCAGCTTGTTGTAAACCAGAAGTGTTTCCAATATGTTCTTCGAGGGGTGTGTGTGCATTTATTGATTTATTTATCATTTGAAAGCAATGTTTGCCTATTTATAAAACATGAGCCATGACACTTGAAAATACCTCACAGAAATTCTCACCTTGAGGACAGCCAACTAGTACTTCAGTGAAATTAAATGCTGTGACTAATGCCAGCAATTATCCTCCTTTATTAATAGCTATAAAGGGCCTATTTGTTTCCATGTTGGTGCTTACCAAATTGATCTGTTTCAGTGACTGCTGAAGTGCAGATTTATTAGTATTTCTCTCAGTATTGGAGCAGGAGAGCAGCAGACACAGATCTGCTCAGAGAAAAGTTAAATGGAGTTTTTTTGTAATTACAAATTTATGACACGGAACTGACAACCAGGAGAGGCTGCAATGAGGATTGCTGAGAGTCTGGTCACTGCACTAAAATCAGAGTACAACAGCATCGGTACAAGACCATCCCCTCAACATCTGATTCAGCTGAAACCACTTAAAGATTACACCAAAAGACCATACATGAAATCTCACAATTTAGGTATTTAAAGTTTTATGGAGTGAGAGCAATGTTTTATAAGTTGAAAAAGAGCAGTGTGAAAGAGAGAGACCAACAGTGACAGTGTAGTTACAACCATGTTTTTCATTTAGCTCTGATTTCACGCACCAGGCAATGAAAGGTAAATTCTAACTTTCATTGAAAATTCAAGTTTCAGCAGAGATATTAGGAAGGTACTGTACTAATACCAGATTAATGAAGAAGATGTTAGTACATTCCCCTTTTATTTTTTTGGCTTGTGCTAGAGCTGAGTACTACTCCAGTCAGCTTTTACTTTCAGAAGATTTAATTACCATAATTAATGTTAACTTTGCATTGATTAAAGTGCCTCAAAGGAATTACGTTAAGGTAGCATGCTTAAGGTCCAGACTCTATATGCAGATAAAACAGATACAGTTAAAAGTCTTGTGATTTGTACTTCTCTTTGTAATAGAATGCAGCCTTGAAAGGCAAATCTATCCAGTCACAGATTTCAATCTGACCTGACAGAAAACTTACAAATATTCCTGGAGTAATTTCTCATTTTAAAAGAAAATAATTCATTTAGCTAAAAGTATGAACTGCAGCAAAGTCTGTCTTCAGACATCTAAGCATATTTTCAACATGAGTGTTTATTTTGTTATGGATATTCATCTGATTTTGTATTACAGCACTGCTTAGGTGCCTAACAGCAAACACTCTACTATTGCATAAGATACAGCCCTAGCCAGGACAAAGCACATTAACAGTACAGGAAATGACAATTTATGTCCAGTACACAAAGGTGCAAAGTTTACTCTCAGGTTTTATGGGGGACTCAGAAAAATTCCAGTCAGCTCCAAGCCTGCAGAGTCCTGTATGGTCAACCTTGAACTCATATTCTTGGCTGCTGTCCAGTATTCCTATGCTCTTCAAACATAGATCTATTTCTGGTATTCACAGTGCATGATGTAAATTTCACTACTTTCTGCCACAGGTTTATGTATTAATTTGGGAGGTGGAGCTAGGGACTGGTGCAACTTGAAGCAATCATTTTGTCTTGTCCTTCACTTGCTGCCTAGGAGAAGAGACTGACACTCCCCTGACCACAACCTGCTTTTAGACTGTTGGAGAGAGCAATAAGGTCCTTCCTGAGCCTCCTTTTCTCCAGGCTGAACACTCCCAATTGCCTCACCTGCTCCTTGTCAGACCTGTGCTCCAAACCCTTCCCCAGCTCCATTGCCCTTCTCTGGACTCGCTCCATCCCCTCAATGCCTTTCTTGTAGTGAGGGTCCCAAAACTGAGCACAGGATTTGAGGCATGGCCTCACCAGTGCAGAGTACAGGGGGACAATCCCTGCCCTGGTCCTGCTGCCACACTATTGCTGAGCCAGCCCAGGTGCCCTTGGCTTTCTTGGTCCCCTGGGCACACTGTTGGCTGATATTCAGCTTACTGTCAATCAACATCCCCAGGTGCTTTTCTGCCAGGCACCTTTCCAGCTACTCTTCCCCGAATCTGGTGCATTGCGTGGGGTTGTTGTGACCCAAAGGCAGGACCCAGGACTTTACCTTGTTGAAGCTCATGCAATTTGCCTCAGCCCATCAATGCAGCCTGTCCCGATCCCCCTGTAGAGCCTTCGTACCCTCCAGCAGATCAGCACTGTGCCTAGCTTGGAGTGCTAGGTGCTCTTGATACCCTTGTCCAGATCATTGATAAAGATATTAAACAGGACTGTTCCCGACATTGAGGCCTGGGAAACGCCACTGGTGACTGGCCACCAGCTGGATGTATTTCACTCACCACCACTCTTTGAGCCCGGCCATCCAGCCACTGTAGCTTCCCTGACATAAGGACTGCCTATAAAAATATGGAAGATTAGGTTCTGATTACTTTGTTGGTGTCATTCAAATTATGGCAACACAGTAATGTGCCACTTAATTTTACTTTTACAGTACTTTTCTTTCTTTCAATCTGCTTTTCATTAATGGAAAATTAAGGAAAATTAAACCATATATCAAGTGTTGCCAATGCACAGAAACCATGATTATTTTGAAAGCATTATGAAAACGCTTGTAAAATGGCACATAAAGGTTATTCTGAGCTTCTGCACAGCTCAATCTAGTAAGTCATATTAGGAAAATGATCACTGGATTAGCGCTTGCACAAACAATTTTGAGGCTAGTTACAGCCTGAAAATAAAAACGAAAATAAAATTTGATGTTACAAATGCTGATAAGTGTAGTCAGTAGTTGAAATGTCTGTTATTAATTCATCCAGATTTGAGCTATGGATATGTTATAAAGATAAGCAGACATTGTTAATAAAATTGAAACTTCCAGTATTGTCATCTAGAAAACCATTCATAGAATAGAAAGATTGATTTTAATCAGTGAATGCATGGAAAAAGTACAGAATGTTTCATAACACTGAGTTATTTGAATGCTTTAGTCCCAGATGGTATTTGTATATTCAGCCTCTCCATTCCTTCCAAGGTGAAAAACAAAAGTAAACAAAGAACAAAACACACTTGTTTGCTCTCATTGAAACCATCTTGAATATTTTAAATATAATCACTTCAAACCATGAACCCTTCCTCTTACTAAAATTCATTCTGTAACACAAGAAATACCAACTATTTCTAGGAAAACTAAGCTGTTTTCACCATTCTATCCCAAAGAGTAAATCATGTCAGTGATGTTGCATTTTCACCACTATTGAAAGTAAATAGGAAAATATTTTGTAAGAAATATTCATTAATTTATACATGAGGAAACTTGGAACTTAATGGCTTCGGTGACTCAAAGGCATTTACTAATAGTTCAGATACTTAAATTGGTCCCAAGCATAGAATAGTTTTACTCTGTGTGCGTGAGTGCTCAGTAGTTAATATAAAACCAAAGTCTGTGGTGAATCTGAATCTATTTTCTGCCAAAGAAAAATGCAAGGTAGAGCAGAGCAGAAGGGAGTGGAGTGGAGCAGAAGGGAGTGGGGTGGAGCAAAGGGGAGAGGAGAGGAGAGGAGAGGAGAGGAGAGGAGAG
>VWPU01017674.1:555348-575270 GCA_013398955.1 Callaeas wilsoni | reverse complement strand
GAGGAGAGGGGGGGGGAGGAGAGGAGAGGAGAGGAGAGGAGAGGAGAGGAGAGGAGAGGAGAGGAGAGGAGAGGAGAGGAGAGAGTGATTACTACAGTTTTTTTTTTCATTGACTATCAGAACTCTGGTCTATTAAAAGCATGTTTAAAGATCCCATAGTCAGATCAGAGAAGCCACCATAGCTACATCCAGAGGGTGGTTGGGTACTGGAACAGGCTCCCCAGGGAAGTGGTCAGAACCAGCCTGTCAGAGCTCAAGAAGCATTTGGACAATGCTTTTATGGTGTGGCACTTGGGGCTGTCCTGTGCAGCAACAGGAGTTGGACTTCAATGATCCCTGGGGACTCCTTCCACCTCAGGATGTATTCCATTCTATGGTTCTATGATTGTATGATTCTTTGGACTTTGTGTTGTTAATGTCTTCCTTCTTTGCACACACACTGTCATATGCATAAGAGCATAAAGGAAATTCAAAGGCCAGGAAAGCCCCAGAAATTCTGTAACTGATTAGTCATGGGGAAAGAAAATATGTTGGTAATATTGCAATGTCATGACTTGCAAGTCCCCACTAATTTTAGAAGAGAGCCTTTTATAAGGGCAGCAGTGAGTCTGCTGTGCTGACTCGTACTACTACAGTCATGTCAGAACTCAGTATCTCACCATTCTACAAAGTTACCCACCTCCCCACTAAAGGTGCCACATGTGCCACTGCTTCATTCTGAGACCTGAAGACCTCTCATCATCACCATTTTCTTGCATGAAACCTGAGAAGAAAAGCTGAAGCATCTCACTCAGCCTCATTGCCCTGTCAAATGGGGAGCATTGAGAGCAGATTGCTGAAGAAATCCTTCTACTAGGGAACTTGTGAATTTTTACAATTTGTAGGGAAAGGAAAACGTGAGTAACTTCAGAAGTCAGTATGTGCGTGGCCCGGGTAATGTTAGGTAAGAGGTTCTTTTAAACAAAAATTTTTGCAGAAATTCTGCAGGTTCACTTCTGTACACGGCATGACCATGGAGAAGTATAAATTGGAACCAACCCTTCCTAGCCAAACTAAAACACACAACCAAAATGCATCAGCAGTGAACACAGGGATAATGTTGTAATTTTACCTGGCAAGCAGCTAAACACCATACAGTCATTTGCTCAGTCTTCCGCAACAGGATGGAGAATTGGAAAAAAGGTAAAACTCAAAAGTTGGGATACAGAAAATTTAATAGGACAGAAAAGGAAGGGAACGCAATACTAATGATAAAGTAATATAAAAAGCAGTTGATTCACAATGCGCTTGCTCACCACCCTCTGACCAATGCCCAGACAGTCCCCATGCACTGGGCCATGACCCACCAGCCAACTTCCTTGAGTTTTATTTTTCAGTATGATGTCATATGGTGTGGAATATCCCTTTGTCCAGCTGGAGTCAACTGTCCTGGCTGTGTCCCTTCACAGCTCCTTGTGTGCCGCAGCCTCCTTGCTAGTGAAGTGATGGAGAAGGCGAAAAGCCCTTGACTTAGTGTAAACACTGCTCAGCAACAACCAAAGCATTGATGTGTTATCAGCATTGTTCTCATCCTAAGTCCCAAACACAGCGCCGGACCAGCTAACAGGATGAAAATTAACTCTATCCTGGCCAAAACCAGGACACAATGGTCATGTTTTTGTAGTGGAGTGTGGCAGCGATTGGCACCTTATAATCTTTGACTCTCAGGAACAGCAGAAGGGTGCTCTGAGACACTGAGCAAGGTAGACAAATGTTTTAGTTTCCTCTGTCTCCAAAACAGTTGTACCAAAAGTCCACTGGTACTTTTTGGTCCTTGAAATACCTTCTCCTGTGTTAGTCTGTGCCAGGGATTCATGGAACCTCTGTGCTAGTCACAATGGGGAGCTTTTTCCACTCATTCCCCCTCAGGGTCACGTTGGCCTCCGATAGAGTTAGTTGCTGGGATTTCCCTGTCACTCCAGAAATACAGATGTGTTAGCAAGGAATTATTTACTACAAGGCACTGAAACAAGCTGCCCAGAGAAGCTGTGGAAGCTCCCTCCCTGGAAATGTTCAAGGGAAGGCTGGGCGGGTCTTTGAGTAACCTGGTCTATTGAAAAGTGACCCTGCCCATGGCAGGGGGGGTTGGAACTAGATGTTGTTTAAAGCAATTTTTAACCCAAATCATTACATGATTGTGTGATTCTCTTTAATACAGATTTCCTTATCTGTCCTCCTTCCTGTTTTCAGTAGTCCAAGTTCTTTGCACTTGGGCAAGAGCTGCTTGCATTTGTTTCTAGGAGTATGTAATCTGCAACACACGACTTGATTTAGTGGGACAGGAAATACTGGAGGGATAAAAAAGGATTAAAGTGAATTTGGTTGGGCTGTGAAGCTGTTTTTCATTTTGAGTTGGCTACAATGCCATGTTGCCAGCTCCCACTGTTGGTAGCCAGCCAGAGAAAGTACACGATCTGAAATATACTTTTGGGACATTGCTATATCTACAGGTAGCATGGATGAATCTAAAGAGGGAGTGCCTGCAATGTCATTCTGGATCACCTGTAGTGACTGACTGCATTTCTGTCCACCTGACCAGAATCTGTTTGGAAGGAAAAAGGCAAGAATCCCATCTCTTATTCCTCTACTGAAATCACATCTATTCAATGACATTAAATAGACTGTGGCCTTGGTACACTGCTGACTGGGAGATGAAGTTTTGTATTTTTCCTTCTGTTTTGAACTTCTGATTGACCAAATGTTCTGTCAAATGCTTAGATCACTATATACCTCTTACACATCTCACTTGTACAATTAATAAATTATTAGTACTGCACAGATAATTAGAGTATTCAATATTAATAAATTAAAGAAAAAGCAGTAAGACCTTTATATTTCTCTCTAATGAGGAGCAAGGGATAAGGAATTATTTTGTCTATCACATGAATACCATTCTGCTTTTTGAGTTTGCAAATAGAAATACTCTAAATTTGAAGGATGGCATTTTATTGAATCAGTCTGTGTGGTCCTTAGAGATATGGGGTTCTCATTAAAAAATATTAAGAAAAATATCATTATTTTCTGTATTACCAGCAGAGTAAGGTATGCATTTTTAGCAAAGTCCACAATAGGTGCTAGAGTCTCTTTTTTATACAAAAGAAATATGTATTTTGCTTTTGTAGTGAGTTAGAGCCCTTTATATTGTTATCTCATGATATCATAAAGACTAAAAAGAGAGGATATCTTATGAGATACCACATTTAATTTGGATTCCCAAACCAAGATACCCACTGACCTACACAGAATAGTACTTTTTTCCTTAGTGTTTGGCATATAAAGTATTTTCAAAATACATGTTGGGAGGAGAGTAGAATGGAAGATATTTTTCTGTTGGAAACACTGATTGTCTTTCTTATTTTCTAAAAATATAACATGAATAAAATAATTGTAATATTCCTTCATACTTTACTAGTAACTTCAGTTTGAAAGACTTACAAAGTCATCCAAAAGAGGTACATATTTGTATAATATTTGCATATTAAATAAATAAATGAATAAATAAATAAATACATAAATGTATATATATATATACACACACATATATCAATACACTGAAGATTAAATTAAACCATCAAGGATCCAAGAAGATTTGGAGCTGGATTGAATATTTTCTTTTTATCAATTTCTTGAATAGACAATGTATAAAATTGCATAGAAAAAAGAAAATATTAAATAGGTTCTAATACAGTCTTTGCTTCACAAAATTTCTAATTGCATCTTGTACTTTAATTATGGCATACATCTGGATTTCTGCTTAGCCTTCTGTCTTTGGAAAGCTTCAAGTGTGCTTTAAAACAAACATACTAAATACCCCACTGAGATAATGAGATGAACCATAGTGATACACAGAAACGTCTGTTTCTTAGTCAAAGACTTAGATAGTAATTATTACAAATATATGTTGTGTTGTGTAATACATTGCTTTCATAAGTGAAGGTAATTGTATGACTTTATGAAGTAAAATTATACAAGTAGATAATCAACATGCACTGCACTTATGGAGACAGCCTTATTGTCCTATGTACATTCATTTGGTTTCATTTTAAAATAACAGCATAGGTTTTATACACATTTAGAAAGTGGTTGCTCATTTGGAAAGATCTACTTTTGATTGAAATTGCTCAGGCAAAGCCAAAGATTAAATAAGCAAGTACATGGGAAGCCAGAAATGATAAGCAATATGTTGTGGCTTTTATTGACAATTTATGCTTAGCAGAGCTACATGGATGAGAATGCCTGAGCTCAGATCTTGCGGTCTGCCTCAGAAAGTCTGGCAGCTGTTATGAGTGGATTTGCAATTTTGGCCAAAAATTTCCCTAACAGAACAATTTTATTCTGATTCACAGTAGAAACATTTAAAACATTTTCAAATGGAAGTTTCAAAACATTTAATTCCAGGAAGTGTCAAAATGTTTTATTTCAACATTTTCACTCTCGAAACTGAATATTGCAGTAGGATTTGGAGCTCTTTCTCTTTCTTTCTTTCTTTCTTTCTTTCTTTCTTTCTTTCTTTCTTTCTTTCTCATAAAAGATTCCAAGATTTTGACTTTCAGCTGGCATCCAGAAACTAAAGGCTGTAATCCTGGATAGAGTTCCTGAATTTCAACTACATCTAGCTGCAAATGAAATTTTGGGTGTTGTTTTGCACTGATAGAGCCAAATAATGGAAATCAACAGAGAGAACTAGTTAGAGAGGCTTAGGTGAACATCTTTGAGTACATCTTTGAGTTTTTAAGAGAACTGATAGTGGAACTGTTGCATATAAGCAGGTAGGACATATTATTAGAATACCAAAATTATTTCAGAATCTAAGTTTCCATCTGTAAAATATAGTCTTGGTAGCTCAACTAGGCTTCAAAAAAATGCTTCAAAATTGATAGCATGCTTCCACAATCAAACCAAATAAAAACTGGGGGGAGAGGGGACTGTGGTGGTTAGTGGTTTCATAGGGTTAGTGGTTTTTTTTTTCATTTCAAGATTTTTAAAACCAGACTCATAATTTTGAGGGAATGACTCATGACTTCTGAATTACTTGAGTCAGATATTATCAGAATTTCTAGACAGATAGTTGTCTCAATAATGTTACTGAAGAAAATGTTGAGTGAAACTTTCTACTTTTCATTTTCTTATATTTCTTACTTGCTTATGTACAAACTGTAGAGAATTGGACTGAGAAACCAGGACAGTAGGAATTTATGCATTGATAATTTATGTATGGTTTATGGCTTTGGTTTACATAATTCTTTCTTTATTCAATAATAAATGCATAGTTGCTATAGAAACTGCTACAACATAGGATTTGGATTACTGCGAAGAGACAGGGCATTTTTATAAACAAATAAACACAGAAGACACATAAATCAAATACTAATCAGCATCATGCATGTTCTTAAGACAATAAAGCTTGAGTTTGCCACTCCCTTTGAGGGTGCAGTGAGTTCAGAACGGAGAATCCATCTCTGCACTGGCATCCTCAAATACGTTATTGAAAGGTGTATTGAAATTACTTTATTTCCCAGTCACAGTGACTGTACCTCCAAATAACTGTGTTCAACAATTTGTTTTTAAGCACAGATGGTTCCCAAACAAGCTTTTTATTCTCTAGGTGGTTACTACAACATAAGGCCTCTTAGGAACCTGCAATATTAAAGTATGACTATCTAAGAAGAAGATACTGAGGCCATTAGCATGGCATTAAACCTAAAGGAAAGAAATCTGTGTTAACTGTATGCACAGGACAGAAGGGAAAAATGAGTTTTATTTTATCTACTACTCTCATTTTCAGTTCCTTTTATATCTTGCTTGTCTATTTTTTCCTCTTTTTAAAAATTCTTGGCTTTTCATTGCAAATTAAAAATAATTGCAGTTCTCCACCAACATGCACACACACCCCCATCTACTTCATAATCAGGTCTATTAAAATCCATCCCTGTTGCTATGTGAATTCTGCACACTTCTACTTTTCTCTGTTTCTTTATGCTGATTGACTTGCACATCACAAAATACAAATTTCAGAAAAAATATTTGTTATTTAGAAAAAATCCTGAGACCACTTTAAATCCAATCAATCAAGAACTATGGCGGTGTTAAAATTTATTTATTTTTATTTTTCCTACAATAGTTTGGGTTGGGAGAGACATTTAAAGTTCATCTAGTCAAACCTCCTCTGCCATAAGAAATGGCATCAACTAGGTCAGGTTGCTCAGAATCCTGTTAAATCTGGCCTTCAATGTTTTCTGGAATGGGGCATCTACCACCTCTTTCAGGTTAAAACCATTACTCTTGTCTTATTGCTAAAGGGTCTATTAAAATGTCTGCCCCCTTCTTTCTCATAAGCCCCTATAAGAATTAAAAAGCCAAAATAAGGTCTCACTGGACCCTTCTCCCATCCTGTTTGAGATTGTCCTCACCCAGGTGAAGAACCTTCACTTGGCCCTGTTGAACTTGATGAAGTTTCTATTTTACTAACAATTTCATCTTCAAATGAAAAAAATTTTAAATTTGCAAAATTAAATATCTTTTTTGTCACAGTCAAAATATTTTTTCTTTGTTATTAAATATTATACTTCTCAAATTAAAAAGTTGTTTGTTTCCTGAAAAACATTTCATCAGCAGTAGTTTTAATTTTCTAACAAAAGGAATATTTTGTGGAAAATTTCTGCTTGGGAAAAAAAATTAACTCAGCTTTTGCAATATAACTCAGAGAATATCTTATTTACATTTTTCCTATTATTCATCAAAGTGATTCGGTGTTACCAGGGAACAGCAACGACAGTGTTTCTACAGTAAACAGAAACTAACGTAGTTAATATTGTGAATTTCCTGCACTGAGATAATTTTTGGGCAGGGTTAGCCAGGGTGCTAGTTCAGATTCTGATGACATTCTGCAGTTCTTCATTGTTTTACCATTCTGCACAGAGGGCTTCAGCTCTGCACAACCTCCCTGCTTGTCATTTCCCCTCCTGCTGCTAGAGGTTGCTAATTAGGCACAGCTTTCCATAATTTTTTTCTGAAATGGTAACTTAAGTTCCTGGATCCTTTGATGCCCTGGGTTAGGAAAACCCTGTGTGCAGACGAGCTGAGGGAGGTAGAAACAGACTTGATGACATGAGGCAACAGCAGTAACCTCACAGCCTTTAACTACCCCCACCTAAACAGTACATGCTGCCTTTGTGCCATGAGAAACATTCTCTAAGGAATGACAGAGTGCAAATCCTCTGAAGAAAGAGTAGAAAAAACATCTATGGGATTTTTTTCCTTGAGTGTTTTGGCATTTTTAAAAAAGCTCTATTCTCTCTTACGTAACAAATTTGTTTCCTCTTCATTGCCTAATAAAATACATATTACACCTTACATTTTTAGGTATCCAAACACATAAATTAATGAAGCAATAAGTATATGTAAATTAATTACTGGTTTATAGAATTTATACCCCTAAACATGGTTACACACTAACTGCACTGCAGTTAAATGTCTAAATCTAATAAATTACATCAGGTCCTCTAAAGCTACCATCTAATTAGTGTCAAATGTCTACTATAATTAAATTCTGTATGTCAAATAAAAAAAATATGACGTGAATCTGCTTTGCAACCAAATTGAATAGTATGGAAAAAATACACTAAAAGCCTGTGGTAACAAGAAACTTAGAGTAGCTTTTTCTGTGGATGGAAAAGCCTTGGTAAACTTCACAATTACCTACAAGTACATGAGGAATCACTTCAAAAAAGAACAGATGCCCCCCCCATTACGATTTATTTTTTTCAGCTAATGAAATTTCTCTACAGACTGCGAAAAACCTTCCATTCTGAAAGGCCAAAGACCATTTTCTTAAACTACAGAGGCAGAATAATATCTCTAATTTTTGTTAGACAGGAGAAGAAGGTTTTGGAATAGATTTGATGTATTGGTTTTCCCTAAAATGTGGTGTTTGTCAGAAAATTACAACTGTTCAAACCTTGTATATCACTGCTTCAGGTATTTTGGTGACTGCAGTGTAGAGCTCATGTTAAGCTGTTCAGATCTGCCACAAACAGCACTCTCATAACCACTAAAAACTCCATATAAATTTCTTGTGGCTGCAGTGTGGATGTATCCCTGCATCCCAGCACTCTGGCAAAACATGGGACACAGAAGTTCTGCATTCAAATACAGCAATGCAGACAGAGATCTCCAATCATATGTAGCTCACATTCTAAAATGGCTATTTTACAGCTTCTCCCAATGCATTTTTAATTTTTTTTTTAAGCTGAACACTGTTCTATGCATAACAAAAGAAAGAAGCTTTTGTTTGTTTTTAACTGAAATTCTCTCTCTCCAAGGAATCCCTGTGAGGCATTTACTATGTTTCGCCTATTCATTTGTACTAACCAAAATGGAAATGAAGTTAATGATTGATTGTGATGGGTTGACCTTGACCAGATGCCTGCTGGCCACCGAGCTGCTCTATCACCCTCTTTCTCAACAGAATCATAGAGCCTTCACCAATACTCAAGAAATTTGAATGCTGTTGTAAAACAGGGCTCCCTCAATTTCCCTGGGAGCACTAAGAGGAGGAGGCAGACTGATCCTTGATCACTTCCTCATAAACCTATGCATAGAGCTGTGACAATATGTTACTGCATGTCTGAAACCCAGTTTGTGACCCTGATGATGTGTGCAGAGCTAGATAATAACAGGTAATACCATTAACATTTAGAAGAATCAAAATTTACCTGCCAGTTTGCTTGTTTCATGCTTACACATATTTGCGTTTTCTTATACTTGTATTCCAGGACGTGGTAAAAGGGTAAGTTACAATGGGGAAAAAGAAGAGAAAAATATAAAAAATGCTTTGCTTACTTCAGTAATGCCATCACAGCAATGTTTAAAGCAGTAAGGCTTACCATAAGGTTGTCATTTACAATGTCATGGATACCAAATTCCTTTAGCGTTCATCTCTTTATCAGTAAAAAATGCATGAGGCCAGAAGGCTGCTGCAAACACACTGAATTTTTTTTCAATTTATAGTCAAATCATATTAAATAGGAGCATTTTTCCAGAATGATTTGCAAATGAAAGGGGGTTAGTATCTTTATGTAAGTACAAAGTATGGTATTAAGGGGAAAAAAATCCTGAAAAAAAGGCCAACCCTGCTTTGGGATCACTATTACAGTTGTTCCTATGGTAACCAGTTATTTGTGCTGCATGCATCATCATATATATTTCAGGAACTAGAGTGCTAGAAAAAGGGGAGGGGAAAAGAGCATGTATTAAACTAAATTAATTCCAAAGACAAACCCATATTGAAATACTTGACCCTTTGATTTAAAGCAAAACACCTTTGTATGATTTCACCCACTTGACACTTGGAAGTGTGGTTCTCAGAAAAAAAGGCTATGAAGAATTGACATATACTTACTCATCTGCTTCTCATTTTGCTCTGAATCATATCTCTAATTCATTGCCAAATAGCAGTTTCAGTCCTGTCTGAGCTGCGCTCCCAAGGCTCTATGGGGAGGAAGGGTTTGGTTGCTTTCCAGACCACATACGTCCACAGGACCTTTCGCACTGGGAAAACACCAAAAGGCATTTAAAGTAACTGGTTTTCAAAAAAGAAGCCCAGAGAGGAGGTTAAATTACCTTTCAGAAAGTCATTTGGGAGACAAGATCCACCTTCAATAGAGTTCAGTCTTTTGGTATAGGTAAATTATGCTCCTCTCCAAGGTTCCTTTTGTTAATGTGTCCAGGGCTTTGGTGTAAGGTCTTCAAATGCTAGCTTCCTCCTTCCTCCTAGGAAGAGGCAGAAAGATTCAACTGGATCTCAGCAGGTGGACTGAATAAACTAAGCTGGCAGCTATTGAAACATCCTTTCCACATCGTATCCTGTATCTGTGAAAGAATTTAAACCTGAAACTTATCAATTTTTTGTAGTTTAATACAAAGAAGCTTTGTTACTTACACTTCCAAAATTACGCTACAATGGATAAAATAACCAAATCCCAAAAGTTTTGAGTCCCTACCCCTACTTAAATATATCGCAATTCCAATTGAAATGAAAGAGAAATAAGACTCCCTAAGAGATATTAGACTCCTAAATACTTTTGCACATCTGTTTTTCACTTACACAAACCAGGAATTAAGTGTAATTTGGTAGAACTTATTCAAAGCATCTAAGATCAGACTTTAAATTTCTCTTCGTGTCTTGAGTTTGCCTCTCTGCCTGTGCATAAATACTGAAAAAGTCAATCTGTATTTTCTATGTAGGCCTAGTGTAAGTTTGAAAATGTGTCATTCTTATGCCGGAGCATCTCAAGAAGCCCAGCCTGGAGAGCTCTGAAACTGTTGAACACATTCAGGCATCCTATAAAAGGCAGCTGTGGTTGCTAATCTTTTTCTAAAAGTGTGTCATGGTGCCACCATCTATCTTTTATGGAATACCTCAGAAAAATTGTCTGGAAGTAGAAGTTCAGTTCAATCAAAAACCTATCAGAGATCCAGCCCACATATCTCTCAAAAGCAACCTATTATCAATATATACGTTATAGTGAAGTTCGCCGAGCTACGCTGCTGTGCAAGGACAAATCTGATGTTACAGAGTATACAGAGATAGCAGAGATAGAGGAAGACTGTTACTTTTTTACTGCCTTCTGTGTGAGGAGGAAGCACTGGCCCTTTTTTCTAAAGCTCTGTCTATATTTCAGTTATTCAGTCTCTGAGTAAAATGCAACCCTGTGAGCAGAAATTACAGTTACAATTGCCTCCTCAAGGCTGAGTGCCTTTAGGGCTAGACCAAGAAATCATACTCTTTTCTCTCTTTTCTTTCTCAATAAATCTTGAATGGTTTTCAGCACAATGTTACAGGATCACATTGACAGGGAATCTAAGTCCCTCAGCATCCCACCAGATTAATGTGCTGCCTAAATTTTTTTCATCATTTGACTAGTGAAACATTGTCTCAAACTAAGAAATAAAATAGATATCTACGTCTTGAGAAGCTCTCTGAAATGTGAGGAATTGAATTTTGTATTTCTTTCCTTGCCTGTGCATCCCATCAAAAACAGTATGACTGGAGGCATGAAATGTGAAGCTGAGTAATTTGGAAGAGAGTCTGCAATTAGTCTGCAATTAGAAGGCCTGAGATGGTGGTACAGAAGAAAGGTGAGAACAGGCAAAAATTTAGGATCCCAGTTAGGAACACTGAGAAGTGTAGTTTGAGGAAGATGCAAAGATGAGCCTCTTCTGTGCCATCTGTAAGATGGGGCATGGAGTTAAAGCTCTTGCTACTCTATAAGTTTTCTCATAAATTGGACATACCTGTAACTCCTACTACACTGCTGCTGTTACTAAGGGTTACATCCTACTGTCCTGAATTTGAAAACCCAGTATCTTATTGTGACTGATGGGCAGGACCATCATTACTGTTCTTCTTGATACAGTTTAAAGGAAAAGATCTGTTGAAGATCTTTTACAAGATCTTTCAGCTTCTTCATTCTTACCCTTCTTCTGTGGAAATCTTCTCTGAACCAGACTCACATGACTTATCACGAAACAACCTTCAGACTTATCCAGATCCTTGCACTAAGGAAGACAAATCAGAAGAAAAACATATTCTTTCTAATTCAACTGTTAATTTATTGTGTAACAAATCGTTCTGCAAATCATAACATCTCTAAATTCCCTGGGCTTTAAATTATGTACAATATGTATTATATTTTTGAACTACTTCGCCTTGATGGTTTGTGTACCTCACCCTGCGTATTTTGTGTAGACATTTATATATTTAGACACTTATACATTTATTCTCCAAAACATCCTTAATATTCAATCTATTATTCTATATATTCTATATATGAAAGAGAAAGAATAATCGACAATAACTGAAAAACATTTATCATATCTTGTGAAGCTGAAGTAATCAGGGAATGTGAAAAATATCAATTATTATTACTTTTTAGTAAGTTTCAAAGAGATGCAAAGTCTTAACAGTGGGCTTTACAATCTTTTACATACATTTTCCTTCCATGGATATTCTAAAATTCTTTCTTAAATTCTTGTATAAAAAGAATCAGATGAAGAAACTAAAGGGGTTACTTATACACTATTTTCAGTCTCATATGTAGAATTTCTGATTTTTTCTTGTCTACTTTATGTTTATATATTTATATATTGTTATTTAATTGCTTAAATAAAGTCTAAAGCCCATATTTCCACAATAGTTTATGTTGTTCATAATTTCAATATATGCAATATCTTTTAAAAAGTAGGCAGGCACACTCCCCAGTTCCTGGAAGAATGATAATAAAAAAATATATAGTAGTTTATAGCTAAAGATTGAGAAGAAATGTTGAAGAGGAATCTGAACGTTTTGCAAAGTTTCTTCTGATGTTTATGGAGCTGGAACATATTAGGAAAATTACGACCCACTTACAACAGATAATTGTATAGGGTTTTGTTGGAAAAGAGAAGTAATATCTCTGAAACAGGGCACTCCATTTGAACAAAAATTGCACATTTTTCATGTTTAAATAAGATTATCCATTCAACTATAGCTTTGTGTATCCATGTGAGCCTTATCAAAGGTTATAAAACTAAATCTTTTGAATGCTGATGTGCTGAAATACCGCTTCACAAATGTGACAGTTCTGTAGTTTCTGCTCTTCACAGACATCACATGTACTCCGTTCCAGAAGAGGGTTGCCTCTCACTGGTACCAATGCTTGCTCTTTTTCCAGATTTTTAAGTTAAACATTCAGAGAAGCTCAAACCAACAACATTTTAAAGACATCCTTGACCCTGTAGTTACTTTTCTCTCCAGTGGGAAAGGGATTATCATCCCAAGGTCAGTATGCGCTGAATATGCAGCTGATTTCAAAATCAAGCGTATTAAGGGGAGACTTGCAATATTAGGTCTCTTCTAAAAACACACATGTTACACATAAGAGTGACTATAAGTATAAGGATGTTTGTATGCTGGGTTTTTTTTAATAAATAAGAAGATAATAGTGTTTTATGATGTCAACCATTCTGCAGTAAAGAGAAAAAACAGTAAGTTATAGGATGGTGTGCTGTTCTAGACTGAGACTTACTTGGGAAAAAAGTTTTATTGATACACAAGAAGAAAATACTTTTAATCCTTAAAAATAGTTACACTTTTCTGTGCCAGTCTAGCCAAACTCAAATGTTGTTTTACTTTGGCATTTATAATGAATAATGCAGCTACATATACCAACAAAATCATCTATCTATGACAATTAATGTTCTGTCAAAAGAAAAAACAACAAGATTTGCAACAGAGTAAAATCCCATCAAGCAATTTGTTTCCAATCATATTTTAATAACTCAAAATCTAGGTGAAGGCATTTAAAATACACAAGCTTCATTTTTACACCTTTCAATGCAAGAGTGCTGTAGAATATCTGGCACAATGCTAGAGTTGACCCTTAAGCAGTGAAGAAGTGTGAGGAGAATCTGAGAAAGGAACTGTACTTTATGGTCGAGCCATTTTTGTTTGTTGTCTTGACTTAAATACTATTTTAACTTATTGCTTAAATAAGCTTTAAAATTTTCCTGTTGTTTGCTTTGATACTTAACAGTTTTTAAGCTAATTTTGCAAACTGTTCTTTTTCTCACTACCATCTTGCAATTTACAGTTCACATTCCAGCTCAAACTGCTACTTTGTTTACACATCATCAAATATCCTTTAATTCTCTTCATCTCCTTCTCTGCTGATAAAGTCATCTCTCTTTTCCCCTACTGACTTGAAAACAGCTCAGTGAAAATCAGTACATCTCTTGCAAAAGTTAATAATGAGAGTAAAATGATTTTGTAGTTTGATGTTTAGCATCATGGCAAATAAAAGGACTTCCAGCAGAGCTCCATCTAACCTTGTTTCTTCTTTAGAAAGAGATTTGCCTTGAACACTGATGTTGTCAGAAGTCTGCTCTCCTTATAGTGATATGGCAGAGCAGGATTCTCATTACAGCTATTATATGAAAAGAAAATTTTCATTTATTTCAGTTCACAGAATCAAACCTTAATCACTCAGTAAAATTTGTGGGCTTGTGAAAGAGAGTACAATAGTTCTGTCAACTGAAAGGCTAACCTAACTCTGCTATAGGTAATAGAAATAATACAGATGCGATCAAAGTGAAGTGAATCAGTCTATGAATATATTTTAAAGTCCAAACAGCAATACTGAAAGCTTTTGCAATGCTCAGTGGATTTAACTTTGAAGATGTTTCTTCTGCTTGTATGGGTAGGCCCTGTTTATACCACATGAAATTGCTGACTCCTTTCAAGTGGAGTGAGTAGCAGTGCAAACTCTGGAAAGTGACATTTTCTGATGGTATGCTCTTTTCAGAGGACATGGCTGGGCAGGAATAGATGCAGCCATCAACTCCTCTGTTTTGATCACTCCCTTCTGGAGGTGGTCTCACCTTCTAGCAGCATGAGCCTTCCCCTCAGGGAAGATGAGCAAAAGCTGGACCTGGAAACTTTGAGAGGGCTGAGATGGAAAAGGCAGAGGAAGGGTGGTCTGAACATGTAAGCTGCTGCTAGCACTGCACCTGGAACCAAATGAGTAGGGAAGACTTGGGAGAGCAGGGAGATCTTCCAACAACCTCCATCAAGTTTCTGGGCAACTTCTTCCTTCCAAGAGTTTAGAACACACTCTATGGAGTTAGCATTACTTTTGCAGCTTATCTATTAATATTTATTTATTATGTCTCCTGATGATCAAAAAAAAATCCTTTAAAACCTCGTTTTATCTATACAAATAAAAACATTTTTAACCTTGACACCTTGATGACAGCTTTGCTGTACTCAGTATAACAAGTTGTCTACTAGCATTGACCTCAAAGGTCATAACAACTTCAGAGTCCCATCACACAATGAATAAAATTAATATAAATCAACTAGAATGAAATGAATTTTTGCCCATGTTGAGACGACTGTTTTACTTATTGCTGCTCATCTTTAATTCAGTTCTACTCATCACAGAGGCAAAATTTGCTAGACTTTTCCTCTCTAAGTTGGGCCATACAATAAATGATTGGTTCAGTTATATGAATTATCTCCAAAATTCAAGATATTTTGTGTAGCAATTGCCTAGATTTAAGAATCTTTATTGCTGTTTTTGTGCCTCTAACTCTAGGAAAAAAACCCTGCATTAAAAAAAAAATCCACAACAAAACTGTAAGTTGTGAGTGCTAGTTCTGTTTCTGAAAGGAACTGGAACAAGACTCACAACGTTTTTTCCCTTATCTGTAAGCCAATCTACAAGTGAATTATGACATGAAATACCAATTGTATACTATGCAGTTGAACCCTAATATCCTAGAAGGTCACTGCAAGCTCAAACATAGTTTCAGCAGTTCATATTTGGATCTATGCTTTACTTACAATGACCACCAAAACCAAGGAAATCCAAAGATAAAAATAACCAGAGACAAGGAATAAGCAACAATGTCTGCCAAGATTCAGGACAAGATTAGGCAGTTACATGGATAATCCCAAATCACAGAATCACAGAACACATTAAGCTGGAAGAGACCCACAAGGATCACTGAATCCAGCTCTGGGCTCTGCACAGAACCATCTCCAAGATTCAGAGCAGTATTATGAGTATTATGGATATGTGAAAGATAAAAGTTTCTTTCTGAGGAAATGAGATTTTGATCCTCTCCTGCACCCATTGCCCTGACAAACTGCAATCCTGATGTTGTAGATGCAGATATTTTTAAGTGTTTGCATTCATATCACTGCCTTTTACACTTTAGTGTTCCTCAATAATACTTTACGTCATTTTTTAAATATAAGAATTATTAAATCATATAGTCTGAGGAATTGTTTCACTGCTTGGCAAAATGACTCCTCCCTTGATCCTTCTCTAATTTGCCTCAGTTTTAAAAGTCTTTTATTTAATATCCTCACTAAACTGCTAGGTCTATAACAGAAAAAAAGAATACAGCTTCAAATCCGCTGTGAGACTGTTCATCTGAAAGTCTTCCAAGTTGCTAGTGAAAAAATCTGATCCTTGTACCAATATGTATATAGAAATGCATGCTCATGAAGACTTAGAGCACAATTCAATGCTGTGCTCAGAAATAAGCACTGAATTTTTCTTATTTCTGATGCACTTACAGAACTTATTCTTTGTTTCTTTTTACATGTCTTGCTAGTTTTAAGCAATTTTGCTCCCTACTCTTTCCAATTTTATCTCTATAAATTTGTTCTATTCTTTTGCAAAATTATTCTTAGACATGTGCCAGTTTCCAGTATCCTGGAATTCCTTTCTGCTGTGGGAGTCTCTCTTAGTCTTTTGCCTTTCCCTGACATCAGGCTAGTTTAGTGTTGCACTCTGAAGAGTCTGTTTTAGATATTAATTATACTGCAATAGGTTTCTTAGATTACATTCCATATGTGAATTTATTAAAGTCTGTTTATTGGAAGCCCAGTTTTCTCTCAATGCTTTTCTCACCCTTTTTCCCCTTTTTGGAAGGCTGTTCTCTGATCTTTTGTGATGACTTGCATTCAAACTACCTTGTACATTTAAGTCTCAACCGGCTCTTTCCTATTAGCTGAATTCAGATCTGAAAATAGCTGCTTCACTAGTTTTCTGTTGTAGTGAATGAACCAACCACAAGAATGACCAAGGGGCCACAGAGCCCAGAAAAAGAGGTTTGGTGGGCTGGCTCCAAAGGTTAAATACCCCTCTGTGAGAATGGCTCCTCCCATTGAATTCTTGTGACCTGATGTAGGCTCGGTCTGTCTGACTGACAATGGACAGACACCCCTTGTATCTCCTCAGAAAAAGTAGCCAGACCTGTCCTGCCCTTCCCTTCTACTTATAGGTCACTGCTCTGTCATCCCCGCCCCTTGCCCCGTATCCCTTTTAAGCCCCCTCAGGCTACTGTCTTGCTCTCTTTGCTTCTGGTCCCCTTCGAGGGAGTTTCTACAATAAACCCTTGGAATACCAGCCGAAGCATCCACCTCGCTCATTAATTTTCTGGTCACACATGGGCTATCTATAAGCCCCAGGCACGCTAGGCTGCGTGCCTTCCACCGCACGGGCTGGGAAGCAAGTCAGCGAGGCACCAAGGTGCCACAGGGTGCTCTCTCTTTGTGTTGGGCACGCCTGGACACGCTGCAGCTATCTTAGCCCGGCCAGCACGCTGACGTACTAATACAGTTTTCCTTCTCCACAACAAAATATTGTCTCCATATCAACTGTAACAATCCTTCCTCTTACTCCATTTTTTTTATTTTTTTAAGTATTTGCTATGGTAAAACAGTTAAAATCATGAAAGCCATAAACGAATATGAACAGTTCTAAGTCAAAAGCTGTTTTCCTGTAGTGTAGAAAATCTGTTACAGTTTTCAATATACATAAATACAATTAAAAAACCCTAACACTTCACTGTTATTATGTTGTGGTGAATGAACCAATCAGGGGGCCACAGAGCCCAGAAAAAGAGGTTTGGTGGGCTGGTACCAAAGAGTAAAAACCCCTTACTGTGAAGATGGCTTCTGCCTTTGAATTCCTAGGATTCCTGAGGGGCGGTTCTGTCTACAGTTGACAGACACCCTTTGTATCCCCTAAGGGAAGGTATCCTGACCTGTCCTGCCTTTCTCCTCTTCCTATAGGTAGGGACCTAAGCCATCCCTGCCCCCTTCCATGTATCCCTTTAAAAAGCCCCTCAGTCACTTATCTTGTCCTCTTCGCATCCGGTCCCCTTCGCGGGAGCTTCTACAATAAACCCTTGGAACACCGGCCGAAGGAGCCACCTCTACTCACTTGTTTCTGGCCACGCCTGGGCTATCCACAAGCCCCAGGCACGCTAGGCTTTGTGCGCTCCACTGCACGGGCTGGGAGGCTGGCAAGTGAGGCACCGAGGTGCCCCAGGGCGTTCTCCCTTTGTGTTGGACACACCTGGACCAAGCTGCGGCCCCCCCAGCCCAGCCGGCACGCTGGCGTATTAATATATTATTACAGCTAACATTCATCGATTATTATTTTTTCTTGTGGAATAAAAATATATTTTGCATTCCATATTATTTTATCAGTCTGTTAGTTTTGCAAGAAGGTGTTCAAGGTACAGTATAATAATTTACAGCATGGTGGTGTATCTAGAGTGGTATAATTTGTCTTCATTTATCATTTAATTTTATTCCTGAGTGATACACTCAAAATACATGAAAATATCATGTAAGTTGGAAAGGGGTAGAGTGGCTATTTCCAGTAAAACCCTGAAAGTCTTGTCATATGATGTGCATGTTTGGTCTCCCAAAAGAATCAAAATAGACTGAATACTGCTGAAGTCAAATGAAATAAAACTTGTCAGTAATCAAGAGAACATTAGAGCTGTCTTGCCTGTTTCTGGTATAATATAATAGTCAGAGTGAGGAAAAGATGACATGCACCTGACATATCACACCTTGAACTAAAAATAATTGTGCTTGTCTGAAACATAGAATGCATCCTTTACTGCTACTGTATTAAACGTCCTGACCTTTTCTTGACAGTAAAATATTTTCCTTTTTTTTCATTCCCAAATTTGCTGTAGAGCTTGTCCAGAGAGCTCATCTAAGTGAGAATGATATTCCCCTAAGACTTCAAATGATAGGAGGATCTTGCCCTTTGCTCTACAGCTATTCCTCCACAGTTGTTTAGATACTCGTCCTCACTCTGTGAAACAGTTCTATTTTCTTAGATCAAAACCATCCATTTCTCTTATTCAGAACACTGATTTGCCTCAAGAAATACTGAGAGAAAAATCTGGTTCTACTGTAACGTTACTTGGCTCAGAAAGAAACAAACGTGCAAAGTGAAATCTAAGTAAACCATGACATAGACCTGAAATTTTTTTTTAATTTATTTTTCCTTTTTTTTTTTCCGGTCATCACATATGAAGCCATAATGACAGGATAGAGAATAAAGCAATACAGAAATTAAGAAAGGAATGTACTGTTGCTAACATTTGAAGAATGCTAACAGTATGTATACAATGGTTATATAGTTTTTTACTAAGAAAATGAAAATTTTCCTCATAAATATTTTGATGAAATCATATGGCTCTACCAGTTACATATTGCAATAACAGTTCCAAAAGAAGATCAGAATTTAAGCATATGTAAACTATTTATTATTTTGTTTGGTGGAAAGGATGTTACAGAAAACACATTTGGAACCAGCATTTTTCAAATTCCTGATTGCTTTCTGCTAAATTGTTTACCTGATAAAATTTGAAAAATGTCTTCTGCTGACAGATCATTAAAGAAAATTCTAAGCTCTCTACCTACTTATGATCCAAATACATATTGTTATGTAATTGTATATGGCCTTTCAATTAGTGGTTATATTGTTACCAGGACTCTGAGTGCCACTGCTTGCTTTTAACATTGTAAATTATCTGAGAGAGTAAATTTGTAATGATCATTCAGAATTTACTGTAGGCAATTAGACTGTGGGCCAAGAAATTTCTTTCTTTCTTACAGATGAATCTTTATAGAGAAATTTTATCTGTGAAACTCTTTTAATTTTTCATTCATTTTCATTCATAGGTTTTAGTAGAAAGTAGAATAGATAAAATCCTAGGTATTCTGGTTTTTTCTACAATACAAAGTATCACTGCTCACTCCTTCCAGAACACCAATATAAATATCAGTTTCAAATTAAGGCCTGTGCATACTAAGATGCTCAAGTTCTTGATCTTCTCTGAGGAAATTTGGTCTTTTCAATAAATCAGAAACATCCACACAAATATAGCTATTGATGGCTCTACTGACAAGGTTAAAAGAAAAGGACTGTGAAACTCCACAAAACCCCCCCACAAAATAATGCATGAGAGAAGGGAAGGGAAGGGAGAGAGAAGGGAAGGGAAGGGAGAGAGAAGGGAAGGGA
>VWPU01017674.1:397296-554966 GCA_013398955.1 Callaeas wilsoni | reverse complement strand
GAAGAGAAGAGAAGAGAAGAGAAGAGAAGAGAAGAGAAGAGAAGAGAAGAGAAGAGAAGAGAAGAGAAGAGAAGAGAAGAGAAGAGAAGAGAAGAGAAGAGAAGAGAAGAGAAGAGAAGAGAAGAGAAGAGAAGAGAAGAGAAGAGAAGAGAAGAGAAGAGAAGGCATCTGCAGGTGTTAAGGATATTTCTCAATTTGCTCTACTTTTCTTGCTAAAATATTTAAGAGCTATAGCAGAATCAGTGGGCAGTCTCCTTACATGAAATAGACTGATAATGTAACTGGAGATGATACCAATCACTGATATTATAGTTGGACCTGGTATATGCATAAGTAGCAGTTTTGGAGGCTTCAATATGAAAGATTTGTGTATTATCATACTACAAATTCTAGTTTGTATTACATGCTGAACACGTCTCTTTTTATTTCTTCTTCCTTTTTTTTTTTTTTTCCATCTGGCAGATCATTCATGACATCTGTCTTGCCCAGAAATGCTGCTCACAGTCTCTCATTGAAGGATCATTACCATGAGGCCAACAAAATGTAGTCTATCTCTCATATTTTGTCTGGAACAGTGATTTACAAGAAAAGCCAAGTCCCTGCAGGTGACATAGACATATGATAAAATGTGAGGAAAGGAAAGGAAAAGGGAAAGAGGCAGAACAGAGAGAAAAGGTCTTCAAAGGGTTCTGCTTTGTACTGTCTCTGTGCTTGCATGGACCCTCAGTCAATATAAAGAATTTAGTGACGGAATCACAAGCTGAGATAGGTATAGAGTATCCAGTTCATATAATTCCTATATAGTGGAGGGGTTTTGTGTGGTTCTTTTTAATTTCTTTCTCCGATTTTTTTTTTTTAATATATATATCTACAACTACTCAAAAGAAGGGTGAAGAGATGTGGGAACCACGCTGTTCAGAGATACATAATGAAAGGAGAAGAAGCAATGGACATAAGCTGAAAGTTGAAATTATGCCCTGGTATAGAGAAGAATGTTTTCCATTCTGTAGGCTGTCAAACGATGGAAATCATGCTCAGAGATTCTGTGTAGCTTTCACCTTGAAGATTTTCAAAACTCAACTGGACCTTGCCCTGATGTGTGGGTTTTGCATGGCTTGATTTTTGGTGAGGAAGGAAGAAGCCAGCCATGGAAGTGATTTTCTGTGAGGAGCTGCTAGAAGCTTCCTCCATGCTTGGCAAAACCAATCGGCTGGTTCTGAGAATAGGCACTCTGCTAAGCCAATTAGAAAAGCTGGTAACGCCTCTATGATAATATTTAAGAAAGGAAAAATCCACGGGAATCCTCTTTCTTCCTGTCCTATTTCTTCCTGTCCTTCCCCCCGTGGGGGGGCCACCAGCCCCCTTCCCAAGGGGGCTACCCGTCCCCTTCCCGGCAGGGCCACCGGGCCGTGCTGCCAGCAGCCATGCCAGTGCTGCAAGTGGCCACGCGGCCAAGACCACGCGGCCAGGTGCAGCCAAAGCCTAGAGCCACTGGGGCCAGGAGCAGCCAGAGTGCCCGGGGGCACCACGTGGCAGCTGCCATCTCAGCATGGCTCACTATGAACTTTGCTTGCTTAATCACTTTTAGCCAGACATGTTGTGAACAGAAGGGCAGAAGCGGCAGCAGCAGCTTTTTCCTTTTCGGCGCCCCGCATGAGAAGAGGCATTGAGTGGAGCCGGTGGCTGGCACAGTGCCAGCAGGGAACACGTGACCAGCAGCGAGAGGCATGGCGAGGAACTCCCCAGTGCGGAGCCCAGACGGGATCAATGTTTCAGCATTGTAGAACTCTATAAAAACTTTTCACTTGATAGAACTGGAGAACGAATGAATCTACGAATTCTCTCCCAAATCAGAGAAAAAGGAAAGGTGATGATATGTGAGGAGAACAATATGGCAACACTAATATTGGTGAAAAGGAGGGAGGGAGAGGAGGAGGTGCTCCAAGCATCAGAGCTGAAATTCTTCTGCAAGCCGTGGTGAGGACTATAATACAACAAACTGGTTTTCCTTGTAATTCATGAAGTGCATAGGGGGATGTAGAAGCCTGCCCTCAGCCCGTGAGGAAAAAATACTCACACTGGAGTGTGTGGATGCTGAAAAGCTCTAATCTAGTAAGAAGCTCAAACAGAGAGAGAAGACCCTTGCTTCCAGATATAGAAGAGGACCCTTGCTTCCAAACTAGAACAGCTTATCCTTAAAAGACTATACCCTATGAACTAAATGGCTCACGAAAGAAACAGTTGTGGGAAGACTGCTTTGCCCGTGGGAGGGACTCAAATTGCAGCAGGTTTGGTGGGAATGCTACTCATGAAAATAAGAGCCACTCTGGAGAAGTTCACAGAGAACTGTCTCCTGTGGGAAAGACCCCATGGCATAGCAGAAGACACTCCTCTCCCTAGGTGAACTGAAGAAAGATTTTTAGACGTGATAAACTGGCTAAAACCCCCATGTTTTTTCTCCCTGTACTGTCTATGGAAAGGGAAGAAGGGCTGGTGGGGGTATGGGAAAGTGTTCTAAAGGTTTATTTTAGTTCTCATTATCCTCTTTTAATTCTGTTAATAAATATTTCTTTACACCTTTTAAAGTTTTGCGCCTATTTTGCTCTTGGAGTGTTTTCTCCTAGTCCTTATCTCACCCCATGAGCCTTTTAGTTTCTTTTTTCCCCTGCTCTGCTCAACTATAGCAGAGGAGAATGAGTGAATGATTTTTCATGGGCGCGCTGGCGTTTGGCCAGTGTCAAACCCCTGACACCTGAGCACCCACTCTACATGTTTTGAGTGATTTGAAACAAATATTTCTAGGGTCGAAAATTCATTTACTAAATTTGGCTACTATGAGTTTTCTTCTTCACTGTTCAGAAAAATAATAAGCTTTGGTGGTTTATCAGGTTGTTTTTTTCAAAATACATCATCTGAAATCAGTGATGGCTTAACATAAGTACCTTGCATCCCACTATAATGCTAGATACCTTCACTTACACCTTTGTAATTTCGGATCTCCGTGGTGTACAAGCAGGTAGATGCCAGAGCTTAAGTCTACTAACACAGTGATGGCACAGTCTTCTCACCCACCTTTTTCCAACACATTTAGCACCATCATACATCTAGTGGTTAGATTTCTGGCTCAAAGTGGAATATCTTAAAAATTTGCACCGCTGCCGTCTTCAAATGAAAAGTCATACACATATGCCGGGCAATCCTTGATAACACTACCTTATAGGCCCACCACTAACGCTTTTGAGGATTCTAATACTCTTTTGGATTTCTAATAGGATTGACATTTAATTTTGAGCATTGACAACTAAGTTTCATACAATTTATGGGTACATTTGTATCTGTTTAGTATCCAGAAAGCTACATTCACTTGGTACAATATTAACTTGAAAGTGATGACTGGATCTCTTTTTTCCAATCTGTACCGTGTATAGACAAACCACTTTACCTTTCACCTTCCTTCTTGTATTGATGTCAAGAGTTTTGCTTTCTTTTGAGTGAGCAAGCTTCATTAAGCTTTATCCTAAGGTGATCATACATGCTATAAAGCCAAGAATTTAGTCTCAGATTTATAGTGTTTTGCCAAAATCTTTCATAGTTAAGGACAAAAAATATACTGTTAATATGTTTTTTAACCATAGATGAATTAATGCCACATCAGACTCCTTTTGTTTGGATAGAGTAGAAAACACAAGGATGTTAAATGACCTTTTTCAAATGATTGCAAGTATTTATAGCACAATTCTCTAGCCTATGTTTTTTACTTTAAATAATCAACCATTCATTACTGAGCACAAGAGGAAAGGAAAGAACTGCCAGTTCAGTGAGAAGTACAGACCTTGTCTAGTCTCCAGAACGTCAACATAATACATATTGGCAAAGGGATTCAAACCCATAAAATTTTTCTTTAATGCTGGCCTTTAAAGCCGGACTGTTTTCAAGGGTGTCAAAGCATTTTGATTTACATGTGACTGAGTGTGCTTTCAGAGCAGACTGATACACGTGCTGGTGAGTCACATCACTGGGATCTCCCACAGAACATGCAGACTGTGACCCCCAGGCTCCAAAGTGCCTCTAATAGCACATGCTGCACACAGTTATTTTCCTCACTTTTCATCTCCTCAGCCAGTACCATGGGATCAGGTACAGGCATAATCCTATTTATCAGCCATATATGTCTCAGCTGGCCATGTGTGTCCTTCTTGGATATGTAACATTCTGCATCATCATTAACAGGTGGTTTTCAGTGCTGATTTTTTTTTTTTGAGTCCGAGTATTTTTTGTACCAAAATATATTTTATATGAATTATGGCTACAGCAACATTAGTGTGTTGTAAATTCTGCTTCTTCTTCACCTAAGCAAGGTGAGGAATGAAAACACTCATTGTGTCTCTGAGCTTTTTTTGTCTTGAAAAAGCTAGTAGACACAATTAACATGTCTAACACTCAGTTTCCCAATGGGGGTCTGGTGTCTTAATGCAATTAAAAAAGCCAGTGATCAAAAGCTAGAAAATATTTTCTGAGAGAATATTCAGTGGTGTATGTCTTCTCTTCCTTACAATTTTGAGTTTTCTTAAATTTAAGCTTATTATCTTTGCTGTTTAGCAATCATAGTGGCAGTAACAGCAGCAATAGCACTAGTGCTTGTATAACAGAATGTCCTGAAATAGTAATTTTAATGAAAAACTTAAAAAAACCCAGGGTACATAATTGAGAACTTAATTGAATTTTTGTCCTTTCTCATTACACCTAGAAAGTAGAACCTAAAGCAATCTACCCTTCAAATTCGTTGGAATTAGGTAGTTGTAAAAAGGCAAGCCTGTGCTTTTGCGTGTCACTCAAAGCAGGAGAGGGTGACTTCTCATTAGCCATGACAATAGCCTCAAAGGACTCTTAAAAGAGCAGTAAGATATTTTTACACATCTACTTTTGATTTGCAAAGTAGATAAACATGTTCACAAGTGTTAACTCTTCTTAGGAATAAAATATTGTCCTCAGTAGAGGGCAACCCTTACTTTAATTTCAGCAAGACAGAGTTTCCTTCTTGCATAATTTATTATGATAATTTGTTTTATCATATTAAGTAGAATAAAATGGACAATTTTTTTATGACAAGTTTCTGTGGTTTTATTACTTCCTTAATCATAAATTAAAATATTTCTTTCTAATTTTCTTCCTACTCAAGTTCAAGTCCATTAACCTTACTGAATTTACTGGATCTTGCTGACTTTTAACAAAGTGAAATACAGCATCCTTGAATTTGTTCTGGTATCCTTCAGGTGTTGCATAATTTCCTGATTTTTTTATTTAGTCTCTAAGTAGAAAAACTAAAGGGCAAACACATTTTTAAACCTAGACTGTTTAGTATAAATGGGTTAGTAATGTTTCAAGAAACCATTGACGTTCAGCTCAACCAATTTATTGATCAAGACGCTAATTAACCAGTAGATAAATGTGTTACTTGTCTCCTCTGCTTTCTTGTCCCCTACAATATGACAGCGAAAATACAGTAAGTCCATAATGTGCAATTAGCTACTCAAGTTAAAAACCCTCTCTGAAGCCTACAGGTCACTAATTCCCACAGATTTGCATAATTCCCACCTGCTTAATCTTTGACAACAGAAACACCAGTGACTTAAAATATCAAACACATAGGTCTTTTCTGGTAACTGCTTTGCCAGGTGGTACTTTAGAAGAGGAATATGGAAAATGACAAGGTGTACAAATCTGTCCCATTTACTATAAAAGGCATTTCTAGATACACAGGCTAATGAGTTCCCCAAAGAATCAGCTAGGCTAGAGGTCATAAGTTTAGCCAGTCCTAAACCTGAACAGCAAAGTATTATGGGAATTTGTTTCATTGATTAATATAAGCATACACAATCTTATTGTAAAACACATGCAAGGTAAAATCAGTATCTAAATAAAAGTATAAGACTGCTATTCATAGATTCCACCGGGAATCAGTGAGATATTACTTACAGGTCCAAAATTTTAACTTCCAAAATTTCTAAGGTGTTATTCAGTTGAAGTCAAACAAAGCCACCTCTGGGGAAAAACCTTAGAATGTACTCCCAGTTTGTTAGTCTCATACTTTGATAGACAAAATACTTTCCTTCACTGAAACTATGCTTAGGTATAGAGTCACACATAAAACTATCTAAAAATGAAAGATAAAACCTCTACAGAATCAAATAAAAAAAAGTGCTAGTGTAGTCAAGAAAATCTCAAGATAGAGCAAGCAACTAAACCAGGCAAAAGCCTATCAAAAATCCTAAATACAGGGAAACGAAAAAATTATATTTGCTTCCTTTTTCTGCCCCAGTCTGTTTTCTTTTATTTACATACTCTCCAGTGTTTTTTCATATGGACTGTATAGCCAAATTAAAAACTTGAAATCAGTTCCTACTTTTTAAGTAGTTTTTCTTAACATGTTTACCCTGAAATGCTGATGGCACAGTTAATTGTTTTCTAATGACTCACTAGCACCCAGCTTAATTTTCTCTTTTGAAGTTGAGCACGTTTTTTAAAACTGGTAAGAACATTTTTATTTTCCCTATTCTCGACTAACTGCAGCATGTTCTGATTTTAATGTGTGTTATAATCTTCTGCTTCCATCTTGCGCTGTAGAAGCTGACTCAACACACCCAAGGTGTAGCTGTTGGATTGCAGTCGTGGTTGAATGCCTAATGTGCTCTTTCATTATGCTGATAAGGTGATGAAGTATAAAGCTTGTACTTTGTAATTTCCCATATGCATCTAGGATCAACAGCTTAAGAAAAGAAATCCAACAGTTCTGTCTTTTGTAAGGTAACATAAGGAAGGTCATTCATGGCATTTTCTAACATACACTTTTAAAAAAATGCCTAAAAATATTCCAGATAAATCCAAGCATAAATCCATAAATCCAGTGGCAAACTAGTAATGATAATTAAAAGAACTGAAAAAGGTATTCATTTAATTAGAATAAAAGTATAAATTTTTTTTAAAAACTCAAAATTATTTTTACTCTAGAAGACATTTTAGGAACATAAACCAGTTATATAACAGTTACACAGTTTAGTAAAACCAAATCCATAAGAGAGTGCAACTTTTGGTTTGAACAACAAATATTCGAGGACTTACAGCTGAAAATGTCAGGAATATCATCAGCATAATAATAAGAAAATCCAAGTTTTTAATTTTAAAATAAATATTTCTATCAAATAATCTAGTTCACACACTATGTATTGTAGTCATACTAAAATGTGGCCCCAAAAGGCCATTCATCCCTTCTTTGATCAAAACTGGCCTTTAAAACACCAATGTTTGAGATGACTGCACAAAAGAAAAGCAATATTCATTCTCATGTTTTGATGGACTGAATCTTTTACCAGCCTTTCAAAAATAGAATGAATTGTAGATTTTTTCAAATATTTCCCTGAAATGTGTGAGGATTACAGCTGCATAAGAATCTTTCCACAAGTAAAGACACTCCTTCATGACAGCTTAGCTGTAAAACAGTGATGGTTATTTCATATTTTATAATTAAACTAAGATGAATTACATACCATAGAAGGAAGTAATAGAACTTTGAAGGACCTGAATTTTGTGTTCAGAATCAGACTAAAATCAAATGAGGCAAAAAAGAATTTGGATGCTAAAGAATAATTTATGTGGAATTAGATACTTATCTGGATGGTGATGATAGTTTCAAGCTAATAGAAGGTTTTGTCTTCTGTTCAATCACTGTCTAATGAAAATGCAAAAATAATTCCTGAAGTACTGGAGGAACATCTTCAGCTGCTCAACAACATTAATTACTATGAATCATTCAGAAGTAGCTTAGTTTAGTGATCACTGATTTACACTAAAAACAACTTTTTAGAACAATGGACAACTATTGTTTTATGAACACTGTAGCAGTTGTTAGTCAAGTCCCAGGGTCTGGAAAGTCTTGCTTTCTTTTATTGTGTTTGCATTAAAAATAGATATCTCCTGCTACTAGATAAAATCCTGGAAAATGCATAGATTGCAGGATGGCCTTCTTAAGATGGCATTAATAAGTGAACTCTCTTAGGGTCCTAATTAAAAAACAAATAATAAAAAAAATAAGAAATAGCAGATGACCTTAAATGCTTCATATATTAAAAATATTCATCTAATCATATTTTAAAATTGAAAAGAAAGACTTGAAAAGAAAGAATTAATCCCTTTGCAAGGTACATAGGATCATAGAATGTTTTGAGTTGTAAGGGACCATAAAGATCATCTAATTCCAACCATCCACTTGACCACATTAAATAGAGACTTGTCCAGCCCGGCCTCGAACATCTCCAGGATGAGGATCTGTATTGGGTCTGATCAAGGTAAAGCTCACAGCCCTGACAGTGCTGTGCTTTGCATTGGTAGCTGGATGGGTGCTGATAACAGGGCAGTGTTTTGGCTACTGCCGGGCAGCACTGTCCCTCTGATGTTCCTTCCCCCATCGAAGAGGATGGGGGTGGCCAAGATCCTGGGAGGGGATACAGCCAGGCCAGCTGACCCAAATTAGCCAAAGGGATATTCCATACCATGTGACGTCAGCTCAGATATAAAAGCTAAGGGAGAGAGGAGGAAGGGGGGACACTCGTGTGTTTTCTTTGACTGTCCTCTGGAGCAGCCGTTACGCGTGCTGAGGCCCTGCTTCCCGGGAGGTGTCCGGACATCGCTGCCCATGGGTAGTAGAGATTGATCCTTTATTTTTCCTCTTTCGCTTGCTCGCGCAAACCTTGCTTTGCTTTTTTCCTTCATATTGTAATAAAACTGCCTTATCTCACCCTACTGGCCGTACTCCAGCTTATTCTCCCCTGTCCCAGCAGGAGAGGGGAGTGATAGAGCGACTGAGTGGGCACTTGGCGCCTAGCCAGGGTCAACCCACTACAGGATCCCACTGCATCTCTGGGAAATCTGTTCCACTGCCTCACCACCCTCACAGTAAAGAATTTCTTTCTAACATCTAGTCTAAACCTCCTTCAGCTTAATATCTTTCCCCCTTGTCCTATCCCTACATGTCCTTCTAAAAATTCTTCTCCAGCCTTCTGGTAAGCCCGCTTCAGGTACTGGAGGGCTGCTAGAAGGTCTCCCTAGAACCTTCTCTTCTCCAGGCTGAGCAACTCTAACTCTCTCACCTGGCAGGAGAGGTACTGCAGTGGTGCGATCATCTTCAGAGCCTCGCTCTGGACTTGCTCCAACAGGTCAATGTCTTTCTTGTGTTGGGGGCCCAAAACCTGTACACAGTGCTTGAGGAGGGTTCTCACAAGAGCAGACTAGAGGGATCAATCCCCTCCTTCGACCTGGAGGTCGTGCCTGTTGTCATGCAGTCCACGATGAGGTTGGCTTTCTGGGCTGTGAGCTTTTACTGACGAGTCATATTGAGCTATTCATCAACATCCCCAAATCTTTCATCTTGATCAGTTCCCCACCTGGCCCATACCTGTGCTTGGGATTGCCCTGACCCAGGTGCAGGACCTTGCACTTGGCCTTGTTGAATTTCATGAAGTTCACACAAACCCCCATCTCCAGTCTGTCAAGGTCCCTCTGGATGGCATCCCTTTCCTCCAGCGTGTTGACTGCACCGCACAGCTTGGTGTCACTGGCGAACTTGCTGAGAGTACACTCGATCCCACTGTCCATGATGCCAACAAAGATGTTACAAGGTGCCAGTCCCGATACTGACACCTGAGGAATGCCACTTGGCACTGTTTTCCACTTGGACATCAAGCCATTGACCACCTCTTTGACTGAGGCCATCCTGATGAATTTTTGGCCACAGAGTGGCCCACTCTTCAAGTCCATGTCTCTCCAGTTTAGAGACAAAGATGTCATGTGGTCCAGTGTCAAATTCTTTACACTTTACATATCTATAGTAAGTAAAGTGACATTGTTTCCTCTGCTCTAGAGGTATTTTTCTCCAAAATTACTCCACAAAGCATCTGGATGCCTGGGTTGAATTATTCTGTGGCTCTTAAATGGCTACATTTAGCACTTATGAAATCTTGTCCCTGTTCTGTAGAGCTTTGTTTTGACCTTTGTTTTCCTGTGAAGTTTGGGCTACAGATTTATGCTAAGGATATAATGTTTGTCTAGCCCAAACCTTTGTCTAGTCTAAAATCCCATCAATCTTCATGATTGCTACCAGATCATTAACAGGGTAACTTCTTCTGCTGTGCCTTCCTACCTTCTGTCAAATAACAGATTATGAACTTCCTCTTCTGCAAGTTGCTCTCAGACCAGCAATGAAAGGACCTATTTATACCCTGATGTTGAAACCAAACAGTAGCAGAGAGATCTAAGACATAATTAGCATACTGTGAAAGAAAAAGGGGGTTTGTTCCAAATATGCTGCTACATCCTTTCATTAGGTGTTAACTTTCTTTACAAAGTGAGAAGTTTCTTCCTTTTCCCTTTTTAGTAACATTTGTTTCTTTCCACTATTCAGTTACATCTCCTCTAGGCTGAAATGTGGTTTATTTCCATGTAAAGTCATGTTGCACAGGTTTGATCATTCTACTTCCTTAGTCAAAATCTTAAAATATAGTCTTCTGATGATGCAATTATAACTGCATATCATATTCAAAATACAAGAATATCATGTCATACTGATGTTCTTCTTTATGTAATCCATAATAATTCTCAGAATTGTATTTTCCATTTTTGTCACTTCTAATGAGGAAGATGTTTTCAGAAAAAGATACCTGCAATTGCATTATGTCTTTGCTAACTTCCTAATTTCTTTGAAGCCTGTCACTGTTTCTGAATACTTAACAATTTTCTCACCCAGCAGTGAAATTGCAAACAGATTGTATTGCTGCTGCATGTATCAACTTCGAATTCTGACTGGCACTTTATCTCTCAGACATACTGCATTATCAAATCTTACTCTTGAGATTTAACTTTTCCAGAATATCTTCCTATCACCAGCAAAATTTTTATCTCACTTTTCAAGCTTCTCCAAATCAATATGCTAAAAAGCTCTTCTCATACCACAGATTCATGCAAAGCCCTTCCATTGTGCAAGATACTTGTTAATTCTTTTTTCCTCCCTTTTAACATTTAATAGATTATTAATCCACAAAGGATTTTAAGAATATAAGAAGTTCTTTCAAGAAGACAAATCAATTTTGAGGCAAGTTTTTGTCTTTGTAAACATTATGCTGTTTATTCCCAAATAGGTAAGATTTCTATTTTCTGCTCTTTTACAAAAAATTCATTTCTCTGAGTTCTTCCAGAACAAATATATGACTTATTAGCTTGTATTTCCTGGTATCTTCTCTGCACTTCTGAAAAAAAAGGAAGCAGAAAACCCGAACAAGGCACTTTCCACTCCTCCCCACAGAGCTGGAGATATTAAGAGAGATATTACACACTGTAATTAACAGTTCAGCATATTCGACAATACATGGCTGTTGTATGTGACTTCAGAAGACATTCTAACAAGGAGACAGTGATTTCAGGCACAGTCTAGGCAGAGTTTAACCATACAGCTTAGATGTAGAGAGCTGCATGTTGGCATGACTGACTGCTATAAACCTGAGCACATCTCTCATAATTTTTTTTTGTTTATCTTATTTTTTTCAGCTGAAGTGTTTGAATTTTTCTGTTTCTCTCATGTGGTTAGAAAGAAGATTTTCTGAAAGCTTTCTTGCTTCTAATGACCTCCCTTGCCCTTGTCATACTCCTTCTGGACTTCCTCAAGTCTTTGTTTGATAGATGGTATGTATTCTTCAGAACATCCAGAACAGGGTCTTTAAGTACTCTCCATTGTGTCTGCAGAGATTTTACTCTTTTAGCTGTTTTTCTTTCAGATTTTGAAAAATAAAATTCACATGTGGCTCTCCTTTTTACTGTT
The DNA here is from genome assembly GCA_013398955.1 of Callaeas wilsoni. Classification (NCBI taxonomy): domain Eukaryota; kingdom Metazoa; phylum Chordata; class Aves; order Passeriformes; family Callaeidae; genus Callaeas; species Callaeas wilsoni. The sequence goes on along the minus strand of VWPU01017674.1, from coordinate 543,103 downwards.
CCCTTTCCCTTTCATACCATGACAGTTTTTGTTTCTTTCAGAGTCTTAAAAAAAATTTTGTTGAAAACCTGTTGAAAAGGAACTGCATCATCTGAATCCACAGTACATCATATTTATCCGTATATTTATTAGTTACAGTGTTTGTTCTATTTTCTGTCAATTCGTTTGGTACAAAGGTCAAATTTACTTGGCTTCAGTTCTTAATAACATCTTAGAAATCTGATAAAGAGCAATTCTGCCCTCTCCAGAATGACATTTTTATGGATTATTTGTGTTTGTGTCAGTATTCAATTTAGCCTTCAAAAGGAGATAAATTCATATCATATATTCCTCTTGGCTTGTACTCTAAAATGAACTCTAAATCCATATCCTGATCATAGAAATGTTTGCTAGTTACAAACCAGAAGTACACCCTTAACCTGCTCTTATGTTCTTTGTTTGCATCAACCCTCAATTAAGTAAAACTGATGGGCCCAAAGCAGACTCAGAATTAGTACAGCCCCTCTGACCTCTGTCTCTAACATACTTAGACACTGAGGTCAAAACTTTTTATTTTTCCTTGATGATTTCTGCTGAATCAAAATCTAATCATAATTCATTGGCCTGTACTTGTCTGAACGCAATTTCAGCCAAAGCTGTCAGCTGCAGAATTAATTCTTGTTATTGGCCCATGCCTCGTCCAGTCTACTCTTCCACTCCATAATTTCTTTTTAATAATCTCTAGTCACTTAAACCTGATTAACCTCTAGTGTTGCAGTGAAGAATATATACGTTACTGTACTCTGATTCTTTTAGTTTGGACTGAAGAAATTTTACATTTTCCACTGCTTGCTTTTCAAATATCAAACTGTTATATTTATGTAACTTTACTAAAATATCAGTGCCTTTTTTAACTCTAATCCTTCTTTCAAAGCAAGCATAAAAAATCCCGAGACCTTTGGTCATCCAAGAGCCTGGAGACAGTATGGTACCCAACTATTGGTCTATTTTCCTCTCTAGGAAAACACTTTAATTTCTTTTCTGCTGCAGGAAAATAAAAATAGTGAATACTGAAACATTTCAAAACAGGGGAAGAGCATAGAATCATAGGTCAGCTACACACTGAGGTTTTTAAGGGCCCTTGGCATTTCTCTAATCCAATCCCATGCTTAAAGCAGAGACGTCTCTGAATTCACACCAAGATGCTCAGGGCTCTGAATAATGGAAATTTCCAAGGGTGAAGATTCCATAACCTCTTAAGAAACCTGTGTTAATACCAAGATATTCTTGTAGCACTGGGTTTTATTGCCCCTTATATCTTGTCAGAAGTTTCTCTGTTTCTGTTTGTGACTAGCTTTCTCCTGTTTTCTCCCTGAGCACTTCAATACCAAGTCTACCTCAGTATCCTTAATAATCCCCTCACAGACTGTAGCAGGTGTCTCTCAGCACCCTCACCCCTGCCCATGGATGTTCTCTCTCCGGCGTGCCCCAGTCATGCTCGCTCAGCCCCTCGCACAGTGCACGGTCTCCAAATCCTGACCATCTTGGTTTAGGGTCCCCCTCCACTGAACTCACTCAAGTTCATCAGAATTGCTCCTGTAGGACCCAAAGCTGGGTACAGTGTTCCTTCCAGACACGGGAAGCAACGAATGAAGGGGAATAATCACTTCCCTCAATTCCCGCTGCACTGCAGTTAATATAGCCCAGCATGGCGTTTTCTTTCATCCACAGTACCAAATTTGCTTTTTCTCACAGAAACAGGAATTTTTTCTTTAGATTAGAGTTTTGCACAAAGTTTCCACAATCTAGGATGGAGCAGTATTAACACTGCTGTTACATATGATGTACTCATGGTTAGTTTTAAAAGTACTTTAAAAGCTGTTTTTCAGAACTGAAAATAGTATCTCAGATTTCCTTAAGAGTGGACTGACATCTCCACTAAATCATATGTTAGGTTTATAAATAAATCATGTATCTCTAGAAATCATTTAACTAATTTCTAAGTTATGAACATGAATTATAAGTTTGTTACTCATTTATACATTGTTTGATGGTTTCCATAAATCATATAACCTGACTGTGAAAAGTATTGAGTGATTAATAATGGTGCTACATAAATTTCAGACATGATGCAACTGTCTTTTGGTTTATGTAATAGATATCATATGATGTTTTATTATGACTTATGAAGTTTACTTTCCCTTAAGTCATTTAAGTATTCTGCTTTAACCCATATTTTTACACTGTGAAGTCTGATTTGTTAATCCACTTGCCAAGATAGCTGTTCTCACATTTCTAATAGGATTTATAACTAGCATATTTTTGCTTACATCAAGTGCTAATAATAAGAAAATAATAAGAATTACAGAAATAATTAAGCATATATTAACTAAAATGAATTAAGGCTTCCTAATATTTATTGATTATTTTTCTGTCTGAGATGATGTCTGATCATGTTATACCACATTGTACCATAGCAGTTACATTTTGTGTGGATCCACCTTACACTGGCCAGCCAACTGAGACTGGTCTAGATTCCTTTTCCTGTTAGTCAAGTTATTAAATATTAGGTCAGGGTCTCGGTGATCAAAATGTATTATGGTATTTCAAGGCTTCGGTTTAATGGTTTACTGTAATAAAAATGCTTAACTTAGTACATTTCCATTCCTTATCAACATTTCATTTGCTTTATCTATAGAATTTTGTACATGTGTGTAGGTCCATATATGCACTTGAGAAGTTTTCTTGTTTATTTTTGAAAGAAAACAGAAAAAATTGAACATTTAAACACCATGGTATAAGAATTTTAAACAAAATGTACAACCTTGGAACTGTTTATATACTATGAAGTTTTAATATTTTATTAATTTGTTTCATTGAGAAAATGAACCTCTAAATACTTATGCATTTTAGGATTCCATTTAAGATTTGCAATTTGTTGAAACTGAAACAATTTTTGCCTTTCTAAAAACAGTAATAAAGTGTATCTATCTAGAGCTAGTAAAGTCTTTTCTGACACTCCTTTGTTTTGCTAGAACTCAATGCCAACAAATGTGATAGCTATGCAAATGTTTAAAAGGCAAACATAATTTGTAAGTAAATGAACCTGCCTACACAGAATTTTAGGGCTTTTTCAAAATCTTATAGGGGTCTTTTTTATGAGTATAAAGACAAGGAAACACACTTTAGTTTAATCCTTAAGTTCACTGTACTTGTACAAGCCTCTAAGAGTGTAAGAAGCACAAACATAGCTATGTTAATAAGAAGCTAAAACATATTAAAAATATACTTAGCTTTTAATTCTCTAAAAAAATATTCCATACAAGTATAAAATCAAATTTATGCCAACCACACCGTTCACATCCTCAAAAAGTTTCTGCTTTATCTAAAACTATTAAATTTTTGCATCTCTGTAAAGATTTTCCAGTGCTGAAATCTGCAATAACTTTTATCCATTTTCTAGGAGCATAAATAAGTAATACCACAACTATTTTAACAACAAGAAAATATAAAAAATCAGATTTCTCAGCATACCTTACTTTATTACATAAACATCAAAACAGTGGTTTAGATTAAGAAAAAACTGTTGGTGTGCATTTTTCAACTTATTTGAACATCTACCCACAGTCTAATGTTTTATAACTGAAAATTCAGTTATGCGAAAAGAAACATTTGCTACAATAAACAATAGTGGGTACAATCCAATAAACACATCTTTGCTAGTGTTAGGAAAAGGCCAAAGGATTCAGATGTACCTGAGAGTGCAGAGTCTCAGGACCTGTCTGAGCTTGCCAAAACCTGAGCTGGTTTTCACTTGTTTTAGGAACTGATTAGTGGACAGCTGACTGCTGCCCAGCCTGGGTTAGTTTAAGCTCTACAACTGCAAGATACAAGAAAATTCACAAGAATTCTGCTCATCACTGTGTGACAGACTGTGTTAGCAGATGCTGGGGGAAACTCTGAAACTTTTCAACTTTATGTGGAACCACTGAGAAGAAGGTAGGCTGTGAGAAGAAAGTATTTCAAACTAAACCCAAGAGGACTGTGGACTGAGGAAAGGGAGGAACAGCCCCAAGAACACAGATGCCACCTGTCAGAGACCTCCTTATGGATTTTAGTGACTCCTCAGGAACACCTGTTCCCTTTTGAGGATCCTGTGTCTTTTTTGAGGAGTGAAGGTCCTCCTTTGGTCCCTGAGGAGTCCATGAAGGGTGAAGACAATACCTGAGAGGAAGGTCAGACGCCAGTTTTTTTCCTGTGTATTAATTTCAGCTGTATGGCGAGTGAGGCTATTTTTGTATTAATGGATTGATTTGGACTATCAGACTGCTAAAATATCAGTTGAACTAACAATATTCTTGGCTCCCATATGTTTATTGTGTTTTTTCTTTTGCCCATAACATTATTTGGCATGTAACATATGCAGTCACACTGTAATCCTACATTCATGCACCTTTTCCACCAGATGAGGGACATCATGTGCTCGCAGGGCTCCAACAGATGGAGTTATGCTGGGATCATCCGTGTGGTGGGGTTCCCAATATTATAGTGACATCCACAGAAGTAAGGGAACTTACATTTCGAAGAGCAGAAAGTTCTACATATCATGTATGCAGTGATTTAAAATATTAGGTAGGCAAAAAGGATGTTAAAAATGTACTTTGACATACATAATGGATTCAGAGAAAAGTATACTTATCCACTGTGAATATGTTGATAATACATTAATTTATCCATCACATTTTAATGCAAAAGTCAATATTCATAAATGAAATAGCAACATTTTCAACCTGTGAGATATTTCTTGTGCTGTGGATGCCAGGACTGGACACAATACTCCAGGCGAAGTCTTGTAAGAGCAGGGTAGAGAGGGAGAATGACCTTCCTCAATCCCTTGGCCCTGCTTGTTTTTAAACAGTGCTACAAGATTTTGGTAACCTCCCTGAGTTGGCTTTGATGGCAATCGTCTCTCCTCCCTACAACACATCAGTGCGAGAGTATTTGTAAGCAAAATCAGAAGGTTATCTCTCTGTTCAGCTTGTCCCTCGGGTTCAGGGCTTGCAGATGCACATTTTCCAGTTCCTGTAAGCAAGGTTCAGTTACTTGTGTACTGTTGTTTTCTCATGCACCTCATAAAAAATCAAATTCAATGCTTTGGGGGTGCTAATGGCAGGAAAAAGAAAATCAAAGTGTGTCCCTTGCCAGGGTGGTGAACACACACATTTGCATATAAGAACTGGAATCTTAACTTCCTCGTTTAGTTTTAAGAACTGTTATCAGCTGCTGTCTAATTATTTGATCAAGCAAAACTTATAGACAGAGCAGGTTTTAGGACTTCTAATGCAATACTCTCATATCTCATCATGGTATGTCAGCAATCTGCAGACTGTAAACCCTAGACCAAGCCCACACAATCCTATGTATGATTCTCATTGAATCCACTCAATCATTTATTTGATTTTTTTTTTTTTTTGGCAGGAAACACATTGCAAGAGATTCCTCAAGATCCTTCTTGAGGAAAATTATTCTATTGATGAATAGCATTCTGCCTAGAAAGTTTTAACAACTGAATCAACGAGTTACTGACACAGAATGATAAACATCTTGCAAGCCACATCTATTACCACATCAGGTGAGAAAGTGTTCAATGCATAAGCATTCTCCTGACTCTGTTTTGAAAATCTGGCACTGATCCCATTCACAATAGCTCAATCTGATCAGTAATCAAAGGGCACCTTGATCTTGACTGAAAGTGCAAGCACTAAACAAACATAATTCATAAATATTTTAGGGCATGAGATTAGTTCTAAATTTTCTGTTCTAAGGAAAAAGGAAGGTAAAGATCAAATGCCCCTTTATGTGTAGTACATGAGCAAGACAAAATATTCTTCCCAAAGCAACAGAGGTCAAACAGGAATATTAACCAGAATTATATTGCACATGGGTTGGATATGGTGATTTGTGGAAGATTCTATTACAAACAGAATGTTTCTTTCTCTAGTAATGAACCTGACCTGACAGTCGTAATACTGAGGCAATTTATAGATGAACTGAACTGCTATTTTCTTTATGTGAATGCTCTGCAGTAAAACATCAGGCTTTCATGGAGAAGAAAATTATAGTTGTATCAGTAAACATCTGTTATCTCAAATCTCTTTTTTTTAATTCAAGGCAATTTGTATTTTTGAAATAACACACTCGTTTCTTTTCTATTTGCACAAGCTGCCCCATATATGCACTGGTATCACAATCTTAAATAGTTCTAATACCAAGCTTGCTTTTCTATCCTTTCATTTTAAAAACATGCAATTTTCTTATGATGTTTTTTCAATATGCCAGGTTAAATATTACTATCTTCTTCTCAGCATCCAGGAAAACTAAGAAAAGAGAGAATTGTCTTAAGTTATGAATAAATAATAAATTTTAAAAATGTCTTTTTCTTTAAGCCTGACATTTCAGAACTGTTAGACTGTAGCCTGAAGGTATATGTAGAGCACAACACGGGGTGATGTACGTCTGTCCAAACAGGCAGCAACCCGGCCATACTGATGCTCAAGGCCAAGGCATTTCTGCTTTGTCCACAAGAAGTGAAATTTATCAGAGGGGAAACGAAGGTGAAGTTTATTTTGCTTCCAGCACCACCACCTTAAGACAAAGCAGTGTTTTGCTGCATCTTCTTCAGCAGAGTTGTGACCTGAAATGCCAGTGTTGAAGATAACATTGAATTATAGCACCTTCTTTTTTTCTTTTTCTTTTTCTTTTTCGTTTTTTTTTTTGTTTGTTTGTTTGTTCTGGTTTTGTTTGGTTGGGTTTGAGGGAGTTTTTTTTAATTAAGGGAAAGCTCCATGTTGTATGTTTTCAGTCGTGTTTTCTAATTTTCTTTAGATTCCATACATTTTTAAGACTGTGAAAATGAAGTACTTTTAAGAATTAATTTTTCTATATGTCTCTCTGTATATTACACTATGTCTAATACTACCCATGGCTTTATCTACACTGGGGGTTGTTGGAGACTCTCAACAGGTGACACTCAGGGCATGACTTAAATGCTCAGGTTTTGTCCCTGCCCCACCAAATATCCTGATTTCCTCTGCTAGGTGCCATACTCCAGTAATCTTCCAGGCTGGGAAAATGGGGAAGTTGGATTACAAAGCAAATTATGGACTTCAGCTGGCCCGCAGCTCTGGGCCAGTTTCTTACCAACTGAATCATTATCCTTCAGAAACAGTTCCAGATTGAGACTACTTTAAGGTCTCACTCCTTAAAAATTGTGGGGTTTGATACTTTTAATGGTTTAAAGACTATCACAAAATTTTGACACATAGCAGCAACACAGAAAGGCAAATGGATTTTTAATAAAATAATATCTCCATTTTGACTTGCTTAACTTCAGTTGTCACTACATTTAAGATTGAACACAAATTTTCAACTGTTGATTACAAAATTTCACATGGCTTGAGGGCACATTTTTATAGAAGCATAAAACCATATATTCATAGAATGGTTTGAGTTGGAAGGCACATTAAAGAGCACCTACTTCTAACCTTCCAGTTATGGCCAGGACACGTAGATCAGGTTTCTCAAAACCACATCCACATGTAACCAACAGAGATACAAGTGCTTCACTGAATAGCATTGAGGCATGATTGTGTTACTATGTCCTGTGAGGAATGAAGGTAGGTTTGAAGACCATACAAAAAAACTTTGGTTTAATTTGTCTTTTTAATAAATAAAAATATTTTATACAAATATAAGAAAAGACTCAAAGATAATTGATATAGATTAAACAGTGAAATGCTCAAAAAAAAGAAGACAACTTTTATCACTCATATTGATTATTTCATGTTGATCTAGTCTATAAAAACCTCAATTTAATGAGCACATTTTATAAACTTTAAATGGTATGAAATTAAAAGCTTTTCATAAGCATTTTTTCAGCCTACATGTATGGCTTTACAGATATTATTGATACTCCTTTTTAACCCTAAAAAATATTCCATGTATTTTAGATTTATTATTAGCTAGATAATTTTTATTGCTGTGGCATCAAATAGCTCCAGTTCTGATTAGGACATCCTTACTTATACTGCCATGGAGATAGGGAAAAAAAAAATTAGTAAAATATTTTCTGAACAAATACACCTACAAGTAAGGTTAGGGCATATCTGCTAGAAAACTAACCTCAGATTGTTACCTTTATTATTGCCTTCTGGCATTTGTTTACAAGGATTATGGTAAAGATAGTTATAATAATGGAAAGGAGAAATATGTTGGGTTATATATCCCATGAAATGATCAGAAAAAAATATGACTTTTTTTTCAAGCTTCTGTTCTTGAGGACTTCCTTATTTTTTAAGGATAAAAAAGTCCCATTCAATTCAAATCTGAAATATTTTCAAGTTGTTTAAAATTTGCAAGCAATCATTTTTACCTTTAATGCTATTTCAGCCAATGTGGAAAACCAGATCCAAACGTAATATTATAATAGAATGGTTTAGGTTGGAAAATATCTCTAAGATAATTGAGTCCAACCATTAACCCAGTGCTGCCAGGTCTGTTACAAAACCATATCCCTAAGTGCCACACCTTCATGTCTTTTAAATATCTCCAGAGGTGGTAACTCTACCACTTCCCTGGGCAGCCTGTTCCAGTGCCTGACAACCCATTTGGTGAAGAATTTTTCCTGATATCCAAACTACACCTCCCCTGGTGCCATTCAAAACCATTTCTTCTAATATACTGCTTTTTACTTGGGAGAAGAAACCAACCCGCACCTGGCTACAGCCTCCTTTCAGGCAGTTGGAGAGTGATGAGGTTTTCCTTCAGCCTCTCTTTCTCCAGGCCAAACTTCCTCAATTCCCTCAGCTGCTCCTTCTCAGGCTTGTGCTCCAGACCCTTCCTCAGCTCTGCTGCCCTTCTCTGGACTGTCTCCAGCCCCTCAATGCTTTTCTTGTAGTGAGAGGCCCAAAACTGAGCTCAGGATCTGAGGTGTGGCCTCACCAGTGCCAAGGACAGGGGGACAATCCCTGCCCTGGTCCTGCTGCCACACTATTGCTGAGCCAGCCCAGGGGCCCTTGGCCTTCTTGGCCCCCTGGGCACACCTGGCTCATGTCCAGCTGCTGTTGACCAACACCCCCAGGTCCTTTTCTGTCGGGCAGTGGCAGAATTATAATTGCTGGTAAAGCCTCAAGGTGAAGTTGACATTTTGAACTTCTAACCTGGTTTTTAGCATAATGAATTTCATCAGTCTTTAAGGCAGAGAGGAAACTACCAGATCATTGATAGATATTCATTTAAGTCCTTCATTACATTAGAATTTTAGATCAGTGAAGATTCAGCCTTAAAGGCTGAATGTATGTGTATTATATGTATATATAAATATGTATTTTCTCCTTTCACCCAAGTGAAAGCAAAACTCCATCGGTCTCAGTAGAAGAGCATTCATATTTGGAGGTTTTCTAGAAGCTTTTCAAAAAACATTTTTTGAAGTTTTCTTCAAAATAAGTTTTTCTTCAACTGTCTTATCTAAAAAACCCCAAGAAAACATAACAATAACAAAAAAAGGTATTTCCAGGACTTGTGTGATCTTTATTATTTGGATGTGATATTTTTTAAAGTAATTCATCATCAAAAATTTCATCCTCTATCCTTTGAAACTGAATCTTAGAGGCATCTTCAATGGGCACTCTACATTTGGGCAAAATAAAGCTGATGGGTCCACCTGGTAGAACATTCAGATGTCAGTGTAGCTACACTTCATGAAGGACGTGATGTTATCTGGAACTGAACCACGTGTATTTTCACTGGCTGGAATAACCTCAAATGTGCTAAGAGAGATGAGCCTTGGTACTTGAAAGCATTTTTGCACATATTTACCACTGAGTTTGGAAGGTGTACCAGAGAACTGTATTTCCCAGGTCATGTGCATAAAAGCTATATATTAAGCTTACACTGGGCAAATGTATCAACAGAAATTTCTTTAAATTAAAAGTTCAAATCACGCCAGAAAACTTTGAAATCAAGCATTCAGTGACATGCAGCTGTCTGTATAAAGTTTTGCACAAGGTGAATGCAAATGAAGACAAAAGGAAAGAAAGTAATAAAATAACACAGAGAAAATAATCCAGACAGAAGAATATTTAATGAGGATCCAAGTGTTTTAGCCAGGCTAGGATATATGCCTGACTTCACTCTAATAAAAAAAAGGAATTATGAAATCTTCTATGGCTTTAAACATAATACAGGAAATCTGACAAAGCTGAAGAGCTTGACTCCCATCCTGATCCTCCTAAAGAAAGACTGTTGTCAGGATCAGTGAACTATATGTGACCCTAAAACCTTGTTGGAGAAGGACAGGGGAAAAAATCAATCTACATTTCTCTTCTGTTTAATGGAACTTTAAATAACAGACTATATTTCACAACACAGCATTTTTGGAGACTGAACTTTCATTTAGCAGTCCCAAGAAGTACAGATATATAAATATGATTATATTTTCCAGGAAATCAAAACATTTTGCTTTAATTGTTGCCTCATCTGATAAAGGTGGATGAAGAAATAACTGGGTTAAATCAATGGCATTGCAGTCATGCTTACTAAAATTGTTTTTTAGTTCTCCTAGAATCTTTTGGGTAATGTATTCAGTAAAGACTAGAATAAGTATTCTAGGTCAGTGGTATTCCAAGGGGCAGAACAAGAAGATATTTAAAGGGATTTATTTAATAACTGCAATAAAAATGATTAGGAAATGATCTTTTTTCTTCCAGATGGAAATTAAACCACATTCTCACCCATGTGGTACCTAGGTGATAAAATACGTTTGAGCAGAAAAATAATTAATGTGTAATTTTGGGCTTTCGACATCTGTGAGCAAGGCCAAAAAAGGAGAACCTGCACTCACAGAGTGGTTGCCATGAAAGGAAACATCAAATGCTCATAGTGGGTGACTCTGTTAAGGGTTACTGAGGCACCCGTTTGCTGGCCTGAGGGAGAGTCATGAGCAGTACGCTGTCCACTGGGAGCTAACATCCGTCATGTTCCGAGAGGGTGCCCCAACTTGTGCAGAGCACAGACTACTACCCGCTACTACTTTTTCATGTAGGTACAAAGGACACCATAAGCCAAAAAATGGGTAGGATCAAGGAAGACTGGAAAGCTCTGGTGAGGCAGGTGGAAAACATCAGTGCTCAAGTAATCTTCTCATCCACTCTACTGATTAGAGAAACAGGGAGAGTCAGGAGCAGGCGCATAGTGCAGATCAATATCGGGTTTCATTGCTGGTGCCATCAAGAAGGTTTTGGCTTTTATGACAATGAGTTGTACTTTAATGATTGCAGTCTCTTAGGATGGGAATGGGATTGATGCCTTGTAGAGGTTGACCTGGAACAGAGGCTAGACAGAGAGAAAGGATAAAGGGTAGGTATTTATTGAAAGGCCTTCACAAGGTGCACCTTGGGCAGTGCAGGAGTCTTGCAAAGACTACACCCAAGGTGGACACAGTCACACATTTTTCCGACAGCTATAAGTTTTCGCCAGTTGCATATCAGCGTTTAATCGTCCAATTACAGCTTCAGGCAGTTAAGTCCCATTCTCTTAGTTTGCTTCCCCCAACGCACTTTTGTTTCCATTTCTCAGGGCCTGAGACCGTGAGGTGTCATTGATTCTCAGGGCTAGAGCGGCATTGTTGTGTCTGACCAAAATGGGAAAAGCAGTTGCTAACACTCTATATGGAGCTCAGAGTTATACACTAAAGAATTGCAGGATTACAAATATATGAAAATACAAGAGCTAAAATCCTAAGGCATCAGGATCTACCCATCTAAAAAGCACAAGAGAATCTTTGGCAGCAGGCTGGCCACTTCAGTCAGACAAGCTTTAAACTGAGGGACTGGATTCTTCTTTTCACACAGTGTCCCATAACATCCTCATAGGTAAACTTGGGAAATGTGGGTTACATGAGTGGGCAGTGAGATGGATTAGGAACTGGCTGAATGGCAGAGCTCAGAGGATCCTGATCAGCAGAGTGGAATCCAGTTAGATGTTTTTAGTCAGTGGCATTCCCCAGGGATAAATACTGAGTCCAGCCTCGTTCAACCTTTTTTCCAACAACCTGGTCTAAGAGATAGAATCTGCCCTCAGAAATTCTGCTGATGATACAAAACTAAAAGGAGTGGTTGATACACCTGAAGATAGTGCTGCCATTCGGTGGGACCTTTATAGCTTGGAGAGCTGGGCAGAGAGAAACTTGAAGGTGTTCAACAAAGGCAAGCGTAGGGTCCTGCATTGGGAAGAGTGTGTTCAGCAGCTTGAGAGAGGTGATTCTCCCCCTCTGCATGGCAATAGTGAGGTCACATTTGGAGTATTGTGTTCTATTCTCCAGATTCCAAGAAAGACAAGGAGCTACTAGAGAGGGTCCAGTGGAGGCCCACAAAGATGTTTAGGAGTCTGAAGCATCTGTCCTCAGATGACGGAGCTGGGCCTGTTTAGTGTAGGAAGAGAAGGCTGAGAGGGGATTTAACTAATGCATATAAATATCTCCAAGGTGGGTGCCAAGAGAATGGTGCCAGACTCTTTTCAGTGGTGCCTAGTGATAGGACAAGTAACAATGGCCATAAACTCAAACGCAAGAAGTTTCACCTCAACACAAGAACTTCTTTATACTGAGGATGGCAGTGCACTGGAATAGGCTGCCCAGAGAGGTCATGGATTCTTCCTCTCTGGACACATTCAAAATCCACTTGTTCTTGTGAAACCTGCTCTAGGTGACCCTGTTGTGACATGGAGGTTAGACTAGATGATCTCCAGAGGTCCCTTCCAACACTAACTATTCTGAGATTCCCTGATTTTGTGAAACAAAATAAGAAATAATAAATTCAGGTAAATTGTCTGAGAGCACCTAGTTCTGAAAAAAGAAGCTCGCTCAAACCATTTGTCCTCAAAGAGAATTGATGAGAAATCATAAGGAGAGGTGAGCAAGGTTTGTGAATGGAACCTGCTGATCCAGAAGCACACAGACTTTTCAAAAATTCATCGATGGTTCATTTGGAAAACAGAATAAAACTAAATTTATATGATTTTTGTATTTTTCTGCTCAGAGTATTAATTTTTACAAATTTATAAGTTCTTTCAGCAAAACAAAAAGTTAATTCTTTAGTCCCAGGATGATGAGAAAAGATGTGTCCCTGTGATTTTTTCCCCTGTGCCAGTGATTAGGGAGGAAGCTTTAGGCTCAATACGTTGGCGTTTTTGTTCAGCCAAACTACTGCGGAAGTGAAAACAAGCTTCTGGCTGTGACAGAAAAACACTGTCAAATTTTATTGCAGCAGTTTAAGACGTTATGAATCCTGAAATTCTGTCTTGCCTTTCTGACAGAGGTCAGTGCCCCCGCTCTGTATCAGAAGGAACAAGTGTCGCCTGGTCCCCATGTCCAACGTGCTAGATCCTGTACACTCCCCATTGGCAGCTGGAGCTAAGAAGTCAGGATCTGCATTGCTGATCTGTGTTCCTTTTTATTGACTGCCACAGGGAAAGTGTAACAAAGCACCACCCAACATGTTTGCAACAGGAATTGCAGGTGCTTATCTGCAAAAATCATCATGGCAAAATTAAGAAATGGAGCCATGTTGTTGAGTTTCACCAAATTTAAATCTTTGAGAGGTACAGCATGCTTTATATTCAGACAGGAACAATAAGTTCACGTAGTTTATGGCATTATCCCTGGGATTTCATATAAAAAAAAAGGTTTGTCTCTTCCAGAAATGATTATTTTACATCATTTGTCAGTGTTCTACTGAGATTACAAAACACTGCCTCATTGGTCTACTACTAAGAGTTTCAAAAATTTCCAACATGTTTTGCTTCAATGTACAGAAGTAGAGATAATCTCTTTTTTGTTAACTGTAAAATATATCAGCAGAGACTTCCAGGAATGTGTATTTTCTTTTGTGACAGTACAATTATTTTACTTTGAATTGTAGGAAAAAAATCAAGTTTATAATAGGAAAGTGTGCTTGTAGAGGGATGGATTGCAGAGTCTTCACTGCTTATCTGTATTAAATTAAATCATCTAGAGTGTGTTAGTCAATATAGGCAATTAGCAATTAAAGCGATAGATACGGAAAAAATGTGCAGATCAAAAAAAAACCAAAAAAACAAAAACCACAAAAGCAGCCAAACAACAAAACAAAACACAAACAAAAAAAGTCCTGCAAATTTAAATCACTTTGAATCATGTTCAGATTGTATAGTGCCTTCAGACTGAAAGAGTATTGAATAACAACTTTCAGTCAGTTTAAAGTTTTATAACAAAATTAAGTTTCACTGAAAAATGCAAAATTCTGAAACTCTAAATATTTTGCTTAAAGTAAATTACCTCGGGTTCATCAAGTTTTGCTGAACAGCAGGCAGCAGATAAAGACCTGGAGCCCTAGTGGGCTGTCACCTGTCACTCTGATTATCTGGTCAGTTGGCAAGGCGGCTCCTGGAGGGCCCTGGAAGCACAGACTGATCAGTCAGGAATCCCCACCTATGGATGCTTCTCCATACACTTGGCCCATTCATTCTCAGCAGGTGACAGCTTAGGGCCTTTTTTATAGGTTCTCTCTTATTGTTCTGGTGGGCTTACATTAGTCTGGTTTCTGCTAAGTACATAGCAAGAGAATTTAAAACTCTTCTAGAAGAGAGATGGGAGGTGGGGGTTTTTTTTGTTTGATTTGGTTTGGTTTGAGGTTTTTTTGTTTGTTTGTTTGTTTGTTTTAAATTTTCATCTAGGAGTATGCAGAAAAGATATACTTGTAAGCATTTTGAGCCTCTCCTCTCCTCTCCTCTCCTCTCCTCTCCTCTCCTCTCCTCTCCTCTCCTCTCCTCTCCTCTTGTCTCTTTTTTTTCTAAGTTAAAAGCTTAATTTATGCAGCTATGGTGCATATCACAATAATTACTTCTTCCTACTAGAAGAGAAAATATTTTATTTCTTTTTAGTGCAAACAGATTCAGTTCAAATTTCAGTTTGTGATATTCAGATAGAGTCTTGTATCTTCAGGGAAGATATTTTGGTGCAAAGCCTTTTATTTATCCCTTTCCAAAGACACAATCATAAGCCAATTTTCCTTCTGTCTAGTTTCATTAAATTACCTGATTTGAAAACAGCACCAGCAAAGCACCTAAACATCCTGCCTTCTCTTAGGGAATTAGCATTTTCCTTTGATGTGGTTCAAAGTGGGAAACCACATTAATGTGGGATTCAGCCAATTTCTGCTATTGCATTGAGATCAGCTGCAAAAAACTGCTTTGTACTGGCCTCTCCGGCCAAATGTTAGCTTGGCATATTTCACAAAAGAGAAGGAAGTTTAGGTACAGATTCAGCAAAATTCTGTCCTGAGGTCTGATAACCCAAAACAGTTTCTCAGGTCATAATTAACTGAATTTTGTTTGATATGATCAAACACAGGGCAAGAAGTAAACCTTGGCCTGTATCTTTGATATTTATCAACAGAAGAATGATTAAAGACAGGGATAGAGTCCTAAGGGCTTCACAGGCCCATTGGTCTTGCCAAAGGCTCTTTACACCACCTGGTCTATCCTATGGACAGCCAGAATACTATGGCAGGGAGTAAAGCTCAGCATCAGAAGCAGAAAGCTTTCTCTTTGTATTCCTGCATACATGAACCATATTGCAAATGGAAGTAAAAAATCAGGTGCAAAAGCTATTTTTAAGACAAATAATATTTTAAAAAACCTGTCTAATGCTCTAGAACTTAGTCACAGATCACAATATAAATGCCTTTTGTCACAGTGTATTTGGGGTATTTTATAACTTTTAACATTTAAAGGCTGTTCTGATGTACAAAAATGGAGAAAGACTTAGCTACAGAAAACTGAAGACCTGTGTGTACCATTTACAGTGCTTTCTTTTGTGATCATTCTCCCCCAGAAGCCAGTTAAACTCCTTATGAGCAGAAACACTCAGTGTCTGAGTAAGTGAACTAGAAACGACTAGTAAGGGAAGTGCATTGCTGCATTATCAGTGCAGCAGTTAGAATGAAAAGGGTTTACCTAGAGTGGCAACACTCTAACTTCCTTTCTCATTGTCTGGCTTAGGGAGGAGAAAAAGTATCATGTAAATAAGTTGTGAGCAGCTGTGGGTCTCTCACCCAATGGCCAGGGCAGGTGGCCAGGCTCCAGGACTTCTCTTGGGTCACTTTCCCAAAGCACGCATGGAAGATGGTGCCTGGAGCATGCATTCCTGCTCTTGGATCAGGGCCTTTGCTTGTCTGAGCAGACTCTGTGGTGATGAAGGCCCAGCTGAGCCCTAGAATGACTTTACAAAACAAGGACAAAGTCCAGTTTTTCATACCAAAATCCAGCTCTGGTTCGAGTACTTGCTCATGTTTTCTGGAATTCCTCTGCACATATTCTCTGCTAATATTTGCCAGTTGGTTCAAAAGGAAAAAAAAGAAAAGAAAAAAAATAAGAGAAGAGAAGAGAAGCAGTACTGTTACCTCTAGGGTGCTTGTTGCTATAAAACAAATAACCTTTCTTCAAAATCTGTAACAATAAACAGTAGTCTCACAATAAACAGTAACTAAATATTTCACTATCCTTGAAGTCCTATTGTTTCATTTATAAGACCCCTTGGGTGCTTTGTCTCTTAAGAAGTGATGTAGGAGTTACATTTTTGTAACTCTTAGCAATCAAGTAAACCAATATAAAAAATAAAAAATACATTTCAGCCAAACCTACCTCCAATGTACAATCAAGACTAGCAGAATAATACTTTGCATTTAACATAGTATTATCCTTGGCATACAGTTCAAAGGTTCAAATTTTATACCTAATTATCAAATAATTAGAAGGATAGTATTCCAATTAAAATATTTTATTTGTTGTGTAATCAATGCTACTTGTAAAGAGACAGTATGTGTATATGCACAAACTAGTGTTTGTTTTCAGGGATGCTTTTTTAAGAATGCTTGAACGTGAACAAGGATCAGTAGACATCAGAAAACTGTGCTTTTATCTAGCATAAAATCAGGCCACAATGGGCTGAATGCTAGAGAGAAATTATTTATTTTTGTTATTGGTTTTAAATATGTACGTCATTTAAATATAGAGCTAGTCTGAACCAAAGGAAAAAAATATACGAAGAAAATTTAGGGCATGTTTTACAGTAAAATAAGTTAAGACATGGCTCAAAGCCTTTTCTGGGATTTTTTCCCCCTAATTAAAAGCAGTTGCTATTGCCAGCTTTCCCCAAATTCTCATATTCCTATCAATCACCAGCCTGAAGTTGTTCTGAAAGCAGTTGAAAAGACTTCTTGTTTCAGTAACTAAATATGCTGTGAATACTTCCCTAGGGGAGGTCTAAGGCCCAATAATAGGAGTAACTTTTATGAAAACAAGCCCAGTGACTTTGCCTGCTGAGAGCTACGTTAAAGGCCTTGCCAAGCCAGGAGATAGATTGGATTCCCAGTGCTGTTGAAAAAACAATCAGTTTGTAGGCTCCAATGTACCAGAACAGCTGAAATACCAAATAGGCATGTGCAAGTCCTAATTAATTAAATTTAATGATCCTGTCAAATGATAGGATTTTCTACAACACAAAGAATTTGTTACAAATAAACGAAAATGAAAGTTCATGCTGAAAGACAATGCATCAGTATGGTATCTTATGACATTTTCCCTACATTCTCTTTACTGAAGAGGAATTGTGATCCATTTGTGAGCATATCTACTGAACAGCATTTGCTTCCCAGAAATCCTAAAACTGTAAAATGAATTATCAGTGTTTGTTGGCAGATACTCAGTTGGCCTCTTTCATCCATATTTTTGCTGTCATTTCATATTACTCCAGTTTTTCTATGTGTTGTTTACCTCAAGATATTTTCATCACGCTAATGTCACTACTTTTCAATTATGCATGTAAATCCTTTTGTAAAAGATATCTGCCACAAACCACTTCCATACATCTCTCCATATGAAACGGTTCTGGCCTTCTTTGCATAAAGAATTAACATATTTCTTGGAATGATCATAACTTGAAGCAAATCTACTGACCGTAAATGACTAAAACCAAGGACAAACCATTGCTGGAGCAGCCTGATCTCCCAGCTGGTGTGAACTGGTGTATTTCCATTCAACTGAAAAGATGCAGATTACCCCAGCTTCATTGATTTTGCTGAAATTATGCCATTTAACAACAGCTGAGACATGAAGACAAATGCGAATACGATTTTACTTAAAGTCTTTCTGGTTCTCTCTTTGCGAAACTATTGTAGTTGCCACTTTGCATCAAAACATTCTTTAAACCCCTCCTATTTCTGTTAGTTTTATTTTATATATATTTTTTCTTCATGTTTAGGGACATTGACATTTACATTTGACATTGTCAAATGGCTTATTTTGGTTATCATATATTAAAATATGCTAGCTATCACACCTGACAACACATATGTTACTGAAAACTCTCAAAAACTAAAGTGAAAACTGTTTTTAAGGACAGAGCAAGGAAACCAAACCAAAATTTAAGAAAAACCCCAACAGACAACATTAAAAATAACTACAAGAAAAGCAATACAAAGTGAGAAGGCTCCTTACAAGGACAACATGGACACGTAGATTCCAATTATTGCAATACCTTCAGCTTCAACCTATTTATGACTCTAATCAAGTCAGACATATTACAATCACCTACTGGTGACTGTATTATTTCTATTTCTAGCTCAGGCCTACCTATAAATCAGTTTGGGAAACCACAAAAGCTAGAAACAGACAAACCATGACAGACACAGACAGACCATGATGAGGCATAACCGAAAGACAAATTGTCTTTTCCCAGGAATAAGCAAGATGGAATTTACTCAGGTACACTGATTTCTTAACCAAGTCCATACTCTGGCTTGTTCTAGAATGAAACACATATCTTGATAGAAGACATAATGAAAAAATAGGACGTGTCTTTCCACTCACTATTTCATATCTGAACCTTCTTGTGATGTAATGGTAGATAGAAACACGTGACAAATTTTTTATTTCCATAGTACCATACAAAGTCTTTATGTCAGTGTAACTTGTGCAGGTTCTTGATGCATTTAGATGGGGAAATGCAGAAACCCTATAAAACATAAAACTTTGCAGCTTCGGTTTTTTTATTGCAGTGTATTCTTAGACTCATTTTTTGCTTCCATAACTTACCTGAGTTTGATATAGCCTTTTGATTTTCCATTTGTATCAACTACAATTTGTTTTGTGAAGGAGATCATAAATATTAATGAAATATAGCTGAGTCCTTGGTTGTGAAAAATTCCCATAAGATTTTTCAGCATAAATTATTTTGTATTCTATTTAATTGCCAGCCTAAATTATTTGCTATTTTATGGACCTTTCACCTCTGTTGGCAGAAAGCATTTATTACAGGTTAAGTAACAAAACAATGAAGGAAAAAGAAACTAGCATTAAGGTAAGACACATAGACGACATAATTAATACTGAGCACAAAGGGGGTAATAATTTGTGATCTGTATATGGCCTTGGATAATGTACACTACATCGCTTCTTTCAAAGCTCTATAATACGCATTTAGATAATAACAAGTCAGTATTAAACAGGAAATGTAGCAATGGATCCAGATAACATACTCGTAGTATAGCACAGTCCTGTTTAATAAGCTGGGATGTGAAGGAAGAATACTCAAGTTAGCATCCTTCTAGCTAATGTCTGCAGTCTGTGTTCAGTTCACATTTTACTAAGAGTAAGAATAAATCATAAGAATTGAAGCACATAAAAAATGCCAAAAGCACTTAGGTTTTGCAATATGCAGTCAAAACAAAATCATGCACCTTGCTGTTCTACAGTTTTTATACTTAGCTTGATTTAATATTAAAAAGCACGAACATAAAAAACAGAAATGAAAAAGCTTCCCTAATCAGTATGTTGCAGCTCCCCAAGAAAAGGCTGCATGTATCCTGCTTTAGTAAGCTTCCTGAGTGAGGTTTTTGAGTGAATAAGTTCCTGTTGCCTGAGGTATGGCATAGAGGTAGAAATTAATGAGATAGTCCCAGAATAGCTAAAGGGTAAAGGTCTGTTACTGGAGGAACATGTACCTAAATGGTCAGCAATGGTAATGAGACCCACGGGTGAACCAGGGTGTAATTCAGAGTGACTGAAGGTGGATGCTTACATTTGCTGCATGCTGAGCCTACACCTGAAGACAGCCTCGGCACGTAAGACCTACCAGAGCGTAACTCCGTTTCCTTTCACGCAATGCAGAAACAGAGGGAACATAGGCTTGTGAACTGATCAGAGATGAGTTAAAACAAAATGTAGGCAAAAGATTTAAATGTCAAGTGAACCTGAACTGTAAGAGCAACAGATAAGATGGAAGATTTCTATGAATATGTCAATATGCAATGTATTTCCAACATACCTATAGAAGAGCTATCCTTCTGTAGAGTTGTTCACCAGCTGTAGCCCAATAGGAGAAATATTTACAGCAGATTCCCTGAATTCATAGATATAGTGACCTGGGCCAAAGGTTATAATCAGGGAAGATGTGTTGTGCTCCTCATTCCGTGTCAGTTTGTGACACTAAGGTAAACTGTTTAATCTCATTTATCTCAGCCATACTTTTGTTACCTAGAAATTAGAAAAAAGTACTTCATACTGAGTATTTAGAAGCATACTTACACCCATGACATAAGTGCTGAACATCAACACTGTGACCTACACCAAACACAGGTGCAAAGTTTGCTGCTTTCAAGGTACAAATGTAATGCAATTCAACTATAGCCCATTGTTTCCAGATGTAAATTTAAAATGCCTAGAATAGGAAGAAAGTGATAAAAGTCTACAGAAGGGATAAAAATAAGCTTGGTACCTTCCTGGAGGTAAATTTAGGGTGATAGAAAACAGAATCTCCCCCCTCCCCTTTCAGCAAAATATGACACATTTGACATCTATGACAGTTGTCTCAAGAGCCTTGAAAGAGGTTGTGCTACTGCCAGTATCAGTCAGATACTGGGTTGTAAATCTGACACAGACTCCAGCTGAGTCGCTAGCAATATTAAGCCCAAGGTAATATGTTACTCCTTTTCCATAATAGCCAATGCTGATCTCTACTTAAGCATTCCTGTAGGAAACACAATAAAAAATCATGTAAATTCCAGCTGCTGCATGCTGTTCTTGTTAGGAAGGTATACAAATAAGACTGCATGATACTGAAGATTAAGCAAGGCATTTTGATAATGAGTACACGTTCTGTTAAAGATATTTAAATTTTCTTCATTTTTATTTAAGTTCTTGGTGAATTTTTAGTCAGGTTTTTTTTTTTTTTGCCTGAGTGCAGTTTGGGTTTGAAAAATATCTTGTATTTTTATTTAAAAAGAATTTTTTAAAAAGCAGTCTGTCTGAGCAAATCAGAATTTTTAGCTTCTGTCTGGTCTAGCCTGATGCACTTCCTTAGTCCATCCCAAGAACAGCTGGTATCAGTTACAGATATCACTGAAACTGGAACCATGGGTCAACTCTTCTTTCTCTTGATTTTGAGAATACAAATTGTCTTTTCTTGGCCAGTAATTACTATACATGTGCTTATTCGTAGTTCTAACCTCTCTTTCTCTTTCCAAATGGTTAGGTCTTTGTACTTATAATTCATTCTTTGAGAGAGGTAGGAAAGAATAAGTGTATAGGATCTTCTGCAGAGCAGGAAGGAAAAGGAATCTTTCTGAGTGTTCCCAAACATCCCTACACCTATGATATAGGTCATTCTATCGTTATGTTGTTCATTTTCCTTTGACAGTAACAAAACATTTTACTGTCTCTATTTCACAAATATGCTTGATATGAACTGTGTGGGGAAAGGTGTGAAAGGAAGACAACATAGAAGGAAATAATAGCTGTTATAAAGACAAATCCTTCAACACAGATATGGATTTTTTTCAATATTAGCTCACCAAAATATCATCTAGAAATGCGTATTTTAATAGCGTGAAGAAATCACAACTACAGCAAGAGCATTCATTTTGTTCTTCACAATTATGCTTGTGGCAATTCTAATTAAAACAGATGTTATTGTAGATAAAGAGCAAGTACATTTATCATTCTCTTGAGAACAAAAATTAGCCATTCTCTTTATGGTTTAAAAGTTTCCTGTATTTTTTTTTCAAGAATATCTGAAAATAAATCAGCAAAGGCCAAAAAATTGTTAGGACATTGTTCTGTGCTTCCAATTTTATCCAAAACAAGGGACAGAATAGAGAGATGAGGAAAAAAAGGTGTGCTTTCCATACACAGGATTCTTTACAGAGGACTGTGCTTTTACGACAGGCAGAAAGCCTCTAAAATGCAAAATAAATTTGCTCACTCTTCAAAACCACCTTTCATTCAGATGATTTTCTGTTAGAGATGAAGGGAAAGAGTTTTTATAGAGTTTTGATTAACCTAAGCCAAGACATATTCTTCTTACTTTACTTTTCCATCCTCTCAGAAGCAGCTTCTCTTGTGCTACGTCACAAAACAGAGGGCTTTGGCAGACTGGTGCCTGCAGAACAAAGATTCTCTAGAGATCAACCAGTACCTGTGGTCTGAGTTTACCTGCCTGAGACACATGTGAAATGAGTCCTCCAGCACAACGTGCTTAGAGCTTGTACCACAGGAAGATGGTGATTTAAAATGCATGGAATAACCAAATTTGAATAGGAAAAAAAAAAAAAAAAAAAGAAAAAGAAAAAAAAAAAAAAAAAAAAAAATTAAAAAGAGGAAAAAAAAAAAAAAAGAAGAAAAAAAAGAAAAAATATAGCCTTTTATATAGTCTATATATGTATAACGTATAGCCAATACAGTCAATATAGTCAAGAGTTTCTTTAAATATCTTTTGCACTCTATTAATAAAGGCAATGACCAGTAATTCATGTACAACATACATTATGCTGTTTTCCTGGACTTTCACTTGAAAGTAATTTTGGTCCAAATACTAATTTTATTTTTTTTTCTCTCTACAGTGATAAGAAGCTAAATTGTATGTTGTTACACAGATGTTTAATGTCATTTAGCTCCATACAAAATTTGATTGAAATAACATTGTACTAAGATATGCAATGCTGATAGTGGGGCCAAAATCTTAGTCCAAAGTTCAGATATAAAGTGTGTAAGTTGAAGTCCATCATCTACAGAGCATAATAAATTTGAAAATATATTAATTTCTCATTGTTTTTGTTTTTTACTATCTTATTTTGGTTTGTTTCAATGGTTTGGGGTTATTTTGAGGGTTTTCAGCTGGATTGTGAGTTTCTGCAATGAGCTGTTCCCACTTCTGTTAGAGTGGTGAATGAATGAGGATGCTCATGGGCTCAGAAGTTTGGGTCCAGATATGCCAGTGTCCAAAGTCATGATGCAGTTTTTGCTTACCTGATAATATGAGGCAATAGTAATTTTTTACTGTGAATCTTTATTTTATGCTTTTTTCCTTATGTGATTTTTCTTCAAAGAGGAAAAGAATAGAGCTATTTTTAACTTTTGTTTAGAGTATTACATGTATAACACATATAAATATAAATGCTTCCTGTGAGAAACTACTGACTTTTGTCAGGAGAGATCTATAATTATTTGGGCTCAAAATCCAATTGTCTTGAATGAACTCTGATGGTATTAAAAGAAAAAATCCTTTCAAAGGAAGAAGGGCCTAAGTGTAAAAGAATTCTAAACTACATTAATATAGAGAAGCACAAGCAAATGTCGAATAAACAAGCAGTAAATTGTCAACTTGCTATAAGGTTGTTTTGTTGTGCATGAATGATGTAGAAAGGTCATTTTTTTACTTAAAGTAGCACAGCTGATTAGTTATTTTAAGTGCAGTGGGATAGCAAAGAAACAATGACTATAATAATAGCACAAAAAAGGGGTAAATTAGATTGTGCAATGACAGCAAAGCAAGTTCTGGCACAGTGGCTGACAATGAAGACAATGGAGAACGATGAAGTAAAAAAGGAGGAGGATTCAGATGCCTGCTTCCTGCATGTGAGCATATCAAGTGGAAATTATGCATATAGATCTGAGAGAAAGTCAAAGAGAATGAAAAAAATATTGTGAAATGGAAGTGAATTAAAGAAATGCTAAGAAAAACCATAGCTCCTTTCTTAGAGGAATAATCTTTCTGTGTATAGAACTGAAGTTTCTGAGACTGTCTACACTGTCCTGGTCCTGTGCAGAGCATAGGCATTAAACATCTTTTGAGTACAGCAGTGCATCTAACAGCTCATTATCCTTCACATGCCCTCTGAGGAAAAGAAAAAGCCTCCATTCATCCTCTGATCAGGACAAGTCGGAGTGCTCCACGAGGCAGACCCATCCCACAGTACATGTGCAACATTGCTGTTAAAATCAGTTTCTTCCCATTTCCTAGGCAGTTTCTACCTTGGAATATCTATTGACAGGCTTTTATATCTATCTAAACCTTAGAGTTAAATTCCATGGAGTACTTGCATTGTTCAAACTTTGGTGAATGACTTGCCTTGATAACCTGGTGAAATGAAAATTTGAGAAGTGTTATGTATACCTGGACTGACTACTCAAAACTATCTGAATGCATTTGCCTAAATTGATCTTGTAAACTGGAGGATAACCATTAGCAGGATTAAAAAAGCAATCAGAGAATTATGAGGCTTTTGATACAAAGCAATAATTAGCCTGATAAGAAGTATAAAAACAACATGAAAATTCATAACAGGAGGAAGAGACTCTAGAGTGGAAACGACAGGAGTGAAACTTGATTTAACACAGCCAGAGGGCTCTTTGTGCCACCACAGACAATGCCCAGCCCAGACAGAGCAGCCTGAGTGTCCTGGCCCTTGGGAGAGGAGGAGGGACATAAATGGACACACAGAGCTGTGGCTCCCACATCTCCAGTGGTGTGACAGCAGGACAGCCCCACTGCCGGGAGACTGGGGTGTTACTGACAACCCACACGTTCTGCTAGAGGAGCTCTGCCTGTAACTGTGTGCACATCTCTGTACACGTTCATGTATAATCACATTTTGGTGTGATTAGAACCTTTGGGGATACATTTGTGATAAGATAAAGGCGTATATAAAATCGTACATTTTTGACATCCTGTGTCCACTATTGCAGCTATTCTGTTTTATTACCAGTATTGATCCTTCATGTACAGTTTGCTGACTGCTGGGTAACTGCATGTTTTTATGTGTCAAGAAATTGTTTCAATCCCAACCTGGTTTAAATTATTTTTACTTTGACATATTCTGACTGGGAGAACTCATTTAGTGATATCACAAAGGTTCATTGGTGAGAGAACACAAGATTTTTTAACTAAAAAACTATTATCTGTATTAAAAATAATGATATTTGCTTTATGAACGATTTTGTTAAAAAGTCAAAGAATATCATAAGAGAACACTGGTTAAGCAAGTGAAGGAGGATATCATTATTTATCACTGGTCACTGTAGTCTTTCCTATTGACTGCAGTCATTACTGTAGTGCAACTGAGAAAACTGAACAGCATGAAGTCATTATTCAGCACATTGTTCACTAATGTAATAGTTTCTCTGCATGTTGGTAACCTGAAACACCTGGGCTTGTCTCTAGCTCTGTTTGTGATGATGACTCTAGGGAATCTCTTTTACTTGAAGGTCTACTTTTTCCTCACATGTATCTAGAGAGAAATTTTAAAAAAACTTCAGTATTTTTTTAATGAGCTGCTGAAAAGAGAATCTGCATTTTTACTTCACTTTTCAGCAGATTTTTAGAGCCTTCTTGTTCATTTTGCTTTATAGCAACAATCAAGTGCTAAAAATCATTAAAGTTAAGAACAATTGCCCAACGTATCTGATAGCTCATTATCACCACTTCAGCATTTATTTCTTTCTTTCCCTCACTTTGATGGTACTGTGATAAATCTCCTGGATGCTTTCACTAGATAGAACCTAGGTTGCACTTGAACAAATCAAGGTGACAATATTATTAATCACTTAAATTGATCATTATTAATTAAATTAATGTTATCAAAAGAGGAATATAAGATAAAGTAGTGCGAGAACAGTCAGAAGAAAGTTAGAGATATTCAAGTTGGCAGGGTTTGATGAAATTCTCCTTGGACCACTAAAGGAACAAACAAGCTGATGCAGTGACTGTTAGTGACTAATACTGAGAGTTCTTGGAATAGAAGGAAGGTCCCAGGGGGCTGGTGGAGTAAAAACCCAAAACTTACTTACATTAAGAAAGCCATAAAAGTAGGGTAAGTAGTGTTATAGAGTAGTGGGTCTGATTTTGTTTTCAGAAAAAAAATTCCTATAAGTTATGAAATAAAATATAAGCTTACAGAGAAACTTATGCCAGTGAGGGAAAGAGCTCAAGTTGATGTATTTAGACTGAATAATAGAAAACCTTTTTTTGACAGAATAACTATGGTATTGAGTAAAGAATAATCACTAGAGGGCTTAAATCAGCCCTTCAGAAAGGCTGTTGATCTTTGTATGGCAATCTCTTGAATATTTGCCACAGTAGGTACCTAATTAGGTGAAAAATCACACTCCAAAGACTATTTACATGTAGTTTTCAATTAAGTGGAGAAACTACAATTTGAAAAGTTTAGTGAAGGATCAACTTCTACATATTTTTGCAACTGGCCAGGTTGACTGAATTGACAATACATGTATTACATCTGCTGTGGTTAATGAGCTCCAAGCACTCTGTAGGGAAGAATTCAAATCTGAAATCATCTTAACTATTTGGAAGAAATGTACAAAATGAAGTTCAGTAAGCACTAGTACAAAGAACTGAACTGTGGAAGGTTATAGTTAAAATGAGAAAGATGAAGATTGTGTTGGACTTAGAACAGACAAAATGTACAAGACGAGATGATAAAATAAAGAAAATCTTAATCGGGAGTGTAACCAGCAGGCATGTTGGATGAGGAGCATAGAAAGTGTAGGTTTTTCTGTTCTCTTTGTCCCACTTAAGACTTCTAATAGTGTGCTGCATCTGCTTTAGGTGACACAATTTTTAGAAACACAACTAATGGAAGTCTGCAGAAAAGGAAAAAAACAAATGAAAATGTTCAAAAAATAAGACTTCTTATTTTGAAAGGTGGAAGAAATGTCTTTTAGCTTAAAAAAAACAAAAAGGAAAAAGGTATAGGTATAGGTATAGTGCTAATGGTCTTCTAGCATATAAAATGTGATTAAAAAGAGGATGATGCTGAGTTATTTAGCTCAGGATTTATCTGCTCAGGGAAGGACAAGAAAACAATTTAGCTTTCAGAATAGAGGAATTAAATTGGACATTAGGAAAAAAAGGAATGGGTTTTTTAAGTGCAACAGATGGCAAAATAATGAAAAAGGAAACCTAAAGGATATCTCTAAGTTTGGAAGCTTCGGGTAAGTTTAGCAAACCTCTATCAGTCACTGCCCAAAGACTACCAAATACACGCTGTTCTGAAACAAAAGACTAAAATATCCTTTGATATCATATCTTGGCGTTCTTTTCTATGCCTGATGCTGCCATTTTCTTACTGACATTTTGGAAAATTCCAAGTTGTTTAGAGTAACCACAGGATTTATTTTATTTATTCTTCCAATCTTGTACATTTCAGTCATCAAAAGTCCATTTGAGATAATAGTTCTTTACTCAATATCGTTGGTTGCACTCCAAATATGTTTTTATCCTCTGGAGCAACTTTCATAAAGGCATGAACTTTGAGGTCAGTTTCAGCAAAAAATATAAAAACAATTGTTGCATAAATTATCTATCCTGAAGGGCTTAGTACATTAGTAGTGTCTTATTCATTTGGTTTGTGTGTCAGTCTGCATTTCTGATCTGTATCACTTATTTTTCTAGAAAAATAAAACTAATATTTAATTGCTGGAGATCATTTTTTACTTGTACAAGAAAGGAATTGATGTTTACTTTTTTTACTTCTTCAAAAATGTACACAAAATGAAAAATCTAAAACTCTTAAGATCATTCTCAGTCTGAAATTACTGCTTTAGTGAACTTCGCCTGAAATGGAAAGTAACTTTCCTTGTCTACAATAATTTCAAATAAAAAACAAATATACGCATACATCTTTTTTTTCAATTGAATGTTGCTCCATTCCTGGTGTATATATATATATATATCTATATCTATATATGCAGAGTCATTTTTAGTAATTAAAGATTAAAATATGAAGATCATTCATCAAAGTTAATTTATAAGGCAGTGGAGAATTAATTCTGTATGTCAGTGAAAAATTAATTATATATGCATTTATAATGGTACTTTATGCACTTTTGCTTAACAGGGTGTTAATACTGTAGTTCTTCCACAGGAATATATTTGATGGAATAGAGCACTGCACATTTAGAAAACTTCAGATTTGACCCTTTGATTGTGAAAAGGTAAAGGCATAATGTATTTATCAAGAGTTGCAAATCCAAAGTTCATTAACTTGTAAAACTGTTTCTCAGAGAGTTAAAATTAAGCAGAGCAGGTGCAGAGTCCCCATCTGATTTGTTAAGGTGCATTGACACGTCCCTAAGCCCTAGCCTGAGGTTTAGCCAAGTGAATGGGCCATGAGAAACTGTGGGATGTAGGAGTAAGCAGTTGTAACAAGTCTCATTATAGGAAATGGCTGGATTTCACTGGTGGTTAAGGGATGCTGAGGCAGTAGACAGCCAAACCCCACAGGCAATTAACTGGGAGAATTGGAGACCTCCTGGGAAGTGAAATCTCTCAATGCCAGGGTGGCAATCTACCACAGCCTCGGTAAGCTGGCCTGAGCTGTGTCGCTCACAGTGCGTGAGGCTGGAATGCCATAGGTAACTATAACAGAAGTGGCAATTTTAGCTATAGATACGGCAAAACTGTGACTCTTTAATTTAGGAAAGCCTTTATACCCCGGATGAGACAAGGATGAAGGAAGGGAATGATCAGTGTGGATGGAGGAAAAAGAAGAATGGAAAGTGGAGAGGAAGGAGGATTAAGGGGACCAGATGAGAAAGAGAAAATGCAGATCAATGCATTTGCCTGACAGACACACCTAACCACTGCAGGCTGTCTTGTATTCTTATTAAAATTCACTACTAGCAACTTTCTGTGTAAACTGCTGGGACCCCTTTCTGACCTCTGTGTGCATTTACATGTGTGTATGCATATTTTTTACTATCAAATTTTGAGCTGGGCTAGCCAGTAAGTCAGAGGAAACACTCAATAAAAAAACAGGCCTGAGCCAACGACTGGGTAAAGGGATGGGGATCCGCACAGGGATATTAAAAGAGCTGAGTATGTGGTATCATTCTAGGTGGTTGAGAATGTGGCTGTATCTGTGAACTGAAAGATTTAGGGCGTGTGTATTCTTCACTGAGTGACCCTAAACTCTGATCAGCCAGAGAGGAGGAACAGATCTGTGCTATGTTGGCCCCCTTTATGCAGTGCCAGTGAAGACACTGCTCTCGTTCATGCTGTTTTCTATGGCTGCCCATATTTACACCATGAGTGGGGGGGTGATGAGCACTTACCAGGAATACTCATCACTGGTGTCTGGACCTGGGACCCATGCCAACCCGGCTATATCACACTGGGTCTGAATGAACCATGGGGTCTGACATAAATCTGACTATTGGAACCGGAAGGAAAGTCTTTCTTTGTCCCGCAGCCCACAGATTTGGCTCCACATAATAGAGCTAGTCTGAGGGTGTTCAGGAAGCATGCTTCCAATAGTTTTCCTGGTCTGCTGTGGACTCAGGGAAGAGAAGGAAGCCAGCTGACTATAATCTCCTTCCAGGGAGCTGTAGAGAATAATAAGGTCTCACCTGAGCTTCCTTTTCTCCACGCTAAGCAACTCCAGTTCTTGCATCTACTCTCCATAAAGTTTATTCTCTAGACCCTTCACCAGCTTAATTGCTTTTCTTTGGATGCACTCAACTCACCACCAGAATTCATGTAATGGTATCCCACAGCAATATTCCCAGTATTCCAACAATCCCTAAAGGGCATTGTCCACCTTCTGGAAATATACCTTTTCTGCAGCTTGAACTAAAATGGATGGGTTATATTTACAAGGATATTTAGCTTGACATTTTTTCCGAAAATACCCATTTCAGGCTGCAGCCTGCTGCTTTCCCTCAACTTGCAATAGATGTGCTTACTGACACCCTGGTGCAACTTACATTGTTTTTACAGTCCCTTGGAATTCTTATCTTTCAGTCATCAGATACAGAAAGGATAATGCCACAATGAACATTGGCAAAATAATTCTCCAAGTAAAAGTCTTTGCTTATTCATGTGACAGGTCTAAATACCATTTATATAGCTATAAATGACAAATGTAAGGGATTAAAGAACTTCTGTTCCCTTCAGTTACACAGCAACACATCTTTTGCAAACTTCCTGGAATAGGCTGAAGGATGCAGCCATAAGCAAAAAGTAATCCAATAATTCTCTTCTGGACTGTCTTGGGTGTTCTGGCACCTATAATGATTAAAAATCATGCATGACTAACTCTGGACGTCCAGATGAACAATTTTGGAGTAGAATTTAAAAGAGATTTAATCAGTTCTATTGCCAAACATTGATTAAAATATGCCTTGGGGAAAAAAAGAAAAGAAAATTTTATATTCTTTGGTACTGAAAGTAGGAGCTACTTTTTCAGATGGAACTGATGTGAATTTCCTATATCAAATATAAACAGATAAAAGACTTGCTCTGTTCAGAACAGTAATAAATTTATGATATAGCTGTTGAGATGCTGAGCAGTTTTCATAAATGCCCAATTCTAAAAAGCCCCCAGGGCAAAATTATGACTGCTAAAGAAAGCTCTAATTAATTAGGTGAAGAGTAAGTGTATGTTTGCAATACCTATAGAAGAGTCTCCTGATGTTCAGAAGATTGGGAGAAAAATAATGTATTCGTAGTCCTGTAATTCTTTTTCTAAGTTAGGGGGGAATGAACAAAGAAAAGGGAAAACTATACAGCAAAAACACAAATGAAAGGAACCAAAATGTCTACTCCTTACAGCAAATTTCTACAAGAAAGGGCAACTTGAGAAGGGAGTGTATTTATAAGTTTCATATAATCTAACTGTATCAGAAGTTACATCAATAAAGACAACAATACCAGGAATTAAGTCACTATTTCTGCTCACCTTAAGACAGAATATTTTCTATGGAGAATTTTGCATCTTCGTACTCACTGCAACATATGGTACTGTAGCTATAAAGCAATTTAAATATGCTCACGCTGTCAGCTGAAAGAGATTGACGGTGTTTTAATGTAAAGAGCTGCTATCACATTCCAACAAACTTTAAAAAATTTCACTCTCTTGATGGAAAAATAGCCCTTGAACACTATCACATAGATCTACTACCTAGACATTATTATGCATTTCTTGCTTTAATTTACTAAATTGTTTTTTATAGAAGTTTCCTTTCTATTCACAAACACTCCTTCTCTTGGTTGATTCACTTAGTGATGTCACAACTCACTCTTTGTAGTATCATATTTGTTTCCATGGAGATGGTCTGTGATACCATCAGCACAGACACTTAAGGAAAATGACTCAGAAGGGAAATGCCTATGGATCATTGATATATATATATATACACACACACACACTCATAAGAGAGATCAAATCAGAGCTATAACAGATGCAGATCAAAAATAGTGGGTGCAAAAGTTATCACTTACTACAGGAAGAGTATCACTTACTATATCTATGTCTCCTGCTGTCAATTTATCCAGTCTCAGAACTGAAGACTTGAGAAACATACCCAAGAGTCATCATTGTGACAGCTTTATGAAAATTTTTAGTTATAGTTTATTAATCAGGTACTACTGCACTTTCCAGTCTAGCACAAAGGTTGCAGAGCACAACCTATACAGTCCAGAGATACTGCAAAAGAAGAGTCACAGCTGAAATAAAGGATAAATGCCTAAAGAACCATGAGGATAGAGGTGTAAAGTGTATCTGCAGTTGCAAGAAAATCAGTCTCTGGACATAGAAGCAATAACCACTGGGTGGTTTTTTTTGTTCCTAAACCAGTAGTATTTAAGCTCCATTGGAAATTTAAATTCTAAATGGCAGTCTTTTGTAGGAGCATTTGCTCTCTTAGTTGATCCTGCTTTTGCTAAAACAGTCTATATACCAAAGAATAGCAGACATCCATATTCTATGCCACAGTTGTAAATTGATTTTGATGCCATTACTTCCAAACATACTTTCTCTAGTGTTGCCTAGTTTTAATGTATTATTACATAATAATATGTAATTAGTATTTTTAAACATATAATAAGTTATATTTACTGCAAGTCAAAAGCCTTTCTTTTCATCTTCTCTTTGCTGAAGAGGTACCAGGCAAACCATATTTACATTAAAATCGAGCTGAAGTCCTAAAGAGTCATAAATGTGGTTGGTGAGTGATCTCCTGTCTTTCTCTCCTTATCTGTCTGCACTGTATCTGAAGAACTGTCCTGTTGATGGATGCGAAGGCATTATTGAGACCTTGTTCTGTACAGGAGGCTTATAAGAAAGATCAAAGTGTCGTAGAATCAGAATGGTTTGGGTTGGAAGGGAAATTAAAGATCATCTGTTTCCAGCCCTTGGATGGAGAAAGATTTTATACCAAGGCCTGTAGTAACAGACAGGACAAGAGGTGATGAGAAGCAACAGTTTTGAACTGGAGGAAGGTAAGTTTAGATGGTACCTAACGAAGAAATATTTTATGCTGAGGGTGGTGAGACACTGAAACAGGTTGTCGAAGGAAGTTGTGGATGCCCCATCATTGGATATGATCAGGGTCAGGTTAGATGATGCTTTGATTAATCCGTTATAGAGAAAGATATCCCTACCCATGGAGATGAGTTGGACTACATGGTTCAAATAAAAGCACTAAAGGTGCTTTTCAACTCAAAGTATTCTGTGATTCTGTGATTCTGTGATCCCATGATTAAGAATCATATCTTGTTAATTAAAAAGAATCAATAAAAGCATGTCTAAATTTGCTAAATAAATGAATAGATGAATTTCAATACATCTGTAATTCCAATATTGTCTGTTTCTCTTAAATACAATGCATTATGAGGAATTATTTTCTTTTTAAAAAAAAAAATTTAAAACCCCATGTGCATAAAAGTTTTTTCTTTGAACAGATGGCAACTTAAACTATATATCATAAGAGTGCTCATGCGTGTTAATACAGACTACCTACTCCCCCAGGCCCCAAAGGAGCAAAGCAGTTGGAAGGACGTAAAATAAGGTTGACTTAAATACATGTCACATTGTATTCTATGGAAAAACTAAATGGAGGACTCTGTCAGGAACAGCACATCAAAATTACAAAACCTCTTTTTAAATAATCAAAAGCTCCCATTATAAAAAATATACAGCACTGTTGAAATGGTATTGCCTTAAAAACCTATTAAGCCAAGTGGGCCTGTCCAAATGATTCCTATCATATTTAATTCTTCTCCTTAAAAGCCTTTTAATCTTACAGAAAGTTACTATTCCAACTCTGGATGAAAAAATGTGTCTTCAAAGAATGCTTATTAATAAATCAAAATTAATGACTGCTTAATATTTTGCCATTTCATTCTCCTACCAATCAGCAGCCTACTTTTACATAGCCAGAAAAACAACAGAAAGTAAGATATATTTTACTGCTTTAGTTAATATAATGTAGCATCCTGTCAATACTAAATGCGTGGAAAAAATGGCTGTATCTAATGTAATGTTCAATAGTCATAAATTCAGGTAAAGTAAAGCCCATATATCTCATACAGAGAATTACAATACAAAATGGACATAGGCATAAAATGAATGGGCTACAGAAGACAATATGAAATATTTTTTTTCATTGAAATGTTAATTTCATACTGTCAGAAAATAGAAAGATTCTGGATATATGATTAAATTGTTTTAGTGGAAAATGTGAATGACCTACAACCCCCTCCACTGTAAAAATAAACAATAAAGTTTGGATGTTCCCAGAATTTTTGGCTCTCAGTGAATGGTCAGGTAAAGGCAATAGTCTGCTGATAATTTTCTAGAATTCTTAGACTCATATGGTATTCTAAGAGTTAGGATCTCTGTTGTTTATTTGAACATGTATTTTAATGAATTAGCTGTGCAGAAATCAGAGACCGAGCAGTGAAGCTCAGTTGGCTTTTGAACAGAGGCAAAGCCTCCAGAGAGGTAAGTTATGTACAACGTTCCCTGCAGAAGCCTGTGAAATTGTTTGCAGACTTGCACTTAACTAACAGCCTCAGCATGGACAAAGTACAGAGACCAATAACCGTAAGGACAGGGTGACATTTTGGATATGACAATTATTTTATAGCAAAAGCACTGAAGTGAATAGAATTCTCTACTGCAATAATGTGAATTACCCTTGTATTGACATTTTGTATGTTCCATCCTCAGTGACAGGAAATTGTATTTTTATCTCAACCTACAAATTTACATTATATGTTTAGAGTTAAACACAAGAAAAATTCGAATTTATTTTATGCACTTAAATTGGCAAGAGAACATTCCATCCTCTTTTCTTTTTTTTCCACCTTCTGTAGAAGTAGTGACACAGCATTGGTGTGCGGCTTATTCTGCAGCACGTTAATCACCTTAAACACACATGTAGCGTGACATAGCCTCCTGAAGTACCTCTAGTTCTGCTGAAGGGAGAGGCACATGTCTAGGTGTGCTGCTACATCTCAAAAACCCTTTGGTTTAACTCTTATGTCTACCAGAACCCAGATATTACTTGCGGCTTTGGTCGTACTAGAGTCTCTGCTGAGTCACACCTACCAGTCCTCTGAAAAAAGCCCAGGTTGTGAGGAAACAGCTCATTACAGGGATAGCTCAACTCCCATTTTAGAGAGCCTTGTTCTTTCAAACAGTGCTGCATTCTCAGGCCATACCCAGGGCATGGATCAGACATCAGGGGGCCAGCAGGGTTGGGGTTTGTGGATGCTGAAATGCTGTTAGCAGGGAAATTTTCTCTTCTTGCATTCATTCTGTGAGAACTTTTCCTTTGCTGTGTAAGCTATGTAAACAATAGATAGGGTTTTTGTAAATAGCATTCATATCTAGTATCTTCTAACCTTGTGTACATTATATTAAGAAGAAACGTTTTCTAAGTGGGTGTCTGAGACTTTGACCAATCACCCTAGGAGAAGTGTAAGCACTGTTCAATTGCTTTATGGAACTAGAATATATAAATGGTATTGTAAATTTAATAAATAATTCATTCCTCGCTCTGGACTCCTGCCTCGCTGCATCTCTGAACCCCTGCTTGGAAGCCCACAGGGGTTCACAGTCAGCTGTGTGACATTTTTGGCTGGACACAACTGCTGTCTTGTACCTTTGACTCTGGAGAGAACACACACATCTCAGCTAAGGTTCATTTCTGATGTTTAGATGTAGAGAGTTGAGTGAGATACAGCATTTTAAATATAATATATGCATTCCTGAGAAGGTAATAAATGGGCCAAACTCTTGGACTCTATTTCCATGTTCCCAGCAAAGTAAAGATGTCTATCTTCTACTTGTCTCAGCTGGGGAACAATTTGTAAGACAAAAGCCATAGAAATACACCTAAATTTATATTTTCTACTGGCAGATATTTAGTTGGCAGTGGGCTCATAGACAGTTTTTGCAACATGATATTTACTTAATAGCATTCAATGACACGATGTGAGCGGCATATGCAGGAAATTGCTTTGTTTCATTCTCTCAACATACAAATTATGCTACTTACACCAATTTTCCAATATGTAACCTGGTGTGATTGCTGTGAACCACTGTGATAAAAGTTGAGTAACTTTCTTTTAAGGGAATAATTTAGAATAGAAAATTGGAGAGTAGGGTAAATTGTGGAGGAGCTTGGGAAATCAGAGGCTGAATAATCTCTCTCAAAAATGTTTTAATAAAAACTGGGTAGCCATAATAGGATAGTATTTATTGTAGTTAAAGGATACTTTCATTTCCAAAACTTTGATCAACGTGGATTGAGTGTCTGAACTCCAACTTTAACAAATATATAAAAAAACCTTCTGATTTGTCCTTCATCTCCTTTATTGCTTTTTGGAAATTTCATAAGTGAACAAATTAAATAGACCAAAAAATATTTTAGTATTCCATTAAGCATATAATTTTGTCCTAATATGTTTTTATAACTTTTCCACCTTTCAAACAAAGTAAATGAGAATGTAAAAAGCACCAGATGGATGGTTTTTCTCAGATTATTCAAACCCTTTATTTCTCCAGCACAAAAAATAATTTAAAAATCCTCAAAATCTCCTCTTATGAGAAGAAATTGAGGGAGCTGGGTCCGTTTATTCTGGAGAAGACTGAGAGGGGAGCTCATTAATGCCTATAAATATCTTTAAGATGGGTGCCAAGAGGATGATGCCAGACTCTTTTCAATGGTGCCCAGCGACAGGACGAGGCGCAATGGCCATAAACTAAAATACAGGAAGTTCCACCTCAACATGAGGACGAACTTCTTTACACTGAGGGTGGCAGAGCACTGGAACAGCTGCCCAGGGAGGGAATGGAGTCTCTCGGGAGACATTCCAAATCCTGGACACATTCCTGTGTCACCTGCTTTTGGTGACCCTGCCTTGTCAGGGGGTCTGGACTGGATGATCTCCTTTCCAACCCTAAAAATTTTGTCATTCAGTGAAGTAGTGATTATAGATATTAATACTGAATACACTGATCTAGCATAGCAATTAGAGCTATGAATTGTTATATCTGTACTGTTAAAAAAGAAAGGTCAGGGAGAAGTTCTGACCCTGAAGCCAGATGGTCTCTGTTGGCTTTCATCCATTTGCTAAAGGCTACACCTTTCTAGAACATGTTGTCTGTGTCCACTCCTGTGACCTCTGGCTACCACTGGTCCTTTTGTGTCTCCTATCTCAAGGTCACAAAAAATGGAAGAACTACTGAAATCATTTGCATCAGTACAATGACAAAATTTTAATAGACATGTTTGTTTGGAATAAATAGATTAGAACCCAAAAGAGGAGTTAAAGGAATAAGCATAATTCTATTATAAAATTGAATCACATATATTGCAATGCTTTACAAAGGAGAGAAATATTTATATCACTGTGAAACTAATGGAGGAACTGAATGCCTAGAGGAAGACCTGTGGCAGTGATGGAAAGAGCTATTCTGCCATAAGAAATGCTGGAGTACTTATACAGCACAAGAGAACTTACTGTTAGGATAATTTCCTCAAATGAACTTGTTATATGCAACACATTAAATATTGCTTTAATCTAATTTCATATTCATTAAGAAAAATAAGCAATCCATAGTCTAACATCTCAGATTTCATCCCACAACTCAAATAATTATCAAACAGCAACAAATAGTAAGTTGCATGAGCACTTGTGTCACCTCTGCATGTTGCAGTGGGTCTACACTCCACTCCTTTATTGCATGTCGTTCTAAGTGGTTTTGGTTTCAAGGTGTCATTCCCTGTTTTATACAAGTTGTAAAGGTAATGAGAATCAGAGTTACTTGAGTAGTTGCCTTAAAGACTGCTGCTGTCTTCACAAGTTCCGTAGCAAAACAGTAGATATGTTCTCTTGGAATGAAATCCAGGCTGAGCAGGCCAAGGGAGTGTGGGGCACGCACTCCTCTCTCCTGGCTGTTCAGTGACACTGCTTTCTTGTAGGCAAACCTCGTTAGAGCTTTCCCAGTCTGCTACAGGGAATGCTGGAACATCTGCCATCACAGTATGAACCTCATTTTACAAAAAAGCTCATCATATAAACCAGTGGAGGAGATTCATAAACTTTCTCTTTTCCAAGATCACTGGTTTTGGGTGCTGTTGATTGTGATTATGTTCTTTCAGAACCTTCATTTTCTCACTCCTTAAGAATTTCTTTCTGCCAAGTTCACTAGCTAAATGGCTAAAGTGTTTGCACTAATATTTCCAAGTTCAAACAAGCAGCAAAGTACATTTCAGGCTGAGGAGTTTTATTTATTGTGCACATTTGCTATTTCATTTCCCTGTTATTTTTCTCATTGAGCTTTTATCCAGCAGAGTGGGGAAGTACAGGGGAAGACACTCTGCCTTCTCATTGTGCGAAGATTTCATTTCCAAGTAAAATCAGTCTTTCAGGAGGTGTCAAGTATGAACTAAACAAACATCATCTCCTTTGAGAGTCAATCATGCAACCAGAGCTAGCAGTATAGGGGTACTTTTTAGACTGAAAAACAGAGAGTACATATTTTAGAACATAATATTTACTGAACTGAAAACAAACTATGTTTCTTGGCAAAAGCAAACTGCTAACATTTTAGGAAAAATATTTAATCGTTAAGCTGTTACACTGGATCTTCACGATATTTTCATTTAAAATATGACTTTTAATTATTTTTAACTGTATCATAATTTCAAATATATTTAAGGATTTACAATTATGATCATAGTAAATATTTAAAAGACAAAACATTTTCTACTCCGTGACGGAAGTCACTTTAATTTACACTTGAACTTCTTTTAGTTCATATGGAACAACTTTGAAGAAAATTAAAAATTTAGGAAATTGGAATGTTGCATTTCAACTTATCACAATGGCCTTCTATTGTTCTTTCAATTTGCAGTCCTTTACTGCATCGGAGCAGTCCCCTCAGGAGTTGTTTAAATATTACAGTACTTGGGAAGCATTTACTCTTGCCTAGAAAAAAAAACAACAAAAACCTATAGCTTAGTTCTAATAAAAACATAGAAAATATGTTAAGATAAAGAGATGACAGGAGGCATGAGGGCAGAGAGAAAAACCGTGGATCAGCGGAGTCTAAAAGAAAAAAACACAAAAAGGTGAGCTAAAAAAGTTAGGTGAGAATGAGAACTGGAAACTCTGCAAATGGAGAGAAAGACTAGCAAAAACAGGAAACATAATATGAAGTCTAAAAGTTAGTGACTATTGTTCATAATTACAGTAAATTTTCAGAGTAGCCTGAAAGAACAAAATTGCTACAAAGATCATGGAGACAAATAGCTTACGTATTAGATTTACATTTTTAAAATAATGGTTATCCAACACTAGGTACACATAATATAGTTGAATATCTTAATTAACAAGACACAAAAGAATAGTTACAGAGGAATGGAATAAGTTAAGAGAAAATTGGGTATTTTAATGTTTATTTTTGGGGGGATTTTAATCCTTTCATTTAACAACAAGATATTTGTCCTTAGTCACTACAGACTTATCAGAGATTTGGAAGTCCCAGTAGTATTTTTTTTTCTAAACTGCTCATCTGTTGGATTCCTCTCATAGCCAGGTGTGAGGCAGTGAAGCATGGAAATCTGCCTTCGTCTTCACCTTCTGGGCCTCCTGTTTTGTGTTTTCAAGTATTTTAAAGGGATTTCTGTTCCTGCTAGTCACATGGTTCATTTCCCAAACCATTTAGTTCATTTCAAAGGTGAATGAATAAATCACCAAAGAGATTTTTGTTGGAAATGCAATTCCATATATAAGGTGCACTGGTGATGCCAGCTGGCTGTCCAGATCTACTGCACTGCATACCACTTGCAGGATTTCTGGACAGCTCACGTTTACTAAAGAGCTTACTGCCAGAGGTTTTCTTCAGCTACCGTTTCCACTCTCCTATCATAGGAATTTATAAAAACAAAGGTAAGTGTTTTAGGGGTGAAAATTAGGCTTTGAAATAAATGCATAATAAATCTTAATTGGATAGTGAAAAATATTACCTTATTATATCTTACTTTAAGAGTCTCATAAGGTCACAAAACTGTTCTTGTTCTAGATTTATCCTCTGAGGTTTTTTCCTTACTCTGGACTTTGCATTTATCTTTTTCTGTGACTGTCAAAGGCCCTCGGTTCTGCCTTCAAAAATCTTTTGCATAGTGTCCTGGAATGGCACTGGTCTGTGCTTCTGTCACAGCTCTGCATAATTCATAATCCTGGCATCCACCTCCTGAACACTGATGGAAAATATTCTGAAGATTAGTGGTTGCATCTACCCAAGCTCAAGTCACTGCTAAATTAAGAACTTTCAGATGGTTCCTTGAAATTGATTTAAATATGGATTTTCAAAAATATTTAGATGGGGAATCCGTATTACACACATTATAATATTTTAAGAAGTCCCCAGGCACACTAGGTTTCAAACACAAACACTTTAGGAGAGTTCAGGATTTGGAAATCTTATTTGGCAGATGTTTTTATGGGTATCTAACTATCTGGAGGGCTTCTAGGCATTTTTTAGGAGCATTTGCCTGAACATATAAAAATGCGGGCCTTGCTAGCACAACTGAAGAAATAAGCACATCACGTGTATTTGCAGTCACTTCTGCTGACTATCAGATCCTCAGCGTGGGGACACACTAACAATGTCACTGTACTCTATTTAAACTCTCTGATTGCTGAGCTTCTGAAGGATGCAGTCATAGCAAAGTACAATGCCCCTTATTAAATCTTTCTCACTACTTGTGAAGCGTTCTCTGCTATTTCCAGAAAATAATTGTAAATTATTTGCAATTTTTTTTAAAAGGAAATATTACGTTAGGAAACACTCCTTTAGACAGATATGAGCTTCCACATATCAAAGGCAGACATTAATTGGGCATTTGTACCAACATGTGAACATATGAATTACTTCATGTGTAATGAATTATTTCGTTACTTCAGCCTTTGTATTTTAAAGATTCAAGCCCATATGGATTTTAATTTTTTGATGAAAAACACAACGATGTGAGATGTTTAAATGTGCTATGTTTCACTCTGATATAAATATGAAATCAGACTTACTGGAGCATTTTTCTCTGCCCTTGGCCAGATGAGCCTCAAAGTAAGATCTCTTAGGTGCTGAAGCATAAGTTACTCCCTCCTAGTATTTGTTGCAATGAAACCACTGCAAGAGGTGGCAAAATCTTCATTAGTTGACCCTTTCCATGACATAAAACACTCTCTGCTTCATTAAGCTCAACTGGCGTAGCAAAATGTTTCCTGGATCTCACTGTGGAATTGTACACCTATATACTGGAAGAAGCAAATATAAATTCTGTGACATGGATCATTAAGATTTAAGAAAATTTGACTTCAAGCACTCACTCTGGGCTGATGAGAGCCAGTGAATTCTTCGGGGTTTTTAGAATATTTTTTCCTTTGGTTCCTCTAGTGCTTCAGCTTATCTCTTAATACTAAAACTGTTATTTATTAAATAATATTATCTTTACATTTAGGAGAAATGGAATCAACTCATGAGCTGTCCTAGTTTATTTTCTTTTACAGAGCTATTTTGTAAGATCCCTACTACAACCAAGGTTTAAAGCATAGCTCCTGGTAATCATTTGCTGGGAAAAAGAAAAATCCTAATATTACCAGAAGAAGATTTTTTCCATAACTAGGAACTTAAATCTCTGGACAAAAATACTGCTCTGAGGAGTCATTTTTTTCCTAATAGGATCTCCAGTTTCCCTATTCACATCAAAATCCTGTCTTGAGAGCTATAGAGGAGTACTAATATTATACTGAAGAAAAACATCTTTCACCTTTGCAAATCTTTCTGTCTCAGCAGATTCCTTTATGCATAGTATCCTGTCTTATTTCTCTGGAGTAAAATACTAACTAATTCTATGCAGAAGACTCACGGAGAAAAGGATATCTTAAGTTACATTAAAATGCCTCTTTCAATACACCTAAAATATCAATCTACTGAAAAGCCTGTTAGTTCTGCCCAGTAAAAATGCCATTTGTGTGGGATCGTGTCTCCATCTGTTGTGGAACTCTGTTAGCAGTGATAGGATAAATAATATAAGTTGTACTGATACCCTAACTACTGACAAATGAAACAGACTGGTAGTTTTAATCTAAATACGCACACGCACACATCTTCTCTGCAGAAACAGGAAATGCTTTACATAAACAAGATTTGAAACACAGACATGGTTTAATGAATCCTAGATTATTAAAATACTAATAATTTATATTCCTTAGCTAAAAATAGCTGTTGACCCACCGATTTTTTAGCTATTCAGATAAGCTCATACTTTGGGAAGCAGATGGCACCCTCTCTTTCTCATCTAAAAAGCCAGTTTCTGCAAAACACATATGATTTGACCAAACAGAGGGTAGAATATTGTGTCTAAGACAAGTGGATGCTCACTTCAGATTTTCCCAACTCCTGGCACTCATCACCTCGTTTTCTCTTTTCCAACAGAATATGGTACTGTTTACACCTAGGCTTTTTCCGTGCTCCTTCTGCAAGGGTCCTGTAAGTAGCTGTGGATATCTGTATTTTCACTGTCCTATAGTTAAGTGTGCCAATCCCATACTGTAACTCAGTTTTTAAACAAGTTTTTACACACACACAAACACACGCACACACACACACACACGTTTAGTGCCTTTGTGTTTCTGTTGCTTCAAATATACAATCAGGTATCTACTCCACAGTTAGCTACTTGGTTACACATGCTGTAATATGTGCTCATGTTTTGCTTTCTGTGTGAGTTGAAACAAAGAAATTCTGTTTTGACTGATGCATTATTGACAACCTCTTCCACACAGTCCTATTTCTGAATATTTCATATCTGATTTTCTTTCATATGATGACACTAAAAGGAGACATGAAACACCACATTCCAAAGGCCAGCAGTAGTTCTACCATAGATTTCTTGACAGTCCATGACATTGCTGCAAGATTCAGATAACATCTTACACAGCTTGATGGTTTTTTGTGCCTAGAAAAATGCCCTCATCTCTTGTATTTTGTTAGGTCATACAGAATCATTTACTCCACTTGAGTCTTTCCTGTGAGCCCAGTGACTTGTTAAGCTAAATTAGTGTCCTTCCCACCTGTCCGAACTGCTCACATCAGCTGCTTGTTGTAGCTTTGATCTGTTTAATAGAAGACTTTGAAGAAATTGGAAGTGATCATTTAAATACTAATACTACCAATAGTAATTATTGCTAGTAATAATAATTATTGTTAATAATAAATCTATTTGAAATTGGAACTGCATGGCTTAGGAAATTGTCACTAGTTGGCTTAGAGAGCTACATGAGTATGGCTATCAATCACCTGTGAGTCTTTCCTCATTGCACTATTCACAAAATTTCAGCAATTATAAAGGCAGCTAACAGGGAAGTGTTTGCACAAAACTGAATATATTCTCTGTAAATAAATATCACCTGAGAAATCTGTGAGAATATGTTAGCATCAAATGTCTTAGAAACAAATTTACCTTAAAGAAGAATAATTTTATGATTATTTTATGTTTTCAGAAACAGTAAAGGGATAGATATATTTGGCTTTTTCTGAGATGTTGATAGTATGAAAAAGATATTAATTGAATTTGATTGTTGATTGAATTACTTGAATCTGCTGGGGACAATATGGTCTAATAACATAAACTAAGAATTATAAGGTAAGAACAGAGGATGTCTAGCTTGTATGTGTACAGCAATTTGCCATAGAAAAAATAGCACAGATATTTAAGCATCACTATGCAAAATTTTTCCAAAGCTTATTTCTGCAACAATAAGAGGACAAAATCCCATAAAATTAACAGCATATTCTGAAAAAATTATTACTATGCTGAAATAGTTGTAACACTGAAGTCAAGTATTAGCTGATGGTTAATGATGATGTCTTTATCCCCTCTTGGAACAGAGACCTGCTTGTCCATTCAAAATTTACACGTTTCTTATTAATAGCTAAAGAACCATTTGTATGCTGCAGAATGTTCTATTCCTACCTATACAGTCTTAATACTACCATCATGTTACTTAAACAGTGGCAAACTTCAAGCTGAATTAAGTCCAGATTTCTTTGATAACAGGAATATTTTTATGAAAAAAACACAAAGTACAAAAAACCCATATGTGGACAAACACATATGAATATGTATAGAAATTCAAGAAAAGATTAATGAAAAATACTGAACTCACAACCTCAGTCCTTTTCTTAATACTCCTTTTCTTAATAAATGTCCTCCTTTTCTTAATATATAGATAAATTTATTTCTTAACTTGCAC
Source organism: Callaeas wilsoni (assembly GCA_013398955.1). Lineage (NCBI taxonomy): Eukaryota > Metazoa > Chordata > Aves > Passeriformes > Callaeidae > Callaeas > Callaeas wilsoni. The sequence goes on along the minus strand of VWPU01017674.1, from coordinate 499,122 downwards.
CTTTAACTTTCCCAGTTATTCATGATGTAGCGGAAATATTTTCACTTGTGCAAAAGCCAAATTTATTTTCCACTTATACTTGGAGGCCCGTTTAACTGCTGTTCTTCCAGCAGAGATGATAGCACAAGTTCCCTTACAAAGACAAACTCATATTAGGACTTAATGGTTTTTATCACTAGAGAACATGCAGTCCTGCATAAGGCTTGTTCTTTGGTGAAACAATGGTTTTTTTCCATTGACTGCAGACCTAGGATCAAATTCCAGAATCTAAACTCATAAATCAGAAAAGAATAATACTTCTTTGTATTCATTCTCCCAGACAACATAGATCAAGAACTGCTTTAAATCCTGTACGCTGTAATAGGTTCAGCACTTTAAATAGAGTCCTGTCTCCTTTCTATCTCAGTCAATTGGTTTAAATTTGTTATTTATTTTCAGCTTCATATTGGAATCAATAGGAACACATTTATTGGATATATGTTAGCATCCTCACACCTTCAAAGAATGCCATAAAAAAGAATTTTTGTGTGTTTTAGCATTCAATTTCAAATGCTAAACTTAAACCTCCATGAATATATCTCAAGTCATAGTAAGACCTATTTTACCTTACCACAGCTGTCTAGAGTCCCTCTGCCAGCAGCAGAGAAAAAGCAGGCACTTTCAAAAGAAATTCGTCCCTTTCTATTAATCTCACCTATTGAAGTTTCAAAGGCAAATGGAACAAATTACTCCCTGGAGAACTTCTTTCTATCCACTGCCTGTAGAAGGAATGTAGACAAATTAGCCTAGGTTGCTTCTCAGAAACAAATTAAAGATTTAAATTTATACCACCCCTACATGCAACTTATTGTTTTTATTTCCATTCCCTGCAGCCTTGCAGAAACTATTTTCCATTTTCTGTTACCTTTTGGTAACACAGCTTTTCGTCTTCCATCTCTTCTACCTAGTGCAACCTTTTAGTGAATCTCCACCTGAGGAACCATCCAATTAATTTTAAATTTCTCCTGAAAAAAAGAATATCAGGTTTTTTCCTCTTAATTTTTCGCTGCTTTTCCTGGTAGAGTGGATTCAGAACCTACAAGACATGCATGGCAACTTGACTGCTTTTGAGACAAGTTAGCAATCGTGCTATTCCTTCCCATGCTTGTGCTGTGCAAAGCTGCAGCAGAAAAAACCTTTCCTGCTACAAGCTGACTATCCAAACCAAAAATCCTTTTCATTAGTTGTCATTTTTATTTTTAAATAACTTTTAAATAGCAGGATAGTAACCCTAAAGAGTCAACTGGAGACAGGACTAAAGAGTAAATAGGTTTCCATGACACTTACATGCAATATTAAAAGAAGTAATGCCCACTAGTGATAGGAAAAACAAAACATGACTGTTATCTGGGGTGATCTAAAGCTGTATGGGCTATGATAACAATACAATGCAAAAAAAAAAATTATATTTATCATATATCCTTACATGCAATCAAGTAGCTGTGCTGAGTAAACTGCATTACGGTTTGTATTTTTTTCCATGTAAAATACATGAAAATGATAGTTTTCATTTGTCACAAGCTTATACCTAAGACCTTCCAAGAAACCTTAATGATTAACTGCTTCTGTCTGCTTTGCACCGACGAGAGAGTATAGAAACACTGTGTAAAACATGAATAGCTGAATTTTCTCTCCTATAGTCAAAATATTTTCTACTGCCTACATTAAATAACACTTTTCAGTACATCTCCTTGAAATGGTTTTTGTGCCAGGAAGATTTCTATGAAAATGAAAACGGGCTTGTAATACTTGCTTAGGAAAAAAGCCTCTCTTATCAAATAATGATACTGGTAGGAAATGTTCAAAGTCGTTGAGTGTGTTCTGCTGACTCATATCACACCATTGCAAGCAACTTGTTACAGGAGGCAGGATATGAGACAGAGAGGAAAGTGAGAACAAGATTTTTAGGAATTCTCTCTCTCTAGATCTTTTAAAACTAAAACTGTCTCAGCTGATTGTTTATTCTTTCATTTCAACTAAAACGATGGATTGGAGAAAGACAAATATCCCTATATTTATTGTTGCTGCCCACATTAAAACCATCTTGCAGTTGGCTGCAGTGAAGTTTTTCTCCCTTTTACAAGGGAGAACCTAAAGAAGTACATTAATCTCAACCTTAACATCCGAGGAATCATTTGAATAGTTTAATAAAGACAATTATTATTGCTATGGTTTTACTATCTTTTGCAGGTAACTTGGGACTTTTTCTTTAACCTAAGCATTATCATGGGTTGTTTGAATGACTGTAATGTGAATTTATAGCAGAATGATACTTTTAAACTTTTGCTCTCCTGATCAGATACAGAGAGAAAACACTTCTGTTAATAGCCTACTTCTCAAACTTTGTGCTTCATTCCACCAAATTCCACAAACAAAGGAAGGCTCTTATGTTTCTGATGATGTTCAAATAAACAACAACTAAAAAAAGATCAATTGGAAAACTGAATTATCAAATTTTAAACATACTAGAATATCTTTCAGTTATATTTCATGTCAGATAAAGGAGTTGATTCTTGTGTAGCTCTTACCCTTTTTGAAATGCAAAATTATTTTTCTGAGATGCGGATAAGATGCTGAGGCCAGACCATCTGAAGGAGAAACAAAGACCAAAAAGGAATTAAAAAAGAAACAGCTGAAGTTTTGTGTTCAAACCTTACGAACTAGAGCAGTGTCACCAAGATTTTGTTTGTAACTAGGGGATATCGGTCAACCTGTTTCAGCCCAGCTCACTTACTCCCTCAGTTATTGCAGGGTAACCAAGTACAGAGACAGGTTTGCAGGCAGTTTTTCTCATCAGAAACACAGTAAGACAGTTTGTCTTAAATGCCTGTGTTAATGTAAAAAGTTGGTGGCCAGTCAGTTCAGCACGTTTCAGAAAATTCAAGCTCTGTATTTAAAGCATGGTTGTTTCACTCCTGCAAGCAAATGCATGCTGAAAGTGATTATATTTATAAATTGGACAGAATTTGGCCGTTAACATGGCACTGTGTTAAAAGAAGTCCAGTTAGTGTAAAGACAATGGAGAACTTCTGGAATCTTAAGGCACACGTTTTTCTATTTAATTTTCTTAAGATTAGGCAGAAATTCAAAATTACACCTATTAGGAATGTTAACTTTCTAACCATACATTTTACAGCAGTGCTGTGAAGAAACAGAGATGCTGCCAAGAGCTTCAGGTTAAATTATTTTGGATCCTAACTCATCAGGAGACTTCAGTTCTGAAATGCTCCACAGAGCTGGCAGGACAACCAAATAAAATAAATCAATAAACTCTTAGAGCTGGTTTTAATTGAAAACTATTAACATTTCAGAAAATACAGGGACATGAGGAATTTAAAAATAATGTAGTAGAAAAAATGCACAAACAAACCAAGGCAATAAAAAATACTGAAAGAAAATCAAAACAAGTCAACTTAATTCTGGCAAAATATCAAAATGACAAGAATAAAATTTAAAAAGTCCTGACAACTGTGAAAAATGTAAATGCATTAAGTATGAGGAAATATGGGACACTAACAAAGGTTTATTTTAAAAACCTTGAATGTTATCAACCTTGTATAAACACATTTTATGAATACTTCTACAAATGCTTATATTTGCTTTAGAAATTAAAAGAAAAGCTAGCTGAGTTGTCATGGTTACTGCCCCACAGATATAGCACATCAACAGTGGTGCTAGCTTTTTCTTTTTTTTTTTATCATTACAACAGTTAGACAGAAGAGAAATACTATTTTTAATATTCTGTTTTCTGTCTGACAATATGCCTTGAGCTCTTGCTATCCTAAGAAATCAATGGCAGGGAGTCAGCATTCTGATCCACTCATATTAGTGCATTCAGATATGTAACTCATTCTTGATGTTCATTCTGAATACAATGGAACAGGGAGAATATCTTCCTATTCACCTGACAATAAAATAGTCTTTAATGGCATAGGCATAATCTCTCTACAATCTTTCCTATATATATATATATATATTTAAGAATATTTCCATTTCTACAAATCCCTTGCTGACAGTTTTCCCTTGTATTCAAAGTAAAAGCTACTCATCAATTTTTCCAAATTCAGCTCTGTTTTGAAGAGGGGAGGAAGATTTTCAGGCAACACCTTTCTATGTCTCATAGACTACATCTGTAACCAGATGCAAGGAATTTAATGCAAGAAGGGGGAGTACTAATGAGATATTTCATTGTCAGATAATGGGAAGCTCTTCAGTAGGATAAACACTCAGAGGAATTTAAAGTACATTTCAAATAGAAATCAAAATTCTTTTCATTTGTGTCTCCCACTTGTTTGCTCGTAATAATAGTAATTAAAATTTTTAAAACCTGCTTTTTCTTACAAGACATCGTTGGTCTCAGGTAAGGTAGTGAGCAGTTCATTGATGTGGTCTCTTGGCACACCCCTGGTGAATTTCTAACCTTACAGCCCAGCCCTCTTAAGCACAATTTGGCTTAGACTCGTTTTAATAAAATGACCACTTCATCAGATTTTATAGCATCTGCATGCACCACACTATCACTAGCAGTACAAATAACTACTTAACTATTCTTATTGTCCTAGAGATTATTATATTAATTCGCCGGCACGCTGGCTGGGCTGAGATGGCAGCAGCTTGGTCCAGGCGTGTCCCACACAAAGGTAGAACACCCCGGGGTACCTCGGTGCCTCGCTTGCCAGCCTCCCAGCCCGTGCGGTGGAGGGCACGGAGCCTAGCGTGCCTGGGGCTTTTGGATAGCCCAGGCGCAGCCAGAAATAAATGATCAGCAGTGGCCCTCGGCCGGTGTTCCAAGGGTTTATTGTAGAAGCACCCTCAAATGGACCGGATGCCAAAGAGAGCAAGGCACAGCAATCAGGGCTTTATAAAGGATGCAGGGAAGGGGGCGAGGTGACACCACAAGGACCCATAGGAAGAGGAGAAAGGTGGGACAGGCCAGGACACATTCCCTTAGGGGACACAAGGGGTGTCTGTCAACTGTAGACAGAACCACCCCTCAGGAATCCTAGGAATTCAAAGGCAGAAGCCATCTTCACAGAATGGGGTTTCACTCCTTGGTACCAGCCCACCAAACCTCTGTTTCTGGGCTCGGTGGCCCCCTGGTTGGTTCCTTCACCACAACATCATCACTGCTGAGATAGGTACTTGTTAAATGGTTACAAGTCTTTAGTTTATACATTTAAGAATTTTCAGTTACGCATTGTTTTAAAATTGTACTTAACATGGATAAGGATAAAGGCAAGCCTTTATTGATATATCCAGAACAGTCAATCCTGTTGCAACTAAATGTAAAATTCATAGATGAGAAAAATATCTTTAGATAGCCCTGACGACTGTAAACTAGAGTTAGTTTTTCACCTCTATTAGTTTGCGTTGTGAGGAGGTAGTACTCAAGGACTGAGGATTCAGACAGTGATAGTCCTCCTTCTCCTCCAAGAAATCTATTTTCTTTTATGGTCAGTCCTCCCTTCAGCACCTGCCAGGGATCCTACCCAGGTGCTTTCACTCCAGAACCATCCAATCCTCTTTTAATGGGAATGAGAGGTTTTCAATTCTGTACATATTACTTTGTTAGAGTGGAAGTTCTCCCTTTTATTGTTAGATTTTCCTTTTCACCAGAACGAAAGACTTAGTATTCTTTATTGAGAAATGGTGAACTTCACAGAAGGTATCAATCTGTACGTTAAAAACATACTTAATATAAACTCGCAGCCATATGAATTACATGCAGATTACCAGGAATACTTGGTTAGTACCGACGTCATGGCAATCAGCCACGCTGAAACGACTCATCCCCAGCCAATTCCTCTCAGCTTATTATGACAGCAGGCAGTTGTATCTCTCCAGACAGAAGTGTTTTTCTGCAACTTGCAGACTATTTGCATCAGAAGCAGTCTCTGCACTCCCACTACTTCAAGCACGTCTAACAGAGGACCCCAGGAATAAGATGCCAGCTGGCTGGCTGCCATATTTAAGTTAAGCAAATTGTAATGAAACTATAGCAAGAAGATCTATTCCAGGGCCAGCTGGCTGTTGCAACTACAAAATCTCTGACTTTAAAGCAAGTATTGTTAGGACAAGAAAATAAGTATTTACAACCTTCCATTATCATTCCCATTGACTCATGGTGGGAAATGCTGTCCTTGACAGAATCTGCCAAATCAGGTCATAAAACAGACTGTGCATCTTGGATTCATGATGTATTGATGGTGTCTATAATTCAAGCTGTTTTTTGTAATTAAAGCTTAATTGTCAGCAATCATAAACATTTGAACAATTCAATTTATGAAATGAAAAATATTCTTTAGAAGAGACATCTGAAATTCAAGCTTCCTTATTCTCTCTCTTTCCTTCCTCTCCACCCATAAGTTTGAGTGAGGATATTTAATTGACTAAATTACAATTTAATTTCCCAATGTGAACTATTCATTTAAGTTTTAAGTGTTAAATTGCATTTTTCTCTATGCACCTCCAATTCCACAATTTCATTTATTTTTTGTGTCTGATGGGGAAAAAAACCCAAACTCAACCAAAACTAAAATACCTCTCTCCCCAAACCATTCCTTGATTTTCCATCTTCCAAACACTTTAATTACCCTGTAATGCCATAAAAATAATCCATTATGATTTTACATAAGAAAGAATTTCTCTTGTGTTGATCTTGAAACGCTGAATCCTGTATTACAAACAAAGAAGTCAATTTATACATATATATTTGATTGAAATTAGTTACTTCTTTGAAACAGAATCATTTTCTCTTTTATCAGTAAAAGTTCACACGTAAAGCTTTTGAGGAATGCAAATCATTTTATAAATCTAGTGTACTTTCATACAAGATGAAATAAATTATTATACAGATACAGTTCCTCTTAAAAGAGAATAGCTTCACTTCTAGAACCAATAGAGCAGATAACAATAAATGTAATGTCCCTATTCCAAGAAATGGAACATTTCACACAATTAGCTGCTGTACTCGACATTGTTAGCTGTAACACATGAGCACTGCTACCCAATATACTATAGTAAAGGGCAATAGAGATAGTTATTCTTCTCCTTTCAGTAATTTTAATATTTTGAAATGTTCTGTGAAAGTGGAATTAAAAAATTGGAGTAAAATCTAAAAATGCTTATGACATGAGACAGAAAAATGTAATGAACAACTCTAATGTTAATGTTTTGACAAATTTCAAAACATTAAATACAAGCTGAACATGAAAATATATTACACATTGAACAGCCTAAATTAGTTTTTGTACCCTTCTACAGTTTCACTATTTGGAAAGGATTTTGACTATGAAAAACTGTCTTTTCTGATGGAGAAAATAATTCCTCTGATTATGTCATATATGAGACATCCTACTTAGAAACTTTTAATGCATTCTTTATTCATCATAAATAGTCCAATAACACTGAACAATAAAACCACCACCTATTGCTTCTAGCACATCAATGTATTTTCTTTTTCTTTTTTTTTAACTAAGCACAGTATTTGGGGGAAGAAAACCTACACACTGATTTGTTACTACATCATGGAAAGTATATATTTAGCTGGAATTCCAGATCCACCAGATTTCTTACCCACTGTTACTTTTGCTACTGGGGCAGGTAAGTGTGTGTCTTAGGGTGATTCTATGACCATACTGTATTCCCCATCGCCTGCTTGGTCTCTAGTGTACCTTTAAAGTGCAAAGGGGGGAGAGAGAAGCCGAGAGAACTCTTCAGTGTGGCTAGCTTGACCTTGCACCTCGCATGTTTTGCATTCTTTTCTCTCCCGATCTGACAACATTTGTTGGTTAGAGGACTTTTGCTCTCTAGCTTCTTCAGCTTTCAGCGGAGAAGGGACTGTGATCTGCCTCAGCGGCTTCTTTTCCTTTTTGGACTGTTTTTGGCTTGCTTTTCATCCAAGACCAGCTCCCATCTCTGGACCTGCTCGGCGGGACCCTCCAAGGGGGAGCGTCGGACCCTGCCTGTCCCAGCCCGGCCCAGCTCAGGACTGCAGGTTTTACCTACAGAAAGAACTCTAAAATCCATAGTCCTCTATTAGGGGACGGGGGAGGTGGGCTCAATATACGTTTTTGACCTGTGAAAGCAGAGGCTCCGTTTGTTAAATAAATAAATTTTTTTCACTTTCATGTGAGAAATTATTTTCCCGAACCCGTGGGGGAGGTGCTGCTGGGGCCTGCTTGCCTGGCAGGCAGGAGAGAGAGAGAGAGAGATGCTCCTCTCGGGTTGTTTCCTCCTGGATTTGTGTCCAAGCCGGCACAGTAAGGCATTACATTTACCTGCAGTCAACAGAGAGAGGCATTGCCATGAGGGATTCCTCTGAAATGTGCTGTCCACGCGTAATGGCTGGATGGGGATCTGCCATGAGCAGGTTCCTACTCCAGAGGCCTCAGCTAATAAACAGATTTAGGTACTTTGGGTAAAATCCATGGGCCTGTGGGGTGGGGTTTTTTTTAAATGCAGTTTGTCCTGAAGCTCTAGTGTCAGTGTTCCACAAGAGTCTGTCTAAAATTAGAGAAGTGTGAAAAAGGTTAGCAAATATTTTCCTTTATATCAACACTTTGATTGGTCTTAGAAGTTTTGGTTTGCAGGTATTAAATCACAGATGCAGGCTTTTCCTGCCATCTTGTCTGGCATCTGCGAAAAAAAAAGAAAAATACAATACCTAGATAATCCTGTATTGTAATAGCTTTATCCTAGCAAGCATCATTTCTATATTTCTTTTAAATTTCTTTTTTCCCTAATAAATTTCTAGCATATACATATACTAAATAAAATAACATAGGATATTTTTTAAGATTGTAAAGCAACATATTCTCAAAAAAAGATAGATTTTCTTATGTGGTTTTTTTAATAAAATAATTTAACTTTTGATTCCAGCTTAATGTAAAACTAGTAATTTTTTAAAGAGTAAAATGGCTTTTGTACATATCTGGGTGGCTGAACATGTAATAGCTTAACACTTCTCTCCATTTTAATTTTCTTCTATTTGTTGTTTAAATTCCTACATTAATTTTCAGATGCTGTGCTGCAGGGTTTTTTCCTCATCCCTAGAACAGGACTGAAAGTTAAAATTCAGGCAACTTGTTTCTTTCAGTTTTAGGTAGGAATGGTGGCGTGTTTTCTGAAAGGGAATATGAAGGAGCTGGCATGGAGGCAGAGAGATGCAGTAGTTTAAACCTCGCTGTGCCTTGGCTGGCTGCTCTGCCCTCTGCGCAAAGCCCCACTGCCTCCGTCCAAGCTGGCAGGGGCAAACACCTGCCTGAGCCACAGAAGCTGCATTTTGCCAGCCAGGGCTCCCTTAGGAAGTTACCCTCACCTGTGGCTACAGCAACAGGAACTCTGTCAGATCTTAAGCTATTGCAGGGAGATTTTCCAGGTGTTATCTGTCAATGGAGCCTTATCTGATGTTGGTGTTTGAATAGAATATGTGCTTTGCTCAGTCTAAACAGTCTAAACAGCAGCCTGTGCAGCAAGAGGTTTGAATTATCTCTAAAAACAAGAGAGCCACTGTGTTGAGCTCTGTAAATACTTCCAATTAATTTCATTCTTTACAGGAAATGAAGTGCTGTTTTATTATTCCCAGTGATTATTGTATTTTCCTGCTGATGAAACAGGACTGTCAAATTATTTTGAACCCAGTTGATGAAAACACAGTATAGATATGCTTATCATGACAATGGAGGGAAAAAAGGTCTCCATCCCTCTGAAAAGACTGAATTATTGCAACAATAATGAAGTAGAACCTATATGATTTTGCTTTTTTATAGTAAACATATCCTCCAGTTTTATAATGCAGCTTACATCTGATGGAAGAGGAAAATTTGCCACTAACTTGACATAACATAAAACACATTTTCTGAATTATGCATAAGTGCCAATGGAAAGCTGAACCTGAGCCAGCAGCGCCCCGGCAGCCAGGAGGGCCACCCATGTCCTGGGGGCATCGCCAGCCGGGCAGGGCAGGGGATTGTCCCATTCTGCTCTGCACTGGGGAAGCCTCACCTCGAGTGCAGGGGCCAGTTTGGGCACCACAAGACAAAAGAGACATCAAGCTATTGGAGAGTGTCCAAAGGAGACCCCAAGGATGGTGAAGGGCCTGGAGGGGAAGCCGTGTGAGGAGCTGCTGAGGGCACTTGGCCTGTTCAGCCTGGAGGAGAGGAGGCTGAGGGGAGACCTCACTGCAGTTACAACTTCCTTGTGAGGGGAAGAGGAGGAGTGAGTACAGATCTCTTCACTTTTATGACCAGTGACAGGGGTTGAGGAAATGGCATCAAGTTGAGTCAGGGGAGGTTTAGCTTAGATGTCAGGAAAAGTGTTTTTTTTCCCCAAAGGGTGGTTGGGCACTGGAACTTGACACAGGATTTCCGGAGAAGTGGTCACAGCACCAAGCCTGTCTGAGTTCAATGAAAATTTGGATGATGCTCTCAGGTGTGTTTCTTGAGGTGTCCTACACAGGGGCCAGGAGTTTGAGTCAATGGTCTTTGTGGATTCCTTCCAATTCAGCACAATCTATGATTCTATGATTCCATGATTCTAAGATATGCTGCACTGGTGCACACTGTTTTGATGTTTCTGTAAGAACTGCTTGACATTTTGCAGTCCTCAGCATTGACAGGTACATCTCTCCTATATAAAGATTGACCAAAGCTTTCTAGAGTGCTGCCATAATCATGAGTGCAGATCTGGAGCACTAACCTCCAAGCTTATTATATAATGAACAATTCATATAGATAGTGCAAACGTTTTAAACTCAGAATATGCAAAGAAGCAGTCATTAGCTTGAAGTTTTCTTTGGATGGTGTTTAAATCCAGTTTCTTTGGTTTCAATGGACAGGTGTTTCTCCCTGCATCACTGTAGATTTTGACTCCTGATAAACTGCAGTTCATCAGATACCTTGGCCTGTGCTGAGATTTTCTGGCATCATTGGAAATAAAAATAAATTTAAGTTCAGGCATTATTTGAAACAACTAGGTGATCTAACCTGCCAGATCCCTGAGACAAAGCCTATTTTGGATAATATACAACATGAATATATTGTTGGATTTTTGGCAAGTGAAATAGAATAATAAAAGACAGAAAAAATACATACTATCTACAGTCACAGTCTAGTCAGTACTATCTACTCCATCTCTCCACTTTTAAACAATGAAGAAGCCTTACAGAGTAAGATGAGCCAGAATGGCAGTCCTTACTCAGAGCTAAACCCAAAATTCAGGAATCCTAGTCTGAAATATGACTGGCTTTCCTGTTCCTAATAGGAATATTTGAGAGTCATAGTTCCACTGCAATGGGAATCAACATTCTGACTATGCACCTTCTGGCTTGCATTGTTGCAAAGACCGGAAGAATCTCCCCAAAGTTGTTACCATTGTTATACTCCCAAAAGAAAAAAAAAAAATCCAAAAGGGCATAGTCCACTCAGGTTTACTAAACAAGCCACATTGATCTGCCTGTGTCTGTAAATCTGCTGGCTAAGCACTGAGAGTAAAAGCTGTTCTCACCTCAGTAGCCCATGCCATGGGGTAAAAAAGAAAGCTACTTTGCCATATCTTCCTCATGGCTGCCATCCTGTGGTTTTAAGTGAAAATTGTTGAAGGTGCTCAAACTCTGCTGAGTCTCCAATCGAACTCCTTCATATACGGGCTGAGCTCACAGGGGTGCAACTTACTGTGCGCCAACTGCACATGAACCTCCCTGATGGCTCCTAGTGTGGATTGTCCTACCCAAATGATCCCTTTGATCCCAAAGAAAAACTGAAAAATCTGAACAGGGAAAGAAAAAAAATAACCTTCCAAAACCCCCAAACTTATGCTGTCTTAAACATCCTAATATGTCTTTCAGCACGGGGAGGGTGACAGAGGATGTGGAGGCTGGAAGTGGAATCTGGGTTTTTTTAACTGTGCCTTATGTTTCAGCACCTTTGAAAGTAATTTTCCAGATATGCAGTGTGGTTTCAGAGAATTGTTTTTGAGCACAAGAAAATAAACTAATTTTCAGTCTTAACATGTGCTCAGGAATTCATTCTTCTGAGCATTCTGAAGGAGTTTGAGACATAAGACTCATTTGAAAAGAACACCAACTACATACCAGAGCAAAACAAGCTACAGTAACATTTTGGAAGAAAGCTAATGTATCAAACATTGAGTCTCTTTAGCATACATAAATTATACTCAATGAAAACTATAGGTAAAAAACTTTCAGTGTAATCAGCATAGCGGTGCCAATACCCAAATGACATGAATCAACTTAAATTGCAAAGCTATCTCAATGAGAATTAACCAAAATATACCTGAATAATTTACCATCTCTGTTTTGCTAAATGTTCCCAGGAAGTTGCTGAAGCCAGAAAACTAAGCAGAAAAGCAATACTTTCTTTGTATCTCATGATTTACAATGTCTGTTTTAAAAGCAGACCTTTCGATTTGATGTACAAATAGTAAATGCACTCTGGGGATAGTTTCCAATGGATTTCTCAAGCTTATCCGTCTACTTGAAACACTTAAAGGAAAATCACTTGACAAACATTTCCTCTCAAATACTACAAGGAAGACATTTTAAAAAGGCATTACATCTTTTTACAGTCCAGGAACAAATTTAAGCATTCAGTCAACCCTTAAAATAGCTATCTCAAAAGCCCTAAAATAGCTCAGAAATAAGGAACCCAAACCATTTAAAACCAAGTTAAACAGATCAAAATTCTTGCTTGAAAGCTCAAGATCCATGAAATTAGTAACCATCAGTACCAAGTTATAGTAAGTACTCTCAAATAATAGAAAAGCAAAGTATCTTGAAAAATCAGTGCATAGATTAGGAGATCCAGAGAGAACTCTTCCAAGAAATGGCATGTGTTTTAGCACAGTTGAAGAAGTAATTCTTAAAATACATTAGAAAATGTGCAAGGACCAAATTGTCATAGTATTACAAACAAGACAAAGCAACTGATTAGATTTGTGGGCATGGAAAGACTTGAAAATCATGATATTACAATTCAGCGAATATAGCTATTTACAGTGGTGCTATTTTCAGCTAACATTCTGCTAGTAAGGTGTATGTGTTGTGATTAAAAAAACAACAACAACAAAAAAAGGAAATCTGGAAAACTGGTGGTGTTTCAAGAAAAATTGGATAGCAGAAAGCATGCTTGACTGGGCTGACTATCTCCTCTTTTCTTCTGCCAATAATCTTCATGCCAATGAATAATAAAGGATGACATGTAAAAGTATGACTGCCAGCAGCTAGTCACTCTGGGGTATTCAGTTAAAAAAAATTAGAAGAAATGGAAGTATTAGACGATATAGTTATGGTTATATAGCAACTGTGAAGTAGAGTGCATCTTTCAAATGAAGATGTAAATATCAAGTAAAATGCATAAATATTTCAAGTCAGGAAAATAATTTCTAAGAAAAAACATTCTTATACACACCTTTCATGTTTAATATTTGCCTTTTTCTTCTTTGTTTACCGACTTTCTTCTCTGTTTATTGACTTAAAATTGAATATTTTTAAAATTTATTCCAAAGCATCTTTCAGGTCGCCAGATATTTATCCATTGCTTCAAAATGAGTATTCTACAATAATTTTACTAACCAGTATTTTGTTAGTTGATTATACGAAGACAAAACCAATTAGAAAGATGTATTTTATAAATATTAATGACATTCAGAGACCACATTATGCCAAAACAGCAGAGAAACAGAAATTATATAGTCATCATCTTATCTGAGAGAAAACGTTACCCATTATTTTTGTAAAAACGAAGACAGAAAGAATTCAATAAAATTATGACAAAATTGTGGTGGTTAATTTCACAGCCAGGCACTCAAAGGCTTGATTTACCTTCTTTTGTTTTTAGTAGAGGATTATACCTCCTAGATTTAGAAGTTAGGAATTAAAATTGATTTTTTTTTCTACTAATATTACTATGAAAATAGATAGAATTGTGTAAAATTATTATAGACATTATGTCTAAGTCATAAATATGCTTTCCCTATGTATTTGGTTGTGTTCCCATGTTAAGAAAGCTGACATCTTAAACACTCTATTTTTCATATTATATGCTTTATGCTTTGCAGAAAAGGAGGAAAAATGAAAGTTTACTTATCAATGTGGAAAGGCTAAATGAATTAAAAACCTTCTTTTGAACTCATCTCAGTATAATTTGAATTAAAATAATTCCAAGAACATTATAGTCAGACATTCAAAGGCATTTAGGTGTCTAAAAATAGCTGTCTATAGTGTTTTTCAAGAGAGCTTAAGAAATTTAGGATCTTAACTCCCACCTTAGAGCTTCTAAATGCCTTTGTCAGTGCTCATTTGCTAGAGAGAGTCCAGCACAGGTCCCTAAGCAGCTTAATAGATTGGAGCACCTCCTGTATGAGGAAGAGCTGGGAAAGCTGAGACTGCTCAGCCTGGAGAAGAGAAGGCTCGGGAGAATCTTAATGTGCAGAAATACCTGCAGGGAGGGTGAAAAGAGGATGGGGCCAGGCTCCAAAGGTGGCCGGTAGCAGGACCAAACTTAAACACTGGAAGATCCCCCTGAACATCAGGAGCCAATCTTTCAGTGGGAGGGTGACTGAGCCCTGGCACAAGTTGCACAGATAATTTGTGAGATTTCCCTTCTTGGAGATGTTAAAAATTTATCCAGATGTGGACCTGGACAATCAGCCCTAGATGGCCCTGCTGAAGAAGGGGTTGCATCAGGTGACCTCCAGATGTCCCTTCCAACTTCAACCTGTCTGTGATCCTGTTTACATGTTTCAGAAAGGTGAAAAAGGAGCTTAAGGAAAAGTATAATAGGCACAATAAACCTTATACAAAAATATTTTTACACTTACAAATATATAATTTTCCACAGCACCATGCAATCATGCATTTCAGGGAGAGCAAACATACAAGATCACAAGTGAAGTATCTCTTCCTCCACCCATGAAGAATGCATCATCACTCCTTGAACACATTCAATATCCAAATAAATTATATAAGGAAAAATACAGCAATAAAAGAAAATTAATGGCAAGATCAGTTAAATGCAATATTTTCTAACGTAAGGTGAGATGCTATGTTACTTTCTAAAACCACGTAAGTAAACGCAGTGACTAAGAGAAGACTGTAAATTAAATGTCCCCTGTAGGCAATGACAGGGGTTTTTAATTTCTCCAGATGTCTGTGCAGATAACTGTAATCAAAGCACCAGTACTAGAACAGAAGGGCAGTGCTGTGTCCCTCTCAAGGCCAAACAGCTCACTAATATCACAATTCTTGTAGCGCCACACCACTACACTACACACCACTTTTGGCTGTGGCCGAAAGATGCTCAGGTGCAGATACTGAGGTGCAATGGGAAGATTTTTATTACTAAATATTTTGATTAAAATAATAAAAATAACCTTAAATGCATTTTTCCTACCTTACTTGTCTAGACTCTCTTTGATATTATATATAGAAAAAAAATCTGAAGTGTAACATCTTATGGCAGAAGATTTCATTATTTAATTATATATTTTTGTTAAAAAATTTTGGCTTTTTTTTTTATATTCACCCTGGGGTTTTGTTCTTGTTCTTTGCTTGCTACTTAAACAGCTACATAACATAATCCTTTCATGAGAATGTAAATTAATTATTTCCTTGAATATAAAGCTGAATTACTGTTTGATTGTATAAAAATATTTTCACTCTGCGGATTAACAGAAAGTTACAATAGTTACAGGAAACTAGAAATTCTTGAGAATAGAAAAGTGCTGCCTAGTTCTAATCTTGCTCAAATCATTCTGTGAGAGATTATTAGATCACACTCCTGCTTTGCAGCTTATCTTTTTGTATTGCTGAGCAGTACAATTATTAATTGTGCAGTCATTTAGAATCAATTTCTTTCAGAAATTTAAGTTTCAAGATGTTAAACTGAAATGTAGAATCAATAGGGAGGATGTGCTGATTTTGAGAAGTTTCACTTCTCAAACTGAGTGTAACATAATTTCTCATCAAGCAGGATTGAACAGGACCGGGTTAGTTACTGTTTCACAGAAGTAGTGCCCCTGCTTCTCTCAGGTAGCATTCTGGGTGAACTGAAAAAGGGAGAACAAAAAGCTGCTTGTAACCCAGGATTTCCTCTGCTAGACTCATTCCTGAGAGCAGCTCGGATCTAAGGCAGGGACCAGAAGGAGACACCATCATCAGTACCTGAACCCCATTAACTTCAAATCGCTTGAATCCAGGAGCAGCCTCACAAGCTGAAGGCAAAGGCTGTCTGAGTCATTCCCGCTGTCTTCAGATCACAGGAACATGCACACACAGTACAATGGGCTGGAAAGGTGCGCTAGTGGCTTCATGGATACTCCTCCTTTTCTCCAAAAACTAACCCTATGTTTCAACTGCTTTTTCAAATTCTTTTCCTGACAGTCTTGATAGAGATTCATATTTTATATTTACATTAGTTCGCATTTCAATTCCTTACTTCAAACTCAGCTACTCAACTGCTGTCATTGGCCACTGAAATAACGCACACAGTAATACTCAGAAAACATGGCAAAATCCTAGTGAATGCACATACTTTTTTGTTTCTAATATTTTGTAACCTTGAACTTTAGCCATAGAAATATTTTGCACTTGCTACTTACTGCCACGTTCTTTTTTGGTCCACTGCTGTTGCAGTAATGCATTGCTAAAGACATGCATTTCTGAAGGAGTTTTATTTTTGTTTCTCTACAATTCACTTATATGGGTAGACATCTGAGTATCAGTTAATAGGTAGTCTGTCACTTGCACATTTTTAAAAGATGTTTGGGATTTAATTGTTTCTTATTGATGCTTTTCTTTTTTCCTTTTTTTTTTTTTCCTTACAGAATAGAAGAAAAAGTGGAAAAATCATAATGGAGAGCAGGGGAGAATTAAGTAAGAAGTTGATGTAATAATCATGATCTGAGTAGGCACCAGAGACCATTGATGCTTGGTGTACAGGTATGGGTGACTGAGGTGGAGCTTGAAAAAAGAATCTCAAATAGAAGCTGAGCAAGATGCAAACCACAGAGAGAGAGCAGTGTTTAAGAGGAGAGAGAACAGATTAAGTGAGAAAAGTGGAAGCAAAAGCTACTGTGATCTGATGACAATATGAAGGACTAATAATGAGCCATTGTGATTCTAAATCATGTAAAATATAATGTTCAAAAAAACTCTTCAGCTAATCAGGAAAATTAGTTGTACCTTTTAATCAACTTGCTGAGCATCTGATGAATTCAAGGTCCATATTTTAAAAAGTTATTGAAGAAAAGCTGAGAGAGATAAGAAGGATGGGTTAATTTTTTTTTTATTGAGCCATCATGTGGCACTTCACCCTTTGTGCACATGACAATATGTTTGGGAGCAGTGGAAGACAATGCTCACTGATGCTAGAGAAGTCTACTGTGTGACTCAGGTGGTGGTAATTAAATTAATAGGAAATTCAAACAGGTAGAACAATATGATTTATCTACTAAAATTCTATTAATTCACTATGCTATAATTAAGGAAAAAAAATCAGGTTTTGCTCTAAGCAAGACTGAGCAAAATTTAATCTCTATTTTAGTAAATGTTTATTCATGCAGTTTCCATTCCTCACACCTGCATTATTGCTCTCAGAAAAGACTTTAAAAGATATAAACTGCTATTTTTCCTCTTCAGCTGTATTCTAAACTACTATTTATCCAGTTTTCTGCCTTCTGCAGCCCTGTGCTTGACCATGTATGACATCTTCATATCACAAATCAACAATATAATAACAGATAGAGGTTGAATTCTCTCGAAATACACAACCAAAACCAAGGTCTGCTTCTTTGTCCAACTGATGCTGTAGTGAAGAGTCACACTTCAGATTTAGCTACTATCCTGACCTCCACACAGCTGCTACTAATGTGCTATATAAAGCAGGAGCTAGAACATTAATAAGGCATCTTAACTTTTAACAACTGTTTCTATTCACCACTGGTTTAAAGATAAAACTTTGTGTTTTGGCTTTGCACATTGCTTTTTTTTTTTTTTTCCCTGATTTAACTCCTTTTAGGGAGTTTTGTTATTGCACTAAGAGCTAAGGCATGGAGGATTCCTACAGGAGCAGCCTTTTGTGATTCTGTTCTTATTTCTCATGATGAAGCTGTGATTGTACTTGGGGGGACCTGGCTTCCCAGAAAGGAAGAGAACACTACGGTGGGAACAGGGATCTATGCCAAAGGCAATACTGCTCACTCATACTACACTTGTAACTCCGAAAGCCCAAATAACTGTTCATATCTCCCCTTTTGTTGTTAAGCATTGCAGCAAATCACTTGTTTTTCTTGTCCTGAGGCTCCAACTGCTTTCATGGTTATTTCATTGCTCTGTTTCTACCTTGCTGCATGTTTTCTGCAGATGGGTACTTTTCTTCACTATACTGTCAGTGTATAATGGCCCTTGGCACTTCCACTTTAGTGCCATTACATTTAATGGGAATATGCTTCAAGCAGCTGCAACTTGGCTACTGTATTTTCTTAGGGCCAAACAGTTTCCTGGTGCACAAAAATCGTGAAAAAGGAAAAATGCACTCAGGATCTGTGTGAATTGCCATGTCAGTTAACAGGTACATACAAATACAGTCACTCAAGAAAAAACATTTCCATTTTCTGAGAATTGTATTCAGCATCTGTAACTACCGCAACCATGAATTATCAAGGACAGTCTACCGGGTTCAGCATTACCTTTTGAACAACATTCCAGGGTGCATTCTGATTGAGATACTAATCCCAAACTTAGTTCTGTTTTGATCTAAGAGGTGCTGGTATGTTATGGTCTCAGTAAGAAAGAAACTCACACTCTGTAAGGTATAATTTAAAATCCAATTTATTAGAGTTTACACCATAAGGACATAATAGTATAAATAATCTTAAATGTCCATGGAACTCCAGGTGGTTTTGCTTCTCATGGATCTCCAATCCATGTACATCCCACTGGGCAGACCCCATCCATAGAAGATTCTCCCATTTCAGTCCCTGGACTTAGTTCTTACAAGATAATGCGTTTACAGCACAGTGAAGTACGATACAAGCACTGCACAGGCTTAGTCACACTCATGTCAACTTTCATGTGGATCACTAACTCCTTGGTGTACAGCGGTCTCCTAGTCAGGATCAATATGATTACTTTATTACAGATGCATACATGTATGCTAAAACCTATATATAATTTTTACAATCTTATATATATATAATTAGATTATATATATATGTATAATTGAAGTTGAGCTGCCATGTGATAGATGGCATGCATGTTGTCCTCTTGGTTTTTGAGAGAATTTGTCAATGCAGCAGGGAACAAATAATCTTATTTCCAAATTGTTTTCTAAGTGTCAGCCTGGGTCCCTAAAAGAATGGAGGAGCTAAGTATCAGAATGTGATACTGAAGAGTCATCAAGAAGGGACTTTAAGGACCATGATTTGGTATGTGCTTCATGGGCTGAAACCCGTTAATACAGAGAAAACATAAGCAAGTGGTGAAAACAAAAAATCCACCCGTGTTCTCTCAAGAAGCTTGTCCTCCTAGAAAACCATAAATATGACAATACCTTGAGTAAGATAATGCGCTTAATGCCTGGTACTTTATGTAGCTCTATTTCAACGAGGAGCTGCTGCTTGGTATACAACTAGTCACAGACTCCCATACACAGTATGCCCGTGACTCCCCCAGTCACAGAGAGGAACCACAGGGCGTAAACCTGACCAGACTTTAGGACCAACAGGGTAAACTGTGTTCTTCAGTTCAGGTTAGGAGTTCAACAACTCTCACTGTTCATCACAGAATACACAGGTCATGGAGTCTCATATTTGAAGAGATGGACTCAAGAAACAGCAATGAAATTAGCATTGTAACAACAAGCAGATTACTCAGTCCATTTTGACAATTCCATGCATCATAAAAAAATCTGAATACAGTTGCACATCTCTCTAACAAACTCTAACAATAAAGTTTCTTATATCTGATTTAAAAAGTGGCTCACAATTGGTGCCTTAATTTTGAAGGTTTAGTAAATTTCAATAATATCTAATTATGAAGACAGACTCCAATTCTTCATTTTATAAAAAGTCTTTCTTTGGGATATCTAACAACTTGTGGTGGGTTACCTTGGCCAGCCACCAGATGCCCAGTAGTCTCTCCAGCAGTTCTCCTCCATCCACAAGGAGCAGAAAGCACAACAAAAAGCTCATGGGTCAAGACAAATACAGGGAGACCATGTACATGAGAAAAACAGACTTAACTTGGGGAAAATAATTTAATTTATTGCTAATAAATGAGTAGAAAAGTGAGAAATAAGAACAAAATAAAAGAAAAACCCCAACATTCCCCCTACCGTTCTCTTCCTCCTAGAGTGAATTTACTCCTACCTCTTCTATGTCCTCATCTCCAGGAAGTACAGGAAAAGGGGATTGCACTCCATTAATAACACTTTGCCTCTGCCACAACTTTCTCTTCCTGCTGCTCCCCTGCTCTAGTGAGAGGTCCCACACACAGGATATAGTTCTTCACAAACTACTACAGTGGAGGTCATCCACGCAGGCATTTCTTCAAGAAATGCTACATTATGGGTCCTTTCCACAGCATTCAGTCCTTTAGGTACAGGGGTAACAGGTCCTGCCAGAAAATCTTGTCCAGTTCCTCTTCATAGGCTTCAGGTCCTGTCAGGAGCCTGCTCCAGTGTTGGCTTTCCATGGGCTTCAGGTTCCTTCAGGGCACATCCACAGCCTGCAGGTGGATATCTGCTCCACCATCTGCTGCACCATCAGCATTCCCATAGTTTTCTCCATGGACTTCAGTAAAATCTTTACTCCTGTGCCTGCAGCACCCCCACCCTCTACTTCTCCACCAGTCTATGTAGGGTTGTTTTGCTCATATTCTCATTCCTCTCTCCCAGCTGCTCTTCTTCACTCTTTCTTAAATAGGAAGTTGCAGAGCTACTACCACTATCACTGTTTAGCTCAGCTTTGGCCAGTGGTGGGTCCACCTTGAAGCTGGCTGAAACTGGCTCTGTATGGCTTCTGAAAGAAGTCACTCCTGCAGCCCTCCTGCTTGCAAAACCCTGCCCTATAAACACAGTGCACAGTTCTCTAAAACATTTCTAATGAAAACATATAAGGCTCTCTAAGATCTGTCCATCCACCCATCCATCCACCCATCCGTCAATCCACCTATGTTTCTTTCTGTCTTATGTAGTTGCATTTGTTTATTTAAAACATTTTCCCATATAAAAAGAATTTCATGCAAATCTCAGTTAAAAAAAAAAAAATCAAATATAAAATACAGAAGGACCAGATGTTTGAAATATCAACACAAAGAAAATAAACAACGTAGTCTATTTGCACGTTTGAAGACATGTCATAACAGCCAAAATTATTTTGAGCTCTCAGTTGTTAAAACAAAGATTGCAAATTGCTGAACTATGCAAAATGACTGAAAATTCTGGCCTTTACTCCTGCTTTCCTTCATATCCTTTATTTCCTGCATAATTAGCACTCTGATGATGAATTTCAGAGTAGGGACTCACTAATTTACGTGAAGTTATATAACTTCAAAAATTATGAACTTTTTTACCTAAACTAGAATATCTCTTCAACAAAAGTAAAGATAAGTATAAAATAGAAGCAGAATAAGTGTTAACACCTTGGTCCCAAAATCAGGAATGAAAATAGGAGGACACTGTGAGATAAATCTCTATAATCCATATGCAGAAATAAGGAAACTGGGGAGAGTAAAGGAAGAACAAACCTTGAGAACAATTTATTACCTGCATATCCATCAGACTACATCCTTGATGCTAAAATGGAGTTTGTTTCCCTTCCTGTACTTTGTAAGAGCTTCTTATATAATTGCTAGATGTATGCTGATCTTTGCAAAGGATGGAAGCCAATGGTCTGGGACCGAAAAGAAATTAATAATGGTGTCCTGCTTTCCTCTTGACAGAGCTGTATTTTCATTGCTCTGCATTTCCCCTCCAGTATTTAGGACATGAGGAGGAAGGGCCCGGGTTAAAATTATCAGTCAAGCAGAGCATGCAATGACAGGATTTTATGAGGACTCTAGGACACATGGTTAAAGTTCACCAATGATAAGTAGTAAAGCGATTGCCTCTATTTAAAAAAAATAAAAAGGCATCTTCTTGGTCATGCTAAGTAACTCTGTGTTTGCATAAGTCTGATGTGATAGCCCTTGCATGATAAAATTTGAGTGTACAAGACAACAATATGAAGCTTCAAAATTATATTGTAGAAAGAAGTTTTCTGACTTGTTGATGAGAAATGGTCTGTTACAGACCTGTTCTATTCTAATGGTATTGGAGCAGGCTATTCTATAAGGACTACTGAACAGATACCTATTCTGAATATTAAGTCATTAAACCCTGTGTCTGAACAAGATTTTCCCTTTTTCCTTAAATGCACTTACAGAAAATTAACATTATTGAATTACATCTTGAATAATATTACTATGAATTCAAAAATACAATTCTTTAATTTAAAATAAAAAATCAGAAGGGTCTACAATAACTGTGGATTTTTTTTTTATTATTTCTCTGGAATTTCCAGCAAATTAAATGAGTGATAAGGTCTTCTGCAGTCCTTTCTTGATTGAGAAAAAGACTGAGTATTGCACAGCTATTGCAAGTCATATATTGTGTATAAGCACTAATTCAACCAGTTATTGGTTCTGGTAGTAAGCGAAATCTGCTAAATTCTATTTGGCATATCCAAAACATTCAAACATACAAAGCAGGTATGTTTTGGATTGCCATGTTAGACATTACCTATTTATGCACACTTCCATAATGAGATAACACGGATATTCGTAGTGAAGCAGATGTAAACCTGGAGCAGTTCCATTTAAGAAAATCTGGCATGATATTCATACAATTTACAGTTACATGCAATTTACAGTTGGTACTTTCAATACACAAAGCCATAAAAAGACACACGTGTCCCCTTCACCTTCTCACCCATTCAGCTTATTTGTCTGTCACTGGCTTCCCCTCACTCGAAAAGTCTTTCTTTTGGCAGAAACCAAGTGACAGGCAGAAAAGCTGTAGTGTACTCATCTCCCCTTGACATCTCCTTAGAGAGATCCCCTAGTGAACTCCCTCTCCCACCTTTGCTTCATCCCTGTCAACACAGCCTTAAAAGTATAAACCCCATATTTTAAACAACATCTAAATAGGTAGCTACTTTGTGAGTGTAATATGTCAAACTATCACAGCAGGCTTTTGTTATGAACAGGTTATCTGATTTTAAAACTGTGTAATTCCATTTATTTAAAAATACTTCCCACAAATAATGTCCATTTCTTTCAAGATAGACTTTCTCAAAGGCATTGCTACAGACAGGACTTTCTCACTTGTTAACAAAATTTATATTTTTCCCCTATCCCATTTCAGCAGGGTATATTAGAAAAACACTGAGCCAATTAAAGTAAATAAGAAAGTGTGGAAACCATGTTATTTGTATCTACAGTTTTGTTACTATAGGTATAGTTTTGTTCTGTAACTTGTTAATGGAAATAAAATATACAAAAATCTAGGAAAACAAAACCAAAACCAAAACCGAAAAGTGTACAAAATCTCTTATACAAATGGATTAAAACAATGCCATGGAAGAAGGACTCTTCCATCTTCTGATGGAAGAATCCTTGCTGTCCTTGTTATCTACATTCCTAAAACAGTCCTACAGTCCTTGTTATCTGCCTTCCTAAAACCAGCAGAAAGATTGAATTAGAGTAGATTAGGCTAGATTAGAAAACAGAGAGAGGAGGAGGTAAGGAGGAAAACTTATGGGGAATGGTCCCAGAGCTCTCTTTTGCAACGGATGAAGTCATTGCCACATTAAGTGAATGACAATTCAGTAACAAAACTGCCACCAACTTGTATAAGACCAAAATTTTCAAGCTATTGACATAAATATACACACACTGAAATAGACAGATATAAAAAGGGCAAAGTGTGGGAAGCAAAGATTCTCCTAGCTCTCTAATCATATTTTTTGTCAAGGTTATGGAGATAACACTGCAGATTTGCAGATTTTAAATCACATTACACTTGTCCATACATAAAAATTTGCACTGCTGTCTAGAGAAGGTCCTATGATTATGCCAGCGGCATTTGGATGGCACTCAGAAATAGTTGCAATCTCACCAGAAGTTACAGACACAGCTTCTTAATACTTTAGCTTCATTTTGGGACACATTCAACCCCACATGTTTAATTTTCATAAAATCTAAAATGTTCTCATGAAAAATCAGACATACTTCCAAGATCATACTCTCAAAACAAAAACAAAACAAAAACAAAACAAAAACAAAACAAAAACAAACCCCACCCCACATACAAAACCAAACCAAAACAAAAAACAACTGTCATGTTTCTGCTACAAAACTATGTAAATCTTTGTGTTTTTGTACAAAGTACAGTGCACAATTTCACAGTCTTCCTGTGGAAGTGATCTGGAATGGGAAATCACATGTAGCTGTCTATAAGGAGGTAATGCTAAAGTGAGTGTTGGTCTCCTCTCCCAAGTAACAAGTGACAGGATGAGAGAAAATGGCCCTAAGTTGTCCCAGGGGAGGCTCAGATTGGATGTTGGGAACAATTTCTTCACAGGAGTCACCATCACTGCAAAGCATTCAAAAAAGGTGTGGATATGGCACTTGAGAAAAGATTTGACAGCAAACACGATGGTGGTGCTAGGCTGACAGTTGACTTTGATAATCTTAAAGGTCTTTTCTAACCCTAATGATTATTTGATTCTATGATATATGTCCACACTCACACTAGTCTTTCTAGTTTCACTTACACTCAGTGTCAAATAATAAACTGCTCAAGAGTGTGAACATTAAGGTTCACAGCATGATTGACCATCTTCAGGTAGATATTTAAAATTAGCTCTCTCGGTAGGAATCTGTATGTTGCATTTTCTTTCTCTTTGTTGATGTTAAAGAGACCATAAAATGACCAGTTCATATATAGCTGCCTGAAACTACATACTGTGCATTTATTTGTACATATATATTCACATCAAAAGCATTTAGACTTGTAAAATCCTCTGAAGAGTTTCAAGAAGCACAAACAGCTGCCAGAGATTAATTTTACATACATGCTCTCTCCTCACTACATTTCAAATAGCCATGGTCCATTCACCAACTGCAAAGCTGAAGAAAGCAAGGAAGACCTTAGAAGCACCAGAGAATCCATCTAAAATTATAATCCTCAGAAAAGAGACTCTGCTTTCACAGCTGACCTGTTTCACAGACTCTGCTTTCACAGGTATCATGCAGACTCCAGTACATAAAATTCATAATTCCAACATGTTACCAAGAATTCATTCAATGCATCGTGAGCTATCAGTAACCATTCAGACAGTAGAACTGAACGTATTTATTAGCTTACTGTTTATTCTACACCATTTCTGAGATCAAGGGCTATGTTAAAAGATTAGTATATGTCTGAATCACCCTGCTTGATGGATGATCTTCTGCAGATGGAATAAATACAGGTTGTTCTCTAGATATATTCGCTACTCTGTACATACACAGGGAGCTGGGCCCAGTTTGCCCCTAAAATCAGATGAAATGGGTCTTTAAGCTATATGTACTACCCTATCTTTCAGTCACTACACTTGCCTAATCCAATGAGACACAAGGACCTAGTCTGTTCCTACCAGAGAGCTGGAATATGTGTTTGTTGTCTATATTAGGTAAAGCATCTCCTTTTTAGGATATTTTTGACACTGTTGACAAAAATAAATAGTAATTTATATATTTAAAAACAAAATCTTGCTTTTCATTCATCTCTTAAAAGCTTTCCACCTTTTTTGTAAGTAAACAATTTGTAAAAGAAACTAAAGTCAGTCTTTACAGACTACAATAATAACAATAATATTTATTTGTCTTAAACTGCATAATTTTATCAGAATTAAGTATTTCCTAGTCTTGTACTTAGTCAGAAATATTAAAATAATACTGTTGCTAAAAAAAGAATCGTGGAAAGTTGCAATAACTTGTGGATACTTTACTTAAACTACACATTTGACACTTTTACCCCCTGAAAGACTCTGAAAATCTTGTGCAAATGACTTGGCAATAAGAGAATAAGTGAGGTGTAAGCATAAAATTATGCTTGTTCTGCAGTTACAGTTGTGGTGTGGGTGGGTATCACCGCAGTGTCGTGCCCCTGTGCCCACCCCGGGCACGAAGTGGTCAATTCCCTGGGTAGGGCAGGAACACCCCAACTGTCCCCAGCTGAGGGACAATGTGTTGATGAGAGGCAATAGACTGCCTTTAGCCAAGGTGCTGATTTAGCTCCTCTCTGCCCGCACAACAAATTATTTTATCTCATACTGGATCTCTCTAGGTGTGAATTTTAAACATTTTTAGAAATTCCCTCAGGCAACTCCTGCTGGATTTAGTCCCTTTTGTATTTTTCCAGTGATTTTCATGGCAGAGAGGACCCAGCTGTGGGAAGGTAGTGTGGGTATGCAGTCGGGTCAGCAGAAGCTATTTCTACAGATGCAGATATGGACAGGCTGGACATTCCTGCCAGGGATTTGCAAGAACAGAGGTGCTCCAAGATGGGGAATGAGGCAGGGGCACAGCCTCAGTGCCCTCAGGGCATCAACAGGGCTGGCAGGAACAGGGGCTGGTAACGCCATCTGCCAACAGTCAAGACAAGCAATTATCAATCAGACCCAGAGTCCATCCAGGGAGTCTGTTCAAAAGCAGGAGATGGGACCAGAGGTCTGTTACAGCTTTTTACTTCAAGTTAAAATCTTGATTTATGGAAGAAGTGAGCCTTCTAAATTCAAGTAATGTGACTATTAAGTGTGAGAGTAATCTTTCTGTCTGGTACAGGAGGAGAGAGAACACGATGGGGAAGGTGATTTTCCCAGGATGAGGTTCATTCTTTGCAAGAGGGCTGTGCTGGCCCCTGGAGTTTCCCTAAATACAGGAAGCTCAATTGCATAATGCATGGCAGATTTTGTAATGCAGAGACAGAGATTTTGAAATTTGTCTGAGGTTGCCTGAACAGTTTCTGGTCTTGTTGTGTTTTGTCAGTAATGTATTTTAGACTATCTTCTGTATAAAATATCACAACATGAAAATGGAGGTAGTGGCAGAAAGGACTTAAATCCTGTGTCCTGTATTTTGCTCTCTATCTTTCAAAATATATTCCAAGCACAGCTGTATCTTTTTGTCCTGAGTGAATAAGGGCTGGTACCAAATCTGTCTCACAAGGAAAAGCAAGATAAAACTTCGTAATGAGAGGGTGAGACTATTAAGGCACTGCTGGTCCTTCAGTCCTATTTTCTGGAATTATCAGAAACCTGCTAATTCCTATCCAACCCAAAAAACTATGTTTAGTAAGTTCAAGGCTTCCACAGAAAATAACTATGGGCTTCTGACTGGGAAACTACCTTAATAGGATTCAGGGGAAAAAAAAAAAAGCTACATTTAATTTCATAATCACAGTCTGCTTACTATCATTAACCATGTTTTGCTTATATTCCCAAACAAATCATGATTAATAGCAAAAGGCTCCAGGGCATAAAATGTAATTTATTAATTATCAGACTTCTGTTAATTAAGAGCTATATTTATATTGTACCATCATTAGTATAACATTGTTTTTAGCATCACTGACATGAAGAGCAAGACTTAAGTCTGAGACTCATATCTCATCCATATGAGAACTGCATAAATTACTATTAATGCATCAATATTCTTCCAATACATCTCTATGGCAAATATGCAGATTAATATTAATAATGTCCTGTACTGACCAAAGTCTTATTCTTAATATGGAAACATTTCTATATACCAGTCATTATGAACATGTAGTCTCATATGTTATAACAGAGGTAAAAAGAGAGGCATGCACCCTAATTGTTGTCTTGAATCCCATAGGGATTGGATCCCATCCCTGGGTGTGAGAAGCATGCAGCTTCTATCCAAAAAAGTTTTCTATTGATACAAATCCATCAAAAGAACAATGAATAACCAGAATTAAAGCATGGATTAAAAGCATATGGTACTACAGAAAAAGAAACTCAGCATTTTATTTTACTGAAACAATGAAAGCATGACTATTGTACATAATCTCATGTACCCATGCTCACATATATCAAAATCTCTGCAGTGCAGTCCTGTAAATGTTTATTTCTGCTGTTGGTAACTGTCTTTAACAGGTAATCCCATTTTCCTTGAAATCCATGTTACGAGTGTGGTAGGTGCATTTATAATGTGATCCTTAGCTAATCAGTGGAAAAACATGGATCAAAAGCACTGTTAAAAAAATCAGTGAGAGAAGGTCCCTCAGGAACTGGCATCCAAACTGCAAGAAAATATGTATGTGTGGTTATTATATTCAAGGCTAATATTTTATGCCGTTCTTATTTGAATACATGAAAAACTAGATTCAAAAACAGGCTGTTCACCACAGGCTTAAGGGGAAATGGCAGAAGACGTTTAAAACTCATTTTGGGCATAGTTATTTTATAGTTAAAGCTCTGACCTGGTATTTCTTCTGGGATGATGGGAGATAACAATTACAGGGGAATAAAAGGGGGTTTTTCCCATGTGCAGCATTTTCAGATTTCCAGGTTCTTTTGTCCTAATCAGTTTTTGAGTGAGATGGACAAAAACATCCAGAAAATTGAGAATTTCCTGACCTCTTCTTTGAGTGACACAATTTTACATGAAAACAACTCCTAAATCATGTCACCCGTGCAAGTACAACTGCAGTAAGATCAAACTGGTTTTCAGGAATATAGCCTACCTACGACTTCCAGGCATGCTTCTACCAATTCTCAGGGATTAACATAAAAAACAGAAAGGCATATGACTGTTGGGCAACAATTTTGCTTTGACCAGTGATACCCAAGAGCCGTTAACTAGAAAGGTAGAGACACAGCAAGAGAATGCTGCTAGGTAAAGGACACATTTCCTCCAGGCTCCTCTGCTCTGAAGTAGGAAAACAGTTTACCTGCTGTGACAACAGAACAGAGGAAAATCATTTGTCTGCTGGGTGGCAGCTTAGCAGCCTCACGCTGCCGGGCAGAGAGGGCAGAGCTGCCGCAGTGCCCCAGCAGCCTTGGTGCCGGGGCACTCGAGGCTTCCAGCTGCAGACATTCCCGGTGCTGCCGCTTGGTGCCGAGGGACGTGTCCAGGGCCAAACCATGAGCCTCTGAGCTGACTCCAGCTGAGGCAGAGGGCTTTGCAAGGCTCACACAAAGGGGTCTGGCTTAGGGTACGTTTTGCTTTTGTTTCTCCCTCGGAGCGCGAGACCTCAGCCTTCATCCACCTCGCACCACTTTTGGTTCTGCCGCCAGAGGGCACGAGGAGCCAAACTTTGGTGGCTTCCCGGCGAAACCGCTCCCCTTTTCCTACAGAAGGAATAGAGTGACTAAACTGCACTTTGTCATCTCTGCAGTCCCTACCCAGGCTGCGGACTGGGAAGGAAGAAACTGGAGGTTTCTTTTTGAAGGGATGAAATCCAAGAAGGAAACCCTTGTGTACACGGTTATTTATGAGTCTGCACATTTCATCTTCTGTAGCCCAGATGATGTGTACAGGAAACACACACAGCTTTGTTCCCTAGCTGAGGGAATGATTCCTCCAGAAGGAAAAGGTCATATTATGCACCTGTCAATGATCTTTTGTCTGCTATCTTTGTGGAAGCATGCCAACGGGAATATGGCCCTAGAGTGCAATGTTAGCTTTCTCTCCTATGTGCTGCACAACTACTGCCTTTGTCACAACACACGTGATATCCACAGCTTGGATATTCAGAAATTCTACAGGAAATTGGGGCTGATCAGTTTGGTGACTACTTAGCTGAACTGACAAGTAAGTTTCAATTTGATGAACATATCACCCCATTAATTTTTTCAAGATCCGAAACATGCAGCTTCTCACAGTTGGTGGAATCGCTTCCTTAATTTAAAGGTATCATTCTAAACTCATCTAACAGGGAAAAGTAAATTCTGAGGTGTGAAGGAGCTTCTTGCTCGTGTCTGTGATAAATCCATATGGTGCCATCCTTAAAAAGGTTTTCATAGAAGAGGAGGATGACAGGAACCCTGTCCCTTCTAGAGATAAAGAGGGTGGTCTATAAGAAATAGGTAACAATTGAAAATTTCAACAGCAGCCCTCACTGTTTTTCTGGTCTGTTTCTGATGACCCAGAAGTTCTAGCAACAGTTTTATCGCTATTCTTGCAGGGTCATCTATCTACAGTAGGGAAGTTTTTTAAAAAATATTCCCTGGAGAATGATGGGCAGTTGCTTTCTTTAACACCTGAAAATACTGCATGTGTTACAGTTTTTCACAATTAATAGATTAGAAAGCTTTCTGTAAATGTCTTTTTGTCAAATATGTGGGGAGCTTAACTGAAGTCCTAACAGTAAATCCTTTATTTCTCCAAATAAGGTAAATATTATTGTAACTATTTAATTAATTCTGCTTGTGAAGTATCAAAACTGAGAAAGGTTTTTCTAAGTATACGTATCACAGGCATCTTAGTGTCCTTTTTAGAATCCAAAATTATTTTGTCATGGCAGAAAGAGTTGCATCATCAATCTCAACACAAAATACATAGTTCTCTTTATAACACCTGAGAGATGTTCCAAAACTTCCATCCAGACAGATGTGTCATGAGAAGACACACTCTTCTTAGAAGTGTCTGAAGGTCACCATATGGGTAATTTTTTGTTGTTTTAAACATTTATGACTAGAGGTTTTAGGCTGAGAACAGGACATTTTTATCTGCAAAAGCAGTTTTCCATTTTCATATTTGGAAAACCAGCACTCAGAAATAAAAACAGATGGTTTGATCCAAAATACTTGCATTGATATCAAGGCAGAAACCAGGAGTATGATGTCCCAATGTCTGAACAGATTTTGCCCCTCCTGGAGCTGTTGATCTCTTCCCCACACACAGAGGAAGGCTATGCTTTGATCTGTTTTTGATGACCTGATAAAAGACATTTCTGAATTTCCCTGAATACCTTGAAAGAGAATGTCCTCTTAATGTCTCGCCAGATACATACGCTGAAAAGCTGCCACAAATTCATTAAAAACTGGGAGACTAAAAGGATGTTTTTCAAAGGAAAAAATTTGTTAGTGAAACAAGCTGGAGGGTTTATTATCCTCTAAGTTTTGAACTTGCCCATTTCCAGGTAGTGATAGAACATACAAAAAAAAATTACCTGGTATCTGCAAACCAGCAGGAACAAGTAAGGATACCACTCATACCTGGCGAAGAAACTAGGGATGACACTTTTCCCTATTTGGATGTAGAAATAAGGGACAGTTTCCAAAAACTAGGCTTAACAGGATGTAAAAGAGCTAACCTGTATAGCAGAGTTCTTCAGCAAACCTTGATACGTGGAACAGAATGGTCAGGAAAAGTGAGATGAAGTTTCCTTCTACTGGGATAACTAAACAGAAGTCGTAGGCCGTGAGAAGAATCATGAGTAACCTGATCACATTGCTCAGGAAGTATTGGACAATGTGCAGGAAGAACACATAGCTGTGCCTACATAAGCTAGGGCAGTGCAAGCATATTCCTTCTTGATACAGCCAGGAAAAATTCTGTATTTAGCAAAGGAGTCCAGTAACACAACTACACCAAATATTCGTTTGTTCTTTCCCTTTCACTGTGAGTTTCTTGATTTTTTTTTTTTTTTTTTTGTGGACTATCCTTCTCAGGGCTCACTTTCTCGTTCCTAGGGGTAAAAATTTCCCTTGCTGTGTTTGTGACTGTAATCTATTACGTGGTACATCTGTATCTGATGCCCTTTCCCCTTTCACCTGCTTTCACATACCATAAATATTTCTTTGATAAACTGTTTTTTTTAATTCCTTTCATGAATTGATTGATACCAAATCTCACTTTTGCTCTATTTATCTTCTTGTGCTCTGTCTTTCAAAGATGTAAAATTTCTTTAATTTTAAAGCAATGTCTCACAAGGATTGAAGGTTTCACTTCCATAGGTCTGTATCTGACAGTGCTGTGGAGGCTGTGGTTAGAAACATATCTATGTAACAAAAGGTGTTACATGTAAAATATATCCACATCTTAGGTCTTATTGTCTTGTTAAAAGACTTGTGGTGGAAGTTTTTTACTGTATTATTAGTAGAAAAAAAAGGGTGAATATTATTCTGCTTTAATATCTTCTTTTAATTCTGGTTTACAAATTATTTTTCACAGTTAGTCTTTACTTTCTGAGGCACATGTCTCTACTAAAGCTGTTTTTAAAAGCCATGGCTTTTTCTGACCCAATCTTGCCTTTTAAAAATACAGTCCAGGAATACATGGATGTTATGAATATTATGTCTACTAGAATTGTGATGTGCAGAATGCTGTCATTCAGTTTGGAAAAACAATGTTCACGCACCAAATGCACCTACCTTTGATCACGCAGATCACAGTCGCTTCATTACTCTCAAAGTTCTTTTTCAGTGAATTGAGCAAACTGCTCGCATCCTGGTTTGCAAGCCATGGTGTCACTTGGCGTCTGCTGATATCAACTGTTCAACTTCTTAGATGCCTGAAAAATTGGAATTACACCAACAAAGCCTTCTACCTGCCCAGGAACATAGGAAATGTCTTCTAATAGATATCCTGGCAGACACATCTATTAACACACTGCTAAAACATGCATGTAAAAACTTCAAACAGAAGGTGAAGAAACAGCTGTTGAAGAGCTTTTATTAGTCAGGGACCAGAAGAGGTGATGTTTGATATTTTCAGCCTTTTTTCTTTCTTCCTTTCAAATGTTGCTGTATTTCCTTTGATAGTTAGGTCATCTTTATAAAATAGGAGTTGGCCACAAGCACAAGTTCCTGGGAATTGCTCTTTTTTCCCCTGGCTTTCAGTTCCTGTAGGAAATGTGACCTGTATATTGGAACAGGAAAGTGTCAGGGACCAGGAGGCACCACCAGCTCTGACTGCCCCTACACAGCCACCCTGTGACTCCTCCAACTCTGCCCGTGGCTCAGGACCCCATGTCAGCCCCCTGGGGCCATCAGCTTCTGTCGCACTGACACCGTAGCAGAACTGGTCTCCAGTTCCTCACAGACCTGCCCTGACCAGAGGGAGGCCATGTCAACCCAAACCCACCCTGGACCAGCCTCAGTCCCCTCCTGAGCAGCTCATGATGCCCAGAGCTGAAGCTGACCACATGCCCCACAGGTGCCCTGCTTCTGGCTGCGTGTGGAATGGACCTGTGAAATGGACCTGTGGAATGGACCTGTGGAATGGCTGCCAAGTTCTACTCCACAGGAAATCCCTGATGCTCCCAGTTCCTGGCCACAGGGAGCTGCCAGCCTGGTGGTGACGTGACAAAAAGACCTCAGGCTGTTGCACTAATACTGTGTGACCTTGTGGCTGGTTTGGGGATGAATGAGGAGGTGCCTGAGTCAGGCTCACAGAACTGGCTTCTTATATGAACATGGCATGATGGGATGGGATGGGATGGGATGGGATGGGATGGGGCAGAGTTGTGTGTTGGCCTTCTCAAACTCACAGAGTTGGACTTTGCCTCACACCTCCTCCATGTCACTTCCACACAGAAGAGTTAAACTGGAGTGGCAGCCTTATAAAACAGTGGCCCAGCGACTGTAGTTTGCTATTTAATTTTATTTTGTTTTCTCAATTAAACTGACTTTATTAATTTCAATAAAAGTTACTAAATAGGTGGCAACATCACTAAACAGCAATTTTCATGGCACACAATACAGTGCCAGTAGTCTGTATAAATTTGTAAAAAATACTTGGCCCTGGTCTCTTTGTTAAATCTGACAAGGTCCCTGGGAAGACATCCCTGGGAACTGATCTGAACTCTGGGACACAAATGGGTACTCTTCTAAAGGAATGTCTTTTCACAACAAAAAAAAATATGTTCCCTGTACTGAACAATTTCTGGAGTACAAAAGAGGAAAACAGAAAGACTCATAAATAACCGTGTACACAAGGGCTTCCTTCTTGGATTTCCTCCCTTCAAAAGGAAACCTCCAGTTTCTTCCTTCCCAGTCAGCAGCCTGGTCAGGGACTGCAGAGATGACAAAGTGCAGTTTAGTCACTCTGTTCCTTCTGTAGGAAAAGGGGAGCGGTTTCGCTGGGAAGCCACCAAAGTTTGGCTCCTCGTGCCCTCTGGCGGCAGAACCAAAAGTGGTGCGAGGTGGGGCTGAGTGTNAGGCTGAGTGTCTGCAGCTGGAAGCCTCGAGTGCCCCGGCACCAAGGCTGCTGGGGCACTGCGGCAGCTCTGCCCTCTCTGCCTGGCAGCGTGAGGCTGCTAAGCTACCACCCAGCAGACAAATGATTTTCCTCTGTTCTGTTGTCACAGCAGGTAAACTGTTTTCCTACTTCAGAGCAGAGGAGCCTGAAGGAAATGTGTCCTTTACCTAGCAGCATTCTCTTGCTGTGTGTCTACCCTTCTAGTCAACAGCTCTTGGGTATCACTGGTCAAAGCAAAATTGTTGCCTCAAAATCAGATAATTTCCTTGCTTTTCTGTCTTTTGTGTTAGTCTCTGAGAAGTGGTAGAAGTATGCCTGAAAGTCGTAGGTAGGCCATATTCCTGAAAACCAGTTTGATCTTACTGCAGTTGCATATGTGTGAAATGCTTTGGGCTGTAATGTAGTTACTTCCCAAATTTTTTCTGCCATCTCCTGTTAGATAATGCTGTTAAACTGACTTGGCCGATCCTGTTGCAAGCATGTAATTCCTTGTAGGTGGATCATTCCAATCGGCTGGCTACTGCCTGTCCCATACTCCATTTCAGAGGCAGCATGCTCTGAGACCTTAAGTCAGCTGTCCAGCCATGCTGGGAAGGGCAGCCAAGGGCTGCTTCAAATGAGACAGGAATGGCTGTACATGGCATTATTATCCCATGACTCCTCAGGGATGCCAGTAGAAAATTGGATTTACACAAAAAGTGTCAGTGAAAAGAGCAGGTCAGGAAATAGTCAACATTTTGGACAATTTGTCTGTCTCACTCCAGAACTGATTACAACAAAAGAAACAGGGAAACTGAAAATGTTGCACGTGGGAAATGTCTTTTATTCGCCTGCCTTTGATTCTTAGCTCCCATCTTCCCAGAGGAAATAGCAGGAAAGAGAGAAAGACAAGAGAACAGCTTCTGGTCAGAATTTTAGGTAGAGTAGCTATGCTGATGGTAGATTTCAAAGGCCTTCGGTCATTTGTCTTTAGCTCTACAGTGCAACAGTTTCAAACCTATCATTAATTTATTTTGAGACAAACTGAGTGGAAGTAAATCCCTGTGGGATTCTAGACAACTACAAAAATGCCTATTATTGTCATTGTCATGTATGACTGCGTATTTATTGTAGCTGACCTATTGGAATTTCACCATGCTGAGTTTATTTCAGGCCAGAACATTCCTATGTTTCTGCTATGTTTAGTGTTTCCTTATTACTCTACTATTCTGTGTGAACACATTGTCCTCAGACCACGATGTCAGTGGCAAAAATACCACTTGAAGGTGCTCGATCATGTTTTTGGCTGCAGAAATATGTGTCATGTCCAAGGTCAAAGTGTTATGAACCAATACACTTCATTAGAATCACTACAGATAAACAAAATTTCTAGCCTTTCTTTGCATTATTTACATAAGTAGTTTTAAAGGAACAGAATTTTTATCCAGACTCAAAGCCTATTACACAGTATCCTGGTTTTGTCTGGAACAGACTTCATTTTTCACCCTAGTAGCTGGTACAGCGCTGTGGGTTTGATTTAGTATGAGAATAATGTTGATAACACACTGATGTTTTGGCTGTTGCTGAGCAGTGTTTACCCTAAATCAAGGGCTTTTCAGTGCCTGATGCTGTGCCAGAGAGGAACTGCACAAAAAGCTGGGAGGCAGCATAGTCTGGAGAACTGACCCAAACTGCCCAAAAGAATATCCCATACCATAGAATGTCATGCCCAGTATATGAACTGGGGAGAGTTAGCTGGAAGGGGACTGTTCATGGCTCAGGGATGGGCTGGGAATCTGTCACAGGTGGTGTGAAATTGTATTGTACATTACTTATTTTTCTGGCTTTTCTACTCTCTCTCTATTCAAAATATTTTTACTATTATTTTTCTTATTATTGTTGTTGATAGTATTTTTATTCATTCATTCATTCATTTATTATTATGATTATATTTTGTTTGAATCAGTAAATTGTTCTTATCTAAAACCACAAGGTGTACCTTTTCTTTCTAATTCTCCTCCCCACTGGGAAAAGGAGTAGGGAGTGTGGAGAGTGAGCAAGAGGCTGGCTGTGGTTAAACCATGTCATAAAGACATATTGCTCTCACCAAGACATACAGAACCGGATCCTTCTAATTTACTTCCTAGACCTTGACCCCTAAATTCTTGTCTTCAGTTTTATAGGAATTAAAGTTTAAAAATGCATTCACTTGTTGTTAAAATGATAAATAAAACAGGTCGTAAAAACCCAAGGATTCCACACTCCAGCTGATATTGGGAAGAAATATTCTCTTCCTCAATGACTTTTATGTCTTCCCTTTTTTTATCTGACAATGAGCATTTGGAAGTAAATGTTGTGCACGGCTACATATGTGCTAGTCCATGAAAATCAGTTAGCTCTTTAAAAATAAGTAATTTTCTTAGAGCAGCAAAAATTTATTAATGCCGTCATTTACATTGCAGTGAAGTAAAAAACATACCTGGGTGGGATTCAAGAAAGTACCTTTTGATAAAATCCAAGCCCCTTATGTCTGTTTCAAAGACATGCTGAATAAAACTCTTTTTTTCTATTTTCTTTGCATATAAGGCTAAGGTATAAAACTGCTACCACATGTCCTTTATGTACTGCACACCAGCTGTCAGAATTATTCTGTACATGCTCCTGTATTGATATTTGACACTAAAACAGAGCAGCAAATTGTCAGGGCATGTCCTGGGAGCTGAGACCACGGGGGATTCCCTGGGAGCTCCACATGGGGCAAGAGCTGTCTGTGGGCAGCTGGAGACCATTCCTGCAGCAGGATTTTTGGGACAAGTGATGGCCCTGGGGCTCAGTGGTCCTGGGCCCTGGGCAGGGTTGGGGGAGCCCTGGTGGCCTGGGCAGGCAGGGATGGCTGCTGGGGATGCCTGAGGGTCTCAACAAAAACCATACTAGCATATAAAAACACAACAACATGACAACCAACAGTGTCAGACATCACCAGGGAATGACACATTATCCCAGCTGCCAAATAATAAGGCAGAAAAAAATCAGAAAAATTAAACAACTCAAGGGCTTACATCATATTCAAGACTATTTCCTCATTCTCCTCATTCTTCTATCATAAATCTGAATCCTTACATGTGTAAGAAGGCTTACAACAGTTCTTAAACATTTTGGATGAAATTTACTCACTCTTTGCTATCTTTAAATCCAAAGTCATGCTGAATTTATAGTGTTATGACTGAGAAAAGAAGTTTGCCTTTCTTGAAAAGCATTTTGTGCCACAGTGCATGAAGAGTGCCGGTAAAATAAATTACATTTTAGCTTCATAGAGCACTTCCTTCTTATGTAAGTGCTCCCAATAAACTCCTAAGGTTTGGATATTCAGCACTTCTGAGAACTGCATCTCTATATGTCAGTTTCTATATATAGTTTAAAATGCCAAAATTTCGCTATCCATGTTTGAAGATCCTGGCCCATTTTTAGAGATGTTATAGCAGAATTCTAATTCTAATCATGACCCAGGTTGAAAATTCCTGCTAACCTGAAAAATCAAAATGGCTAATGAACTTGTAAAGGATTGGTCACCAATAAGTATGACCTCTTAAAAGAGAAATGGGTTCCAAAGTTGGCCATTTTTTTCTTTCTGTCATGTCTATAAAGCAAACTCTAAAGAACTAGCTAGCCAGCATTGCTTTCATTGTTCTTGGGTTTCAAAATTGGAGTGCAACCTTTTCAACACATGTCTAGCTTGAAACCTAACCTTTTATATCCAAAGATGATGCATTAGAAGGTCTGGAGGTGGGCAAAAGAAGAAGAACATTTCTTCTTTTATTTTAGTATTGCTCAAAATACATTGGATATCTGAATGTGTTGCACACAGAAAATAACATACAGTGAACCTGCAAAACAGGGAATTTTTGCCTCTTACGAAGGTTGGGGTTTTTTGGTTGGTTGGTTTGGTTTGATTTTGTTTATTTGTCTCAAACACTGGAATTCAGTTGTGAAGATGCCACATACGCTTTTCTAATTTTAAGAAATTTATTCCCCTTTCAAAACAGGAAAATTGTGTTTCCATAATTATTGCATAACTACATCTTCCTTTACTGAAGCTTTCTTTTGATCTTCTGAGGAAACTGAATTCTGTCTTTATACTTAATTCTTTCATACTTAAGTAAATCTAGTTGAAATACTTACAAGCAAATTCCAATTGTCTTCAACACAAAAACAAACTGTGCAAGCTAGAGCTGCTGATTGTCTTTTTAATTCTAAATCTTGTACACTAGGAGTTCATGAATTTAAGAATCAGACAATGCAACAATCCAAAGACTCCTTACCGCTACTTAGTAAGAGTCAGATGACTTTTACATGTCTTAGTTTTATTGTCATTTAATATTGCCAATAGTGAAAAATGGAAGACATTCTTGTGTTATTACTGCAGAAATTATTCTCATCACTGGAAAGCCAGAAAATAATGCTGACATTGTCCAGACAGAAGCAATCACAGACATTGCTGAGACTGCCATTGGTTGGGAAACAGCTGTCTTAGCAATCTACCTATCTAACTCTTAGTCATCAACAAAAAAAATCCTGATGAAAATTTTGCTTCTCTGTCAACATGCATTAGAATCTAAATTTACAAATTCAAATCTACCCTATAGCAAAAAAAAAAGAAAATAAAAAAGGAAAAAGTCCTCACAAAACAAATTTATAGATTTTCCTTTTTTTGAAGCGGAAAAGGGGGTTTTTTGTGCATAGTGTTATGTAAGTGGTTGGGTTTTGAGTTTGGGTGGGTTCGAAGGATTCACACAATAAAATAAAAACTGCTCACCTGACAAAAATCACTGTTCTATGCAGTCTTAATGCTAGTATTTTAAACTGATCAAAAACAGAGACAATATCCAGTATAGGACACTGTTCAAAAGTTTTCCACTCTGTAAACACCCCCTATGAAATTAAACATCCAGCCTTCAAAGAATGTCATAACTCCAAAATTAAAACATGCATTTAAAATTGCAGAGGATTAGAATGTGAGAAAACTGTAAAATGTAAATGAAAACCTCCTTCAAGACAAGGGAAACAGCCTCCAAAAGAGTTGTTGAAGAAGGTTGGCAGGTGTGAATACTGGCAATTCTCAAAGTAAATAGAGTAGGTCGTAACTAAGAACTATTGTTTCAGACTCTCTTTCAATTTTAATATATTTTCTCTGAAATCAGAACAAATGGGACACCTATACTTTCGCACAAGGAAACAGAAAGCAGAGATAACTCTTGTCTTTGCACTGCCTCTGCTTTTTCCTCATGTCTCACAAGCAATGTGCCTGGGTTTAGAGGAGCAATTCCTTTTTTTTTCCTACTAATTAAATTAGAAGCTGCACTATAAAATTGTGCTTTTATAACCTTTAGCCATTCTTTTCCTTATTGTGATCAGGTCTTTGAATGTGAATGAGGTGTTTAAATGTGAATACAGGCCTGTTATGGCTTAAAATCTGAAGCTGGTTCTTGGATCACATACTTAAAAAGCTTTTCTCTCTGTTCCTGCTACATCAGAATTTTTAAAAGAAATTTTCTAACAAAGCTACATGTGTCACTTCAGTAGCAGCAATCTCCTGCAGTGTGGTTGCACCCAGGGAGTGAAGTAACAGAAAAGATCTCTCTGAAAAATGAATTAATTTGATGAGTGGTATAAAGATGACACCTAGCCTCTAAACCTGACTGTAGGTAAAAGCTCTTTACCAAAACCAAATACACAATAATAGAATTTTTTACTCCATTTGGTGCTCAGTCATTTTGCCTGAACTCACTAAACTTCTATTCAATGACTGCTCATAATTATATAGCTTCACATCTCTGGTGTGCACATCACATGGAAGACCTGCTGCAGGTTTTAATGTCAGTGGAAAGACTAATTGAATTTATAAACTCCACAAAATAGTTTCATATTTATCAGAAGATGAGCAAAACAAGATTGTCAAAACTTTACTTCCCAATTCCTATCTGTATATATCTTGTATTTTCAGACTACTTCAATATCTTTTTCTTCCCTTTTCTTTGTTCTGGTAGTCCACTTGTGCTAAGTGACTTTTCATAAAAATGACCAAATATAGATGCATTTTTTTATATAAAAGAGCTATTTCTTGTAAACCGAATTTGTATAATACTTCATTAACTCCCTAAAAATATGTTTTTCACAATGCATTTTTAAATCTGATGGAAAATAAGCTATTTCCAGTAAAAAATGAGAAATCCTATGTTTGCTGCTTTAAAAAAAAAAAAGCCCACTTCCTTCTTCATAAAAATAACTCTTCTCCTTATTTAAAATTTAAAAATGTCCCCCAGATGCTGCAGACACAACTACATGCTAAGCAACTCTAGGATTTATAATAATAAAATAAGGATGAAAACTGACTTAACTTCTGGATTATTAATTAAATCTAATAGTGGTCTAATAACAACTGAGCTTCTCATCGTGGAACTGAATCCAAAAGTTCTGTCATCTGTTGATTTCAAACCCCTGAAGTTTCATTTTGAATTTCAATCAGCCTCACTTGCCTGTTGCATCTACTAGATCCAATAGGAGCAATGACAGTATTGCAGTAACTCTGGCGGGTTACAGTTAGAGATAATACAAGGGTCAGAGACAAAAGGAGTACCATTTATTAAACCAACTAAGGCTAGGTTTTGTCTAGAGAAGCTGAAAAATATAGTGAATTATAAAATGTGCACTTTGACACATCTTGATTCCATAAGAATGAGACCTACGTACTCTGAGATTCTTGCTTCCGTATAAAGGAACAATTATTTTCTCATACATGGCCTTGTTGAAGTTGAATCATTCTTCAAATGCCCATTCTAGAAGATTGGAAAATCAAGGCCCTGGAGCACAGCCTGATGTCGTTTATAATATGAAGAAAGACTTGAAAGCATAGACCATATTTGTTTTTCAACTGATACCAGTTCTTCTATTAAACGTATTTTTTTCTCCTTTAGAAAAAAAAAACAAAAACAAAACCAACAAAAAAACCCAACCAACTAAAACAAAACAAAACAAAAGAAAAAACCCCTCCCAAAAAAGTCCAAGAAAAACCAAACAGGAGAAGG
Source organism: Callaeas wilsoni (assembly GCA_013398955.1). Lineage (NCBI taxonomy): Eukaryota > Metazoa > Chordata > Aves > Passeriformes > Callaeidae > Callaeas > Callaeas wilsoni. The sequence continues at coordinate 457,752 of VWPU01017674.1, read as the reverse complement.
AGAAGTTCAACCTCTTATTCATGACAAATTTCTGGATGAAACATGAGAGTTGAGTTCTTGTTTTATCCCATGTAGCCAGTACAGTCAGTGGAGTCTAGGGGTCTATTCATCTCCTTCTAAAGTAGATATCTGCTTTGGGAGAGCTGAGTAGCTTTCTTTCTCTATTGATTGTATTGACTAGATGGCTGCTGACTCTAACAGGAGCTTAGATACCTGGGCCCGTGTAATCATTTATGTTGTAGATACCTGAATACAGGAGGATGACTCAGCTGCCCAAACACAGGTTCCTGATACCACTACGGTGTTATCCTGCTCACATGCTTCTGGATAAACCGTTGTCAGCCACAGCATAATGCACAATAATGGCTCTAGAAATGTATGTTCAAGCAGCTTTATGTGTCTGACTCAGGAGGTGAATCCATCTGTGTGTTTTTCTTAGTTGTTAGCAAAGTTCGTGTGTGGACTGGCTGGTGAGCAGAAGGACACCAGCACCTGCAGATGTCCACAGTCTGGCATGATGGCTTGGTGTTCCATGGGATTAAAAGTGTGATTATCCATGTAATACACAGTGCTGCAGAGTGCAGGTGTCTGTGTGCCTCACCAGTAACCTCCTGCTGCTCAGCCAGCGGTGAGGGATCCAGCTGGGTTTCTCTGTACGAGGTAGCTCTAAGAACTGCTGCTGACTGGACCTACAGAAACGAACTGCAGCAGCTGCATCCATCTGACCAGGGCAGAAGGAACCAGGAACTCCGAGCACGCTGGAGTCACCTCTGAGCACAATGGGAAGTAGCACTCCTCTGGATGTTGAAGTCCAATTGTGTGAGCTCTTCTCTTACATGGAGAAGTGATAAGAGGAAAATGCAAACCTTGGAAGACTCATAAATATATGCAATTGTATCCTTAAATGAAACCAAAATGAAAATGAGAAAAATAATTGCATATAGTTCTTTTATTTTGAATATTTTTAAAAATTTTTGGTCATTTGCAACAATCCCAGTCTTATTATTTACATCTCACAGTCAAATCACAGTGTTGGGCATGTTGTTGAGGATTCAGTGATAAACTGCCATGTTTCCTTAACTCTTTGACCCTTATATCTGTACTTTTTTTTATAACCCAGTCTTCATTCATTATTCATTGTCCTTGGTCATACCTTTTTTTCCCCTTGATGTGCTGCTAGGATCTGGCAAATTCAGCAGGGTAGAATTATAAACATACGTAATCATGGCAGTCTCCAGCAGTGGTGGCATCATTGCTATCTCCTCCAGTTTTATGGCCCGCCAGTTTACCTGTGATCATCGTGGCAACCTGTCATGACAACTCTGCAACACAAACTTTCCTTCCGAAGTTTAATTCCCAAACAGTATCCATAAATGTATATTTCCAAACCTAGATCTTATTTTAAAAATTTGACTATATCTTCAAAGCTGTGTTCTGTTGCTGCTTTTCCTCTGTACCTCCCTGTTTTCTATATAACTTATTGCAATGGTTCAGAGCCATCTCTGTTACAAAACCTGCTGTATCATACATAAACACAGTGGAAAAGAGCCATCTCAGAACGAATAAATGAAAAACAGTTTAGAAGAGGTGCCATGACTTTCCAAGGAATATAACGCCTTCAGCAGACTGTGCTTTTTTGATATTTAACATAGACTGCTAAATGTAAGTAGGTCAGCTTCTGTGTATACAAGATTTTTCTCCTAATTCCTGTGCATATACTAACAGCTTAAAGATATTAAGTCTCTCCTGTGTTTTCACTGTACATTGTTGTGCATTTTAGTGATAAATCCATGAAACTATGCGGCTGGTGAGCTTGGGAAGAAGCAACTTTCTGTCGTATTCCAACTGTCTGATCTTCTAGCAGTAGCAGGGAGCTGGATCTTTCAACTAGAATTTTTATACAGCACCAGATCTATCTAATAGCGGTTATCTCATTACAGTGAGGCTATTCAGGTGTTTCAGAATAAATGCCAAATATTACCAAAAAAAAAACAAAACAAAACTATACAAAACCAAACAGAACCACTGCCAAATGAAGCCAGAATTCAGCAAGTGCATAATAACCAGTTTTATTGAGCAAGGCTTTACTCAATTATTTGATTGAATTAATGCATTTAGCAGTAAAAGCTATGCTCTTCACCTCTCTGAAATGTTTATCTGCTTCTTAAGTGTCACCTTACTTTCGAATTCCTGCACATCCTAATTTCTTATTTGTAGACATTTGCATCATTAAGTGCTTTTCTCAGTAAGTCTTTGGTATATATTCAGATTCTCCACTTTAGTTCAACCTACTTTCCTTAATTTAGGAAGACTTTCTCTTGACCTCTACAAGGATAATAGTCATGTAACTTCAGTGATTTCCATTGGGTTACCTCAGCTTGTACTGACACTGTAGATGAGGAAGGAAATAATAGAGAAAATGAGATTGATACCATAAATCCTTATTATAAAATGTATTCATTACCAAATCCAGATTTTAAAAATTTGTAAAATATATGAAGTATGGATTTTTATAAGAATCAAAGTCATCCAACTATCTGTATTTGAAGGAAAGATAGAAACAGGAAAACCTCTGTGTCAGTGTTTTCCATCAGGTATGAATGTCATATTCTACAGAATTTGAATGTGTGGGAGTTTAAGTCAGAAGACCAAGTTAAATGAGAGAAAATTCAGTGCAAAAAACCTACAAAGTTATTGCAATTTAATATAATTCAGGATTTTTTCACTGTATATGTTTTAGGAAAAAGAAATCTGGACAAGGACTGCGGGGCTCAATGTCATGTCAGATTTAATTTTAAAGTTTCATCAGAGCCAGGGATTCTAAAATTCATAGTCTTCTGTGCCTTCAGTTTTGTTCTGTAATACAGTTATAATATATTAACTATTTTCCCAGCAATTTTTCTAGATATTTAACTTTAGAATAAATATTGTGTTCCTGGGATCCTAAAAGCACAAAGGACAGATTTGCACTCATTTAGAATGCTCTTGCCATCTGCTAATCTGTTAGAATTTGAACTGATCAGGCGAAATTATTCCAACAGAGTATTTCAGATATTATCCTTTTCCTCTTTCATAAAATGAACTGTTTACTTTCCCTTTATGTCCCTTGACTCACTTGATCTTATTAATTTTCATTGGATTGAGAAAATCAAAAGTAAATACTCAAGCAGGAAGAATCAGGGTAATCCACCCTTCTTATGAGAAGAGAGAAGTATTTAGAAGAGTGGAAGGAGAATCAAAAGAAAAAAGAATTCTTACAGAGGGTGTGAAAGGTATTGGACAGACTGGTTCTTAGCAGCCAGACAAAAGATAGAGGCAGTTCCTAGAAGGATGTTAGGAGGCAGGCATGTATTTATTGCCAAACACAATTCTGTAACCTTATCCATGTCTCTGTAGGGTGACTAGGAGCCCAAAGCTTAGCTCCCTGGAGGTAACAGCCCATGCTGAGATTACAAGAAGATGGCACCAAGTGTGTCACCTATCAGCATTGCTTTCATAGAAAAAGCTACAGTGGCAAAAGCAGAGAAGAACCCCAGAATTCAGCTTTTGCTGTATTACCATGTCTCCTACGCTGACTGCAAACACTATTGCCTAAGACAGCACAGCTTTGTAGCCTCTCAGCTCTGAACTAAAGTACCTGGAGTAGGAGTGTGCCCTAGGGAAATGTCATGACACAATTTCTGTGTCTAATGTTCTTCCAAAGAATTCATTGAGGGCTACTGGACTCACCACTGTTGTCCTCAGGACAGATGTCCTCCTGGGCTGGTAGATGGTGTCAGGGAGCAAAATAGCCCCCTGTTATCCAGGAGGAAGGAGTCAGAGACCTGCTGAGCCACTTAGATGCTCATAAATCCATGGGACCAGATAGGATTCATCCTAGGTGATGAGAGAGCTGGCAGATGAGCTTGCAAAGCCACTCTCCATCATTTACCATCATCTCCTGACCTCACTGGAGAGGTCCCAGATGACTGGAAGCTGGCCAGTGTAATGCCTATCTACAAGAAGGGCCAGGAGGAGGATCCGGGAAACTAAAGGCCAGTCAGCCTAACCTCGGTACCTGACAAGGTTATGGAGCAGATCATCTTGAGTGCCATCACATGGCATCTACAGGATAGCCAGGGTATCAGACCCAGCCAGCACAGGTTTAGGAGGGGTAGGTCATGCTTGACCAACTTGATCTCCTTTTATGACCAGGCGACCCACCTGGTGGATGAAGGAAAGGCTGTGGATGTTGTCTGTCTGCACTTCAGCAAAGCCTTTGATACTGTCTCCCACAGCATCCTCCTGGAAAAGCTGGCAGCCCACGGCTTGGACAGGTGCACTCTTTAGTGGGTTCAGAACTGGCTGGAGGGCCAGGCCCAGAGAGTAGTGGTGAGCGATGCTGCATCCAGCAGGCACCAGTGGGGTCCCCCAGGGGTCAGTGCTGGGGCCAGTCCTGTTTAGTATCTTCATCGATGATCTGGATGTGGGGAGTGAGTCCACCATCAGTAAATTTGCAGATGACACCAAGCGGGGAGCATGTGTCGATCTGCTGGAGGATAGGAGGACTCTGCAAAGGGACCTGGACAGGCTGAGTCCAATAACATGAGGTTTAACAAGTCCAAGTGCCAAGTCCTGCACTTTGGCCACAAAAATCCCCTGCAGTGCTACAGGCTGGGGACAGAGTGGCTGGACAGCAGCCAGGCACAAAGGAACCTGCGGGTACTGCTGGACAGCTGACTGAATATGAGCCAGCAGTGTGCCCAGGTGGCCAAAAAGGCCAAAGGCATCCTGGCCTAGATCAGGAATAGTGTGGCCAGCAGGGCCAGGGAAGTCATTCTTCCCCTGTACTCGGCCCTGGTGAGGCCACACCTCGAGTGCTGTGTCCAGTTCTGGGCTCCTCAGTTTAGGAAGGACGTTGAGATTCTTGAATGTGTCCAGAGGACTGCAACAAGGCTGGTGAAGGGCTTGGAATACAAGCCCTGTGAAGAACGCTGAGGGAGCTGGGGTTGTTTAGCCTGGAAAAAAGGAGGCTCAGGGGTGACCTTATCACTCTCTACAGCTCCCTGAAAGGTGATTGTGGTCGGGTGGGCGTCGGGATCTTCTCCCAGGCAACAACCGACAGAATGAGAGGACACAGCCTCAAGATGTGCCAAGGCAAGTTTAGGTTAGATGTTAGAAAGAAATTCTTCACTGAAAGAGTGATTAGGCAAGGGAATCATCTGCCCTGGGAGGGGGCGGAGTCACTGTCCCTGGATGTGTTTAAAAAGAGACTGGACATGGCACTCAGTGCCATGGTTTAGTTGATGATGAGGTGTTAGGTCATAGATTTGGTCATAGGTTGGACTAGATGATCTTAGAGGTCCTTTCCAACCTAGTTCATTCTGTGATAATACTAATGATAATACCGATGCTGACGCTGATGCTGATACTAATAATAATATCTCGAATTCACAGGAAATATTGTGGATTTCCTCATAATTGAAAAGTCGTGATATTGAATTTGAAAAAGTCTGCATCAGATCTATAGGCATGGGCCTACCCTGTAGGTAGAGGGCATATTTGTAAATTAATTTTTATTTTAATTTTCTCACTCACGAGATCAAGGATTTGTCTTTTTAAAAATTACTCTTTTAATTTCTCCTCTAACAATACATACATTAAGAGACAGAAAATCTGTTTCTTGATTTTTACATGTGCACTTCAAAAAATATGTGGACAATTCAGTCTTAAAACTCTTATCAACCCAGTGTCTATCTCATAGAAGGTACCACAGAGAAAGGAGGCCTGTGTGCAAAGATTGCTTTGGGGAGTGTTCCAAACACAGTTCTCTACTTTGAAAAGCTCTGTTTGGCCTCACTCTCCTGTGGACTCTAAGATTTCTCCGTGCTTTGACCCTGGCCCAAGCTGAGACCTCTGTCATGAGATATGCCAAAGACCAAGGTGGAAGGATTGTTTGCAGAAGAGTTCACACAACAGCCCTTTGGAAACCTCCCTGGATTGAGACTCGTTTTCAGTGCCGTGAGTGCACTAAGAGGCCTTAATTGTTCTGAAAAACTTTATCTGGGTCCTCCACCCCAGCACCCTTTACACATTGGCCTGGGAGTTGCATTAAGGTTCAGAGCTGGGGCTTGCCCCCTTCTCTAAGTTGAATTCAGTGTTTGTACATTGTGTGTGCATGCATTTATTTTTAGGTCTATGTAAGCTATAAAACTGAACTAATAAAACAAATATCCTAATTTCTTGGTGCTACTAGACAGAAAGCTACATAAAGATATGCTAAATGTATTCCTAATTTCACTTAATGATAGCACTAAATCTCAAAGCATAGAAGAGATTGTTCTGAACCTTTGTAACATTTCACGGTGACTTTTTTCTTTTTTCCCTTTAAGGAAAAAAAATAAAAAGAAAATACTGAATAGACTAAAAGACTAAATAGCCTAAGCAAAGGAAAAATGGCTTATAAAGTCCTTTATATGTGCTAATACAAGTAATGTTGCCATGGTAGTCTCGTTTTTTTTTTTTTTTGCACAGAGAGTGCTGTGAAAACTAAAGAGGTAATCAAAGTGCAATTTTTGTTTTGTTGACAATTTTCTACTTTTTTATTTCTGTTTTTCTCACTGGAAATAAAGAAAACTTTGCTTTACTGCATAACTTGATTTCAGAAAACTTGGTCGTTTTGAGACTGCATAGAGCACGTTTCAAGAACTTTTGTACAGGCATTTGGCTACACAGGTGGAAAGCTAGCCAGGAACAGACAATTGGAAGAGTCTGCCAGGTGGGAAGCAGGGCAGCTGGACAGCCATGACAACCATGAGGTCCAGTGAGATGGGCAGCCAGCCCTTCACCCACCATTGTGCCAGCTGGCTTGCAAGAGGTGCAAGGGAAGCCTCTCTGTCTGCCTGGTTTCCATAAAAAATGCAGAAGAAACAGCTTGTTTCCAAGGAAAACAGCATTTTTGTGGAACCAGAATCCTCAGGTGGGAAATTGTTTTAGAAATTGTTTAACCAGGAGCCTAGGCAAGGCCAGAGTCATCATACAGGAGGCAGATCTGGGGGTCATTCCAGAAAGATCGGGGCAACAGGGCACAGGGCTGAGCAGAGGCACATCTGTAGCGTAGCTCAAGCCAGAACTGGTTGTCTGCTCTAGGGCTTATGCAGAGCTCCCAGAAAAAACTGACAGAGAATGCAGGGGTAGGGCTTCCAGGTACGGCTGGAAGTTAATGCACTCACAATCATTACACCTGGATAGAGGGAAGTTGATATTTGTGAAGTCACATATGAATTCCATAATGGTGTGATTTGTTTGCATTTTTTTATCGTCTGTATCTATTAAGCATTGAACATCTAAGTCAAATACGAAGAGAAAGGATTTAGAAAAATAAAATATAATGTGGAGGTCGGTAAATCCAATAGTGATAAATATATTATGTCTGGAACTAAAAATGCAAAGTGCAATGGTCCTGTACATCCCATATTTTCCATCCACAAAATAACGTTACATAATGGTGTACTTTTCAGAATATGGACTGTAAAATTGAGTTTTAAAATCTATGAAAAAAAACCTACTGCATCTTTGAAAGCAACTCTGAACTGTAGTATATCTTTATAATAATGAACTAGTGTCTCTCTGGAAGAGTACTCACTTTTATTCATAATATTAAGCCGCTGAAGATGATGAGTGTGCTCAGGACATTCTGTTTACTTCAGTTATTCTAAATACCATTAAAAATATGGGCTACATTTCTAGGTATTATAAACTGAAGAGATGAAGAGATTTCCTTGAGTATTATGTGAGTCATCAAACTTAACAATTCCAATGCAAACTAACTTCTCACTGAAGTCAGCAGGGTTCAAATGGATGCTTACATTGAGTTATCTTTAGCTCCATCTGTTTCACTGAACAAGAACTAATGTAAGTGTATGCTTGAAAGCGGGTTTCATTGAATTAAAGTTGAAATGAAAGTTCCCTTGCCTTCAGTGTGAGTAAAAGGGATTTTGATTTGCAGTGAAATTTGTTTCACAAAAAAAGCTGTAAACACCTTATTACACAGAGGCAGTAGGATTCTCATCCTACCCTCTGCCTCCTTCTATCCGTCTTTTTTTTTTTTCAGATAATGGTTCATTTTCCTTCTTCAGATCTTTAGTCTGCTCTCATTTAAATCTACCATCTAACTTGTGGAAGGAAAAATGTGGAGGGTCTACATATACAAACTTTACATTCACATATATGTAAGACTCAGTCTGAATGTACTGCACTTGTTTCAGCTATGAAACGTTATTCATACCAGAGTTTAAAATGAAATAATGCAGGAGGGCAAGGTTAAGGGAGAAGGCACAGCCCTGGCATTCTTACACAATTCAAGGAGCTGCACCACAACTCCAGACTTCCAGTGCTGGGGCCTGAGTCGCTGCAGAGCAGGTGGCTCCAGTGAGCCAATAGCAGCCCCTTCTGACTCCTCACTCGCACACACTCATGCTCAGATGGGATTCCTCTTTCTTCAGGCTCACCCCTGGATTTCTTGCAGCAGAGTCTCAGGTATCAGATTTTATAAAAAAGAAATAATTTTACAGTGTGGTACAGCTGTAGGTCAGCTCGAGCTGGGTGTCTCCAGAAAGGGACCCAGAACAAAGAAATCCCTAGGCAAAGAGACCCTTGTAATTTATGCACCCATCCTTCACATGCTCTCCATACGCCTTTTTATTCCAATGATGATTTTTGGTCTGGTGTGTTCTAACACCTCATTGGATTGTTTCTCTGTTTCCATTCAGGTGGGACATTAACTGTTATTATCTTGACGAGTTGCAGCTTCTGCTGACGTTTATAGCCTCCTTAGCTCTGGTTTGTGCTTCTTGTGTACCTGCTCTATGGCAGAGCCTGGGAAAGTAAAGTACTAGATTTTGAATAATCTTTACTTAGCAACAACTAAAACATCAATGTGTTATCAACATTCTTCTCATACTAAAAACAAAACACAGCACAATACCACTTACTTGGAAAATTGCTAAGAAAATTTACTCTATTACAGCAGAAAGCGTATCTAGGTGAAGGTCCCCAGCTTATGGCCTAAGGCTTCAACAAATGCAGCTTCTCAGATTAAGCAAGCAGAGCTAAGCAATCAGCATACTAAACCACACAATATTGTAACAATAAGTGACTCATTCTATTTAAAGCTTATTTATTTAAGCCAAACAAATAATGTCTCACAACAGGCAAAGCACTGAAAAATAGACTTTTATTCAAAAAGGATTTTTGAAATGGCTATGTATTTGTTTCCCATAATGATTAAGGAGTAGAAATAACTGTCTGTAAATGCCTGGCTGGTGGACATCCCTCCAGAATGATTACTGAGACAATGCAGTGATTTTTGTTTCATTGTGTTATTCATCCATATCCTAAAGAACTTAGTGCCTGAATTACAAGGTTATGGAGGGACCTCTAGACCCACGTGCGCCTATCTGGCTGATACTTCCTGAAATTCTGCTGTCTATCTGAATCTCTTAGCATAAATACTGAGAAAAAAATCTAGCTGTTCCAGATCCTTTCAGAAATTTCCACTCTAAGCAGTGTGATAAGTGACAGACTTGCCAGACCAGGCGGACAGGTGGGATTCCTACAGCTACTGAGTCAGAACGTCAGTCCTGTGACGCTCCTACAGATGGAACACCTGCATCCTGCCCTGTTTCTGCTTCAGTGCTTGGTTAAACAGAATTACCACTGTACTGGGTGTAGGTGGCACAGGTTTTTGCAGCAGAGAGACAGTGGGAAGAGGGAAGTGAATGCCAGTTCCCATTGGCTGGATTGGGCCAACCACAGGACTGTTTTCCTCTTTCTTTGGTAAAACATATTTAAGAAAAAGAAAAAAAATGCTGGACAGGTGGAAGAGGAGGGGGAGAAAAGAGTGAGAAACTACAGTGTGAACACCAAAGTCAGGGAAGGAGGGGGCGGAGGAGGTGCCCTAGGTACTGGAGCTGGTATTCCCTGCAGCCTGTGAAGACCATGGTGAAGCAGGTATTTCCCTGCAGCACATGAAGAGACTCCATTCTGGAGCAGGTGGATATTTCCTGAAGGAACTGTAACCTGTGGAGAGCCCACGCTGGAACAGATTTTTTTCCTGAAGGACTTTGGCTGGTGAGAGAGACCACACTGGAAAAGAGGAAAGTGTGAGAAGGAAGGAGTGATAGAGAAAAAATATTGTGTTCTACCTCACCTCCACACACATTCCTCTCTGTGCTGTTCAGGGGCAGGAGTCTGGAGTGAAGGACTGAAGCCGAGTTTTAAGACATTGTTTTAATGTTTGTCTTCATTCCTTATTACTCAAACCTATTTTAATTGTCAATAAATTAATGTTTGGCCTACATCATAACTGCTAAGCAATCTCCCTGGTTTTGTCCCCTTGTTCCACTGAGGAGGGCACTGAGTGAGCAGCTGAGTAGATGTTTGGCTCTTAGCCAGGAATAATCCATCATTACCAGAAAAATCAGTTTTAATTCATGTCCTCTTTCTACGAGAAGGAAAAAGGCTCCTAGAGTGGCATAATTTGGATCCTCTTTATTTTCTATGTTTTTAAATAGTGCCTCTTCAGATTTTAATGTTGCAAAATTAAATGCGTCTCCCTACTTTCAAGAAAGATCAAACCTTTGTGCAGTACATCACTTGTAGTCCTACCTACAACATTTTCCAAAAAAGTCACTTTCTGTGAGTCTCATGTAAAGCCGATTAGCATTTAATTTGCTAGGCTTTGAATATAACTCGAAATTCCAGAACAATTTTAAGAAAATGCAGTTTCTAAAGAGCACTGTTATGAGTAATTAGAGGAGTTATGGAAACAACTTATTAGTGACTGTAATATAACTTTATCTAAAAGATACTGCTGTATAGTCACTTTTTCTGTATCTTTGGTTAATGTTTCGAAAACAAAAAAAATCTGAGTTTCTATCAATGAAAATGTATTATCATTTTGCAAGTCTTGAACTTCTTGTGACTAGCTAAATCTAGATTGCTGTATGGATTCCAAAAACTGTGATACCACTGGTTTCAGTCAAAACTAGAGAGGTTTCCACTGCCACTGGGAGAATGTTCACATGAAAAAAATTCTACTCGTTTGTTATTTCATATTTTTCTGCCCCCTTTTTATTTTTATGAACAGGGTGAATAATAATACCTATATAAAACGTAGGAGGATAAGGTGGTTTTTCATTTGTGTACGAAGCTATCAAAAAAAGAGGAATTGTTTATCTCCTAGTCTTTTCAGTCATATCTGACACATTGCCTCAGATACTGTAGGTTCCAGTAGTTGCTCATTATGAATATATCTAATTCTCAAAAAATACATGTAAATGCTTCAGGAATACAATGAAGATGGTTTATCCTTAATGTCTGCCTCAAGGGAAAAGTCATAACTCACCATCCCTGTTGAGATGCCTAGATCTGTGCACAAGGAGAAAAGAGTGGATATTGTATACCTTAACTTCATCAAGGCCCTTGACATGTTCCCCCAGAGTAACCTGAGAGCTAAATTGGTCAAATAAGAACTCAGTAAACGGGCAGCTGAGAGGAGGTGAGTCAAAAATTGGCTTTCCCATTGGGATCAAAGGGTAATATCCGCAACAGAAGCTCCAGTTGGCAGCTGGTTACTGGTGATATCTCTCAAAAATCAAATCCATGACTTTTTAAAATCTGGACAATAGGATCAGACAGATTTGAGGACAGAAGTTGAGAAGCTGGAGGACAAGGCTGACACTCAGAGAGACCTGACAAATGGAACTGGACAAATGGGCTGATGGGAACATCAAGAATTTCAAAAAAAGTAAATGCAAAATTGTGCACCTGGGGAGGAATAGCTCCATGCACCAGTACCTGCTGCAGTCTGTCTGTCTGGAAAGCAGCTTTGTGGAAAAGGACCTGAGTCTTTTTCCACAGGGGTGGGGGATCCTGATGGGCAGAATGTGAAACAAGGACAATGTACCCTGAGGGGAGTGGCACTAGCAGGCAGAGGGATCATTCCTCTCTGCTGAGCCCTGTTGAGAACACATCTCCTTCAGACTCCGGCTCTGCAGCAGAAGATAACATGGAGTTCCCAGAGCTCTCCCTTGGTGCCATGACCTTGCCAGTGGCAAATGCTTATGTACTGACCCTTATAAACTTTGACTGTAAGAAAGGGGAGATCCACTGGTGCAAAGAAGTGAAAAATGTTTACATGTAGATTAGTAACCACAGCAACCTAAAAGGAACATGAAGTAAACAGCATCAGCAGGTGAAAAGGCTGAATGAAATGATCAAAACTAGTATGTAATTGGGTGACCCACTTACTGCGTTGGAGCCTTACAGGAGGAAGCATTGGAGTTATTTTCTTATTTCTGGATCCACAAAAAATTAAGCTACATGTTTTTTACCCAAATATGGACTGCAGTCATAGAATATCCTGGGTTGGAAGGGACCCACAAGGTTCAGTGAGTCCAAGTCCTGTCTCTGCAGAGGGAAGCCCCAGAATGCCACCTGTGTCTGAGACCATCGTCCAAATGCTTCTTGAGCTCTGTCAGGCGTGATGTTGTGACCATATTCCTGTTCCAGCGTCCAGTGACCCTCTGGATGAAGAATCTTTTCCTAATATCTAGTACAAATCTCCCCTGACACACTTTCATGCAGGCAGCACAACCTTTCCTTTTTCACTGCTTTGAGCCAATACAGGTGCCGTTTCCCAAATGTCTGATGGGTGCAGAGAAGCAGGACTGCCCAGGTTTAGCTATGGCAGGCACTGAAGGTAGGCTGAATCTGTAACAGATCATGTGTGTTATAAGTTAGTTTTAAATAATTGGTGGAGGTAAAGTTAATTAGATTGAATTAGTTTATTAAGTAAGCGATAGCAAATAAAATAGTGTTGGGCAGTCGAGGAGTCACCGGTCTATTAACGGTTCACGTCTTCGTTCTTAAAAGATTTTAGGGTTTTGATTTTTTTTTTTTTTTTTGGTGCTACATTGTTTTTTTTGTGTACTTTGCGTTTGCGTGAGTTGTTGTTAGGGGGTTTTTTGTTGCTGTTTTTTGGTGGTTGCGGGGATGAAGGTTTGTCACTTTCTTTGGTGCTTTATTTGTGAACTTTACATACTTGGTTATGCGTTTACACAGTTTTTACTTTGACATACATTGTGTTTATTTTACAGGATATTTTGTTGGTTTTTGAGTTAAGCTCTATGTATGTAATTTGGTTTTTTTAAGGACGACACATATTTTAACTTTAGACAGACTATCGTGTTCACATATTTTAACTTTAGACAGACTATCGTGTTAAGCTTTATGTATGTAATCTGTTCTTTTTAGGGATAATGTATATTTTAATTTTGGTTTTTAATGAACAAACCATCTTAATGTGTTACAATGTGTGAATGGAATAAATGTGTTTCAAAAATTAGTAGAGGTCACTGAATCTGGTAGTCGAGGTTAAATGACAAATGAGGCTGAGAACAAATTTCTAGTGGGTACACCTGGAAACATATATGCAAACACACAGAGAGCAGGTACACTGGCACCATTTATACACTGGAGAAAGATCACCAGGGTGGTGATCAGGACACTGGAGAATATGGCTTTGAAGAGAAGACTGGGGACCTTGGCTCGTTCAGCCTTAAGAAAAGAAAGATCAGGGCATTGTTACTGCTGTCTGTAGTGCTCTACCACTGCAGGTTGATGATGGAAGGTGTAGAGCAGGGTAGGACGCTTTTCAGGAGGGTGAAGGGAAATGATGAGAGGAAGCAGACATATAAAAGTTTGTAAAACAAACACAAAGTAAATTATACTAGTGTTCCACATAGCACTTTATCTTTACTTTGTATGAGAATTGAGAAGCAATAAAGAATCAGGTTATAGAGTACGCTTTCAAATTCTCATTTCTTTTGAACAGGAAAGAGCCAGTGCATCAGACCTGTGGGATTTATTTCATGCACATCTCAGACCTCCATACCTTTAAATTTATATTCAAGCAGTCAAATACAACCACTTTATGGTTCTATGATTTTTGGGTAAAAGAAACTGTAATTTATGCCTTCTTCAAAACATTATTTTACTAAAATCAGGGTAAAAGTGATGGTGAAAATCTGACTTGTAAAATTATCTTTTCTCCTAAAACACTGTGGAGGCATTTTATTGTCCCATCAGCTCTAATATTGAAAAAACATGTAATTATATAGACAAAAACCCTCATATTTTGTTATGCTTAGGTTTCATTATCGATAAAAAAATTAACAAGCCCTTATTTGATTTACATATTCTCAAAGGAAAATGAGCATTATATTGAGTAGGAAAGAAAGGAAAAACTTGAGGGTTATTCATTGATCCCAGAGTTTAGACCATTAGTTAAGATTACCTAACAGTTGTTTGACCTATAATCCCACTGCTGATATCTATAACCGCAAAACATTTTTAGGAAAGTGGTACTTTGATTTTTCAAATTATCTAATGAACCTGTTTCTTTTTTCTCCTTATTCTTCTTGTCACAACTAAGATCCAGATGAGTTGATAAAAATACCAGACTACGTCAAGAACACAAGCAATTTTATAATTTTTTTCACAGCATTTTTGCTTTAATTGGTAGATGATTGTTTTGAGTGGGATAAATCAGCAGACTTTGAAAAGCTTTTTCTCTAACAAGTCGAAGCTGCTGTCAAGCCCACTGCTGTAAGAGGGTCAACAATTGTTCTCAAAGTTGTGAATGACAGCATTTGCATTTTCTTTGAGCAAAGACTTACAGTTTTATAGAGACATATGCATTTATTAAAATAAAAAGAATGAAAACTGAATTAAAGATGTAATATCAGTTCAGGGGGTGAAATTGAGTTATTTTTATCTTAAAAAAAATGACATTTACTATGGAAAGACTATGTGAAAATAACATTAGAGAATTAATTTACGAATACTTAGGAAGAAAAGTTTGTTGTTCACATATCAAGTCAAAGGTGTTTCCATACCTCTTAGTTTTACAAAATACCCACTGGTACTGCTGGAAGTCAATCTGGGAGCGTTCAGAATGATCACAGAACATCTGTGGGAATAGGTGGGGTTCTTACTGCAACTGATTCGAAAAATTTCTCATGTTGCCAGGATTCCAAATGGGTGACAAGCTAATCACTAGGACTACATAAAAACTTACATTCTATGCCTTTCCACATCCTGCATACATGCATGTCTGATCAAATGTCTATGGAAATTATATACAGGGGGCTGGTTTGTGTTGGAGTCTCTTCCATGCATCGTCAGGCTATGCCTAGTGCTGACTTTTTCAGAGCAAAAGTCTTGGGAGTGCTCCTGGGCCTAACATTTACAGACTTGAATTGTAAAATAGCATCACACCAATAGCTGCATGAATAAAATACCAATTCAATTGCATATGCACAGAGGGCAATTTGAAAGCGCTGGATAAGCCAGTCAAATAATAAGTAGCCTAACTTTATAGATATTTTTCACCAGTAAGTATCAGTTTCATCATCAAGTATTTGCCTGCTTGCTCCTGGTGCCAACATCCTTTGAAAAGACATCATTGCTGCAGCAATAAGCGTTATTTTTTTGTCCACTTTTGCAAATTATTGCTAAAGAAAACAGGATTCTTACATTGATTTCAATGGGTTGTGATGTGCCACTTGTTAAACGATGACTGGCAATTTCTTAAGTCATCAGAAAATCAATTTTCATTTAGACAGTATTAAGTACGAAGTATGGCTACCTTATTCAGGTATTTGCTTGCTTGAAAGAAAGTCAAATTTCAAAGCATTATTTTTTTGTTGTCATTCTTGTTTAAGTCTTATAGTCTCCTGATGTTAAAAAAAAAAAGCAAGTTCTTGTTGCTTGAGATTCTATCACTATATGTATTTTGTCTTAATACTTTCTACTAAAAGACACTATGTGTAGTTCTGAAGTACTTGGACATATCCTCCAACAGAACAGAAGGCAAAGGATCTTTGCTATTAGTCAGTGGCAGACTAAACAGAATAGACAATTCTTGTTGCTAAATATAATAAGGTACAGGTTAGGATTGAGATAACTGGGCTGGGGGAAAAGCTTTAAGATATGAACAAGATTTCATCGTACTGAGGCATACAAGGGCTGCAGGATTTAGGACAAACCATCTAATTTATCTTCCCTTATGAGAAAAGGATCAAAGAAAGATAAGGATAGAGTAATTTTTTTTCCAGGCTCCAGGGTCTGAACACGGTGGGGTTTTTTTAACATTTATGACATGCTGGCCTAGATGAGGGATTGTGTGGGACCTCCAGGCAGCCAACTGCTAAGCAGCAATAGGGCTGACATTGCATGAGAGCACTCAGAATGCTCCATCTCTGTGCAGAAACCTGAGCAGCTGGGACTGCAACTCAGAAGGCCTGGTTCACATACTGCCAGCATAACACACCACTCTAATCATCAGTATCACAAGGTTCAGAGGAGACTTCAACCATGTGGACAGATGAAAAAGGCTGGGACCTTCACAGCAGCTGAGACTGATGCAGACTGGTACAGGCCACCAACTTGTCCCTGTCTTTGGTGCTGCTCCTTCAGCCAGTGCTCCTGGGGATTTACTGATGCAGACATTCCTCCTTTGGGCTGCAGCTGCCAAGAATTGCCTGGCTCCTCTGGCTGCATACCAGGAGGCAGGGTGGAGGAGGCACAGGGGAGGCAGAGGAGAGCTGCTGCTGTTCCACTGGCTGTTGGGAGAGCCACGAGGGCTGCTCAGAAAGTTGAAACCTGGGCTGAGCGGCTGACACTGAAAGGAAACATCATCAAGGGGAAAGTGTGGTGACAGAGCACAAAAAAATAAATTTTACCTGGCATTTACCATTTCTACAGGAAAGTGAGGAGAAACAGCAATCTGCAGACACACTATTAATTATGCACTCTTTTCTTTCAACAACCAGCAACACTACAGTGGTAGTGATGCATAGAAACTGAAAACACTTGCTATTTTTCAGATCAGAGGACGCAAGCTAACACATTTTTTCTCACAGAGAAATGTTTGTTTTCCTGTGAATCAAACAATTTAGATATTTTACCCATGCTGGGCGGTTTTTTCCTCTCCTTGTGGAAATGCTGTCCTCCTTTTAGCTCATGTGAAGCATTGTGATTGAGTTTTCTTGTGAGTGAGAATTATCTTTGTCTTTTACATGAGGCTTATGACATTATGTTGTGTCTTCAGCCACCTCACAAATTCATAGTAGCAGCACCATTTCATCATGACATCCATCAAGGAAATGCTGCTATGTTTTATACCTTAAAAACGAAGCTTGAACAATATTTAAAAACAAAACAAAAGGAAGAAATGATTACAGAAATACTTGTCATACAAAAACATCCCCCCAAACAACCAAACAAAAAAACCCAGCACAAAATACATCCTGACATGACAATAAAAGAGATGTTGTTTGAAAAAAACTTTTTGATGTTACAAATGTATTCACTATGGATAGGTGTTAGAAGTATTAAGAATTTCTAAATTTTCCCTTTGCTCTTGAGCTTAATGTTTCTTGTGACTTTTTAGAATCACTCCTTTTTAAATGCTCTCCAAGAGAATGCATATTAGCAGGTCCTTACAGCCTTCAGCTTTACTAAGATTTTTATATCTGTATTTTCTCCTAGAAAGCTTTAAGACCTGACATTTCTGCATGGACAAAAAGTTCATTTCCTTTGTCAATAATCCTCTATCATACACAGGCTGTAAAGACACAGTTAAATTAATTCTGGTTTGCAATTCATCATGCATATAGAAAATGAATGCATTATTAAATTGAATTCTATTTTTCTTCACAAATCTATAAGTTCTGTCATTATAACTATTTTTTGAGATTTGTTTATGTTTAGGCCTATATTATTGATCATTTAATGTATTTTAACTTCTAGAGTTAGAATTAAATTTTAACATTTAAGGTATTAACTTCTAGGGTTTCTAATCTTTCCTGATACAGAACCCACTAGAAAAAAATGTTCTTCCAACTTATTTATTTGATTTTGGTTCAGGACCTTTTTTCCTTCAACCTCTTTACTCTTTCTTGCCTGGCTTAATTTTCTCAAGGTCTTCATCCTCTCTTTTTTTTTCCCTTTAGCTCATAGTCTTCCTCTTTCCTGATATTCCCATGAATTTAATATTTTTTTTCCTTCATCTGGTGATTTTATTACCTTCTACCTTATCTTCAAAAGATATCTTCATCACTGCTTCCTGCTTCAAAGACACTTCAAAACCTGTCTCTCTTCTGGTTATGCTGTTCTCCTGCTCTTTATTTTTCTTATTTGATCCACCATTCATCTTCAAATGCACAAGTGTAACATTCATAAATAAATTTACATAAATAATTGAGACAAGAAATTTTTTTTTGGTGGCTTTTCAGCTGAAAGTTTAATTTCTGGACTCATCCCAGAGTTGTTGACACTAGGAAAATCTCTTCAGCTTCTGGGGCCTCTGTCCATTTTCTTTTTCTCAGTGCCAGGAAGAACAATTTCTGTCTTTTTAATATGGCTTTTAATATGGAAATAAACGATGTAGGATTATATCATGGTCAGACAGCGCAGTAGAAATTGTAGAGTGATGTGTTTGGGTTGTGTAGAAATCTTAGAGTGATGAGAAGTTTGTGGCATTTTGCACACGTTTTATATGGTATAAGGTCAGCGACACACTTGTTATCTTGTTCATTCACGGAGCAGAAGACTGCAAAGGACCTACTGCTACATTCCAGAGGGTGCAAACAACATCTGCCCTTACCCAGCTTATTCATACTATCAAAGAGTTATTTCTAATTTGCAAAGAACCCCAGCGCTATCAGTAATTATCCCAAGCATGCTGGGTGTGGAGCTGACCCTATAAAAAGATTTACTATAAGATGGTCTACAGCTTGTTCTTCCTTCTGGATTTTACAAAGTAGAGATTAAATTCATTATCGTTTGAGAAACAAGAGCAGTTTTACTCTTAATTTCAATTTATTAAGACAAAGAAAATAAAACTGTGTATTATTTTTGATTTTGTTCACTATTCTCTTCATAGTGCAAAGACGGAATATTTTGAAAACTTTGAAATTTGATTCTGGAACTTTATGAAATTCCAGCCCCAAACATCATTCTTGTTTCAGGCAACATTTTTCTATAATACCAATTTCTAATCTGTTTAAGACATCTTTTTCTCTTCTCCAAGGTATTTCTGTTGTTTCCTCTCTTATTTCATCAAATAACATCGTAGAAACACTTTTTTTTTTTGGTAGAAACTCTTTTTTTTTTTACAACTGATTTTAATTTCACAAATAAAATTTGATAGGTTTAGAAAATGGAGATGGTTTTAGAAGGAGGAGGAAAGAGGAAAGCAGTAATTAAACACTTCCTCAGTAACTATGATTATATACTTATATATTACACATAGAGGTGGTTGAATTATTTTCTGCTTTGCTTTGTTCTAAAAATCTAAACAAACTTTGGAAATTGACCTGGAAGCAACTTTTCCAGAGGGAAATCTGTGTTTTTCACTCTTCATAGATGTTGACACAATAGGTTTGAAGTTTAATGAAAAGTTATTTTTAGCCATGTAGGAAGAAGGAAAAAAGATAAGTCATCAAGATGCAGGCAATTTGTAGGTTATTAAACCTTGGGGAGTCTTGGTGTACCAGACACCTACCATGTCTTCCTGGTTGCAAATAACACTACATTGTTAGCTGTGTCCATATGCATTCAACCAATGAATTAATGCAGAAGCTGATTAATAACATAACACTGATTTCCTGACCACTGGTTTATATTTGAAATTTATGTGTACTGCAACTATACATTTGTGTAGAAGAAATTTATTAGAAAAGCATTTCTTAATTAAAAAAAAAGAAAAACATGTACCTCTGAGTCTCCAGTATGCTACTATTCAATATGTTAAGAATAAACAAGGAAGTCTTTCTATGTGATCACCATAAGAAGATTCTCTGGCTTCCAAGACACACAGAATAAATCATACTAATATGCTAGCATGTCAAATCAAAGTAAATTCCTTCAGGGAAGAGCTCTTTGTTCTGAAACTAAAGGAAGATGAAAAAAATGAATAATAATTGTGATATATAGGTCATAGCTCTGTTCCACTGGTGTTTATAATAAGAGACTGGAAGATATGTTTGCAAGTGTATTGGTAGCTATACCATAATGAAGTAAACCTAGTATGAGTCATAAAGGATTTCTATAATTAGTTTTAGAGAGCTTCAACAAAAAGTTTAATATAGTGTTTGAAAAAAACCCGTGTGACTAAATTCTAACTTCTTTCTCTTCTTGTCCTTTTGGGGTTTTGTTTGTTTGTTTGTTTGGGTTTTGGAAAAAAAAAGACTGTAAGATCTTCACCAAGTATTTTTAACCTTTGCTCATAACTCAGAGAGAAAGCTCTGAAAAATAATACATTATTCTTACAATATATTAACACCAGGTGATTTTCACAATATGATCTTAATAGAGAATTTTCTATCTGTCCATGGATCCTTCTCTTCCCAGCTGGAAAGGAATGGTTTCACATTATTGTCGCCGTCCTTCCTCTTGAAGCTAGACACACATTGACTGGACGGCTGTGTACATCTAATACGGACATGGATACCTACATACATGATGAACAGACTTTATCCCCTTCTCCAGTACTGATACACCCAAAAAACCCCACATTCTGCATTATGTATTTATTTTATGTGCTGTGTTTAAGTCCACTTGAATGCTGAGAATGGATCATTAAAGAGAACACTGGTATAACTGCACAAAACTATTTGATATGGAGTCATGGTTTTCAATGATATGGTCTCATATCTGCCCAATTGGGAGTGAATGAGTGAATGGTAATGGGGAAGGAGGCTATAATAGATGACAGCACTGTTCTGGGGAGGGAATGGTAGTGTGGATGTTTCCAACAGTAGAAGACTTTCCCCATCAGACTCTGGGCAGAGCACTTCATGCTCCAGTGGGAGCTCATCAGATTGACAAAGGAAATGAAATGAATCCTTTGTAAGTACTTAGTGTGGAAAGATCACTGGAAATATCAGATAGTAAAAACAGGATAAGGAGATGCAGGAGAAATTAAAGTTCTGTTGGATCTGAATTTATTTTCTGAATATAGAGATCAACTGGAGGAAAACAGGACTTCTTTACAGTATATCTGGTAGCAACGGATATTATTTATGAGTAACCTAATCAGAAGGCAGCTCTATGATACTTGCAGGTCCTGTAACGCTTTTTGTGTGGTTTTTTTTTCTCTTGATGCAGATAGAGCTTGAATTTGAAACTGTATTTGATAAAATGCATGTAGTGCACTTTAGATAAGTGCAACAAGAGAGATATGTTTTTAATCAAAGACCCTAAAAAAAGTAATTCAGTCTTAAGTGAGTAGGCACATGATGGTTGTGTTTCTAGATCTGCAAGGCATTTAAGAAAGAACCCACTATTAGGTGAGATCTCCTTTAAGGATGACAGTTCCATAGTTATTACAGAAAATTATAGTCATAAAAAGGACAGATAAAGGTCTTGTAAAACAAGAGAGATATAAATGCTTTGTAGTGGCTTCAAATGTAAGCAAACTGTGACAAAGCTATTAAGACACTGCTTGCATCAATAGCACAGGCCAGATCGAATAGACGATTATGTACTGTTGGCATACACAATTTAGACTCCAGAAAGGTACTTAAGACAATCTGGAAAAGGGGACTTTATTCTTAATTTTTATTTTTACTCCTTCTGAAGGTACCTTCTGAAAGATCTTCTAGGTTACTGGCTTGCTATTGGATATCTTTTGCTAGCCACAATATGCTCAATATAATAAACATTTAAAATGAAACTTGGTTTAATCAGGACATTTTAAAATAGTTGCAGGAAAATAAAGGTTCATAAAGATTTGAATATAAAAATAAAAAACTTGTAGAGCACAAAACTAATAGTTGACACTGATTTCTTTATAATGTTTGCTAATACATCTTCAGAAGGTTCACAGTAAAATGTAAACAAGGTAAATTTAAATTTTCCTACTTCATTTTTGTCATCCGTTAGAGGAAAATCTACCATCCCTATAGAACAATGGTGGGGTTTGGAGTGGGATTTTTGTATGCTTTTATTTCCTTCCACTATGTAGGTTAACACTTATCAGCTGCACTAATTGGAGAAAATGGATTCAGTCTCAAAGGAAACTTCACATTGCATCTCAGTAGCAACGAGCTGTTTTGTAAAGTAGAGACTTATCTTGATAAAACAGTTTTAGACACCTGGAGAAGATGGAGGAGAATGTGCGAAAAAACCTCCAGAGACTGAGAGTGCAATATTGCAATACTAATTTCTTCGTTTTTCTTCACACCATTTTTTCAGGATCCCTCCAGCAACAGGGGAGATGGCTGCAACTTCATTGTGCCTTGCAATACTTCAGTAACAAAACATAGTGTGTATTAAAAGTGTAACAAAGAAGGAGTGGAATCTATGCTAATGTAATGGTTCAGTAAACAGCGAGTGGAATTTCAGAGTTTCTTTGTAATTCTTCAGTCAGATGCATATATGTAGGTGTATTTTCCATCTTAGGAAACTAAGACATAAGTTGAAGGAAAAAACTATGTAGACAGGGATAATAGCGAGTGGGATCGTTCAGTTTTTAAAGTAATGCATGTATATAAGATTGGATTGAAGCCTAAGATATTTTGTTACTGCTATATCCCTAGATTAGTTTCTGTCTCTTCCCTCACTCATATATACACACAGTTGCAAAACTTCAAAAAAGGTTTCATTCTCTGTCAGAATACAGATGTTTGCAATGTTCTTACAAAAGATGATACACAAAACCATGCTAAATGGGTTAATTTTCCCATTTTGTAGTCAGTAGCAGAGAGTTTGAAAACAATATCCATAACTTGAAGTTCTGGTAGAAGAATTATTATTGGAAGACTCAGAAGGTTATACTAAAAAGATTATAGGGGTCTTCAATTAAAATCAGCAAGTCGAAAACAGACGGTCATACCTTATTTTTGATGAATCTTGCAACACATTTTCATAAAACCATCAAGGCAGTGGGGAGAATTGAAGAATGTAAAGGTAGATTAAAACTAAGGAAATGGTGAAAGACATTGTGATCTGTGCTATACCAAAGTATAACAATTACTAAACTCCTGTTAATAAAAGTAGGGTACAATGCATATGAAGTTCTAGTGCAATAAAGGCCCAGTGTGTGATCAGTATATAAACATCTAGTAGGATGAAGGACTTGACCATCTACAAAGAGTAAAACACAAAACAGCAACCATGAGAAGACATTTAGGTTGCCCAAGTCTTCCCCTCTGCAGTCCTGTCACTGGACATACACCATCTTCCACATTAAATAATTAGGCTAAGATAATGATGATGATCACGTTTTTGGTCTTTGCATGTACACAGGTGACAGGATACCAATGACAGACAATCCTAATGTCTCCAGATTTAGTGTTGAAGATCTACCTATATTTTTACAGAAGATGAACAATAACTGACCCTAGAGCCCTGGTGGCAACTGGGCAAGGGATCCTCAGCACAAGTTGTGTTCTCTTCTGTCCTTGAGAGAAATGATGGGGCATGTGGGGTACATTAGGAACAATATTGCCAGGGGATTGAGGGAGGTGATGCAGCCTCCACTCAGCCCTGGTGAGGCCAATCTGGAGTGCTGTGTTCAGTCCTGAGCTCCTCAGTACAAGAGAGACTTGGAGCTTCTGAAGCAAGTCCAGCAGAGAGTGACAAAGATGATGAAGGGACTGGAGCACCTGTCCTACGAGGAAAGGCTGGGGAAGCTGGGCCTGTTCAGTCTCAAGATGAGACTACTGAGAGGAGAGCTCAACAACATATCTCCAGAGATTTATAACAGAAGAAATGTGAATGGAGTAAATATCTACTTAACTAGCAAAGAAGTGACAGTCACATAAATACATGCAAAAGACGAATTGTTAAATTTTGTCAAAGCATTAACAATTAAGTTTCAAGGAGGTACAATGAAATGGATGTTAGAAGATTTCTGGTTTCATTAGCACAAGCATATATTCTATTACAGTGTTAAAACAACACCTCTCATTATTATTATTTTTGAAAACCTTTTTTAATAATAATTGAGTGCTCTTCCTTATCCATCAGTAAAGTTCATCTTGACAAATAATACAAATGCAAGTATTTTGATACATACAGAAATTGTGCACCTATGCTTCTTACACTTAAATGGATCTGTAAACATAAAAGTGCTGATACCTGCACTTCCCAGTTTTGATTGTGTTCTGAAATCAGACAATATGCCTTATAAACTTGTAGAACATGTTGATTTAGTAAGGAGAGTTTATTGACAGAAGATCACAAAGAAACTTTTAAAACTTTAAACCATACAGCTAAAAAACATTATTACTTCATAGCGGGTATTACTTTAGTTCTTGGCATCAATAAAGTTTGAAATACTCATTAGGAGCTGTTCATTGAGTTAGGCTTGTCTTTTATTTATGAAGTGTTTGCAAACCAGTAACTTTGGTACAAATTAGAATTATCTTCATCAATTTTCCATTAATGGCTATTGTAGACACATTGTATATTATCCTATAGATTGTTAATCTCAGGAAAGTGAATACTTCTTTGCTAGTCAATAGTTGAAATCTGCTAATGGAACTCTGTGACAGATGACTTGCTACAGGCATGGTTTCTCTACCCTGATTAGATAGAAAATTAGGATCAGTGCCTGATGGTCAATATTTCAAGAACAGCATGTGTTACTATTTAAGACTTAGAAAGAAAACTAAGCTTTTTAAATTGCATCATTCAGCAGTATTTCTAGTCTTCATTTGCACAAGTAGTATTATGGCTATTTATGTGATGTGTGATGCAGTCAAAAGGTATCTTTCAAGCCTGTGAAGCCAAGATGGTCCAATGATATTTGCACTGTCATTATGAACCCCAAAACTTGGGAGTTTGTTTGATTTTCCTTCGGGCAACAGGGACTCTGCAAATGGTAAGATCTGCAAGGACATCTTTAAAAAACCCCATGAGTATATCTGGGCTCTGCAATTGCATCTTAGAGTACTTAAAACTAAAATGTTATGACAAAAAAGGAAGATCTTTCTCAAGTGTTTAAAATCTCTTCTCAATATCTGATCAAGCCTTATTGCATTTTAAAAAGATATATCTTATATAGCAAATTGCTGACTCTTCCTTCAGCTTTTGTAAATTTTCTCCTGGGTATCTTACACAAATCTAGCAGGCATTCCGCTGGAGAGTAATATTTATCCATTACAGAAAACAATACAAACATGAGCACAAAATTAGGGCTTCCTTGTGAAACTGTAGGATTTATATGAATTGTAGGTTTTAGACAAGAACAACCCGAAAAATCCTAAATGGTAAAAATAGCAACACGTTATACAGTATTTCTATTATTTAGGTTGAAACATAAGGATGTTTCTGTTTGAATATAAGCTCCCTATTCCTCTGCAGATTTCACACATAGTGTGACCTGCACATGTGGATCTTTTCAAAGTATTGCTGAGCAAGCATTCACACCCAAAGTTTCTCACAAATTGCCTGCCTCTCCACTCAAGGTCATGCTCTATTAAGACTTTAATACTAGAACAAGCTTCCCAGAAGGTTTGCTCTGAACCATTAACTGCACATAGCCAGACTGCTGTAACATCGGCCTTTCTCCCGACTGATTCTTTACGGAGGAATTTTTTATTACAGTGTATTGTGTGGATCTGTAGTAGGCATTATTGTTAAGCCAGGATTTGTTAAGATTGCACAGTGGTCTCTTCCACAATAGATTAGAGAGCTAGAATGTGATATGGCCTCATACAGTCTCAGGTTTCTGCTAATTTTTTTCTGTAATAGTTGATGTTTTATTGCCAATACATATTTTGCATCGTACCATATGTCAGTACCACTGATTTCCAATTGTCCTAAAAAAACATGTTTACAATAAACTCACAAGTTTGCTCACAACACTTCTGGGTTTGGCTAAAGTTATATGTCTAATTTTTCCCTGAAAATTAGAATATTTTCAAACCATATCTATTTGGGGTTTGTTGTTTGGTTGGTTTTTTTTTTTTCATTTTCAAATTACTGACCTGAGTCAGATTTTCCAGCAAAGACAATAAAAGATACTCAGTGCTCTCACTTCTTGATCATGTACAATTGATTTGCATGTTCCAAAAATGTTCTGATAAGGAATTTGCATTGCCACCTTGTGCGTTTCTTCTGAAATTTTGAATCTACTACTTAGTCAAAATTTGTTATAAGAACAGAAGTCTTAAGAAAAATCTTTTTGCTTTCTTATGAATGATGTCCACAAGGCAGGTTGCATTCCGTGTCAGAAAGATAGAGTTAGAAGAGCTGCATGACTGCCACCCTTTTACTCTTCCGTGAAAGACCATGGAGATCTTTCTTTGAATTCACACTGGGAGTTTTCATAAGTTTTCTAGTTTTAAATTAATTCTTCCATTAAATGTGTTCTTCGGCTTGTGGTTATGTTATACTACTTATTGTACTTCATTTGCTCTGCTTTGCTTTTATGCTTTAAGCCCTGCCTTGCCAAGATGAACTATTTAAAATAATCATTTAAAGGATGGGGCTATGGATAAGCTGCTCACATACATTTTTTGCTAGGAAATTATCTGCTATATTGAAGTTTGAAATTGTTCTGTTTCATATTACGCTCATCTCTTAACTGTCTGATTTTTTTAAACAAGAATACCTTGCTTTTTAGGAGCTGTTTATAGAACATTTACATTATTAGTGTCCCATCTGTCACACAGCTAAGAGAGAAGGAAGAATCTGTGCAAATGACAAATGCAGCAAGATAATTTTCTATAACAAGTCTTTTTAATAATTAATTGTGCTGAATTCCTAACCTATTACAGTTTAAATAGAATGCAGATTTGACTCTTAATTGAGATGGAAAAATGGATTAGGAAGAGGCTTAGAGAAATGGAAAAAAAAAGAAGGCCATATCTGAAATTCAGCAGTGATTCTTTATTAGGAGGCATGAGCAAACAAAGATGTTTATGCATCAGAGAAAGTGTTATTTTTAAAGAGCAAAAGAGAGTATATTGAAGAATAAGTGCAATAAATTGCTGCCTACTAAAACTGTCTCCCAGGCCCTCAAAGCATGAGCACTTTAGGTGCTGTGTTATTATCTACTTTAATAGTAGTGTCACTAAAAGACATGGGATGTGTGCTGAAACATGTGTGATTTGCTGAATATGTATTAAGTGATCCACAGCTAAGATTTCTGTCCATCTCGCGGCTGTAGACACGGCAGTAATGAGGAGGTCATCGCTCAGGCATAATTGAGGTCAGTAGATTATTGCTCAAACCAATAATACAGTGTGACAAGGGAAAGAACTAGCAGATTTAGTTCAATTTCTTGTCAGCAAAGATATTGCTTTTTGTCTATTTAAGGTGGGACAGGAAAATCTTTAAAGAAAAAATGCATGTCTGAATGAGGCTGTAAGAGCCTCCATTTCTTTGTTATACAAACCCCATCATTAATATGCCAATCTCCAAATTTAACTTAGGATATAGAGAACGCTGCAATGTAGTCATAATTAGCTAGAGAACTTTTTTCATCATCATCTAGGTGTTTCAGAAGAAAAACAATACTGCTGCTTAATGGAGATTTAAATAAGTAAGCTCTATGCTTACAGCAGCTGTTTAGCTCTTTTGAAGCTATTATAATACAAGCAAAGAGAAATATTTCCCCTGTCTATGATCTGTTTTCAGTTACTGACCTACTCAAATTTTAGCATGTTTATAAAAATGATGCATCCTTTCAATACTGAAGGGGGAAACTTAGGGGTTGCTTTTAATTTTTCCCCACTTTTTCACTTGGAGTGCAATTCTTTTTGTTCTACAAATTCAGTCCATTATGTAAATAAAACCCTCATAGCAAACACAGCCTGAGAACCACTTTAGATGACAATCTTAAATGACTTAAATGAATGTCAAGAAGTTCTTGAAGGAAATATAGGAAAATTGTGGTCAGAGCTATGTTGTATTGAGCATCAGTCTGAAAGCTGAAGATCAAGATCATGAGGTCTTCCTTAAAGATACTCTAAGACTATTCAGCTCTAGTCCAGATGCAATCTTAATTAGTTACATTTTCTAGCAGCTTGGCAGGAAATCCTCACACTCTAGACGTCCATTTCTGTTTGAAAGAAATACCCAGCTGATCTGGAATGTTAAGCCTCTTGTGTTGGGTAAAGCAAGTTGGTCTGACCTATGTGAAATGAGTTGCATTTGAACTGAAAAAATTACCTCATCTGTGAAAAGGGAGCTAATCACTGCAAAATCTGTTCTTTGGGGGTTACAATAATACTCCAAACAAACCCTTAGTTATGCTAGTATTCTGAGATGTCTGAGCACCTCCCACTTTGTATCACCTGGATACGCATTCTTGTCATATGCAGAGCCCAGGAAAAGATGAAACCTTGGAAGCCTCTCTGTCCCCCTCATTGCCTTGTGTCTGATATGTGAGCCTTGTTGCAGAGCTCTGTCTGGGGGGAGTAGGAATGGGCTGGCCAGCGCACTGTGAGAGCTGTCAGCAACAAAACTACCAGGCAGCAAAGCTCTTTGGAACCCCACATATGACTATGAAACAGGAATGTTGACTTGTAAGTGTGATGAGGAAGCTGCTGGACTGAAAATATCAGCTCTTTAGGTAAGTGATCATTTCTGTATAAATATTCTGTTGACTGAATGACTCAATGGCCTTTTTCCTTCTGCTCTTTCACCATTTCATTGGCTATCACTCTAGGTTTAAGCTCATCAGTTCTCCCCACTGCACCCATTTTTCCTAAAATCTTGTGTTTCAGAATTTCATCACCACTAAGGTCTGGGTACCCGTTTCAGCCTGGCAACATTTCACTTTGAACTGTTACAAATGTAAACACATTATTCAGGAATGTGACTATGTGACTGCATTACAGGTCACAGTGAATCCCACTAAGCAGGGGTTAACTAATAAATCATGAAGTTCCTTATGCATTGAATTCACCTCAAAGGGAAAAGATTACTTGTGGCTCAAATTTAACAGGCAAAGAAAACAACAAACAAAGTATGCAATACAAAAACTGCCAAAACTTTGATTTTTTTTAGCAATCAATTTTAAAAGGATTTAGCTATACTGCTGCAAGCTGTGTACTTGCTATTAGATCAAACTGGCTATAACTTGTCAGTATAAGATAACTTAGGAGGAAACTTTCAGAAAGACCTTTAAGAATTTGTTATTCACAGAATCACAGAACGGCTCAGGTTGGAAGGGACCACAGAGGGGTCATCTGGTCCAACCTCCCTGCTCAGGCATGGTGCACATGGCACAGGATTTTGTCCAGGTGGTTCTTGAATATCTCCATTGAGGGACACTCCACAGTCACCTGCACAGGAAAGCTGTTGTTCCTCATCTTCAGGTGGAATTTCCTGTGTTCCGGTTTCTGCCCATTGCCTCTTGTCCTATTGCTCAGCGCCACTGAGAAAATCTGGCTCCATCCTCCTGACACCTTCTGGATGCAATCCTTTGTAGTGCTTGTATACACCCTGAACGATGGTATCACTAACGAAAGCAATACAAAACCGGACACTGTCAGTGAACAAAAGATAGAATAATACTGTCAACCAGTAACTAACGTTTTTTCATCTAAGACAGTTGAACTAGGGTCTAGATCATTTTTCTTCATAGGATCTCCACTTACTCTAACAATAGCTGAGATGCCATGGCTACACCAAATGGAAAGAAAGCCATGCAAAATGGACAGAATGGATCTGAAGAACTGGAGAACCAGTGCCAAGGATCTGATGTCCACACTATAGACATCAGATTTTCATTTGTGTCACTTCTAGTCTAGTCCCGTAAACTGAACATATTTTTATCTGGAATATCTCTAGGAGAGTCCCTGGAGTTTCCATTTTTTGCTCCCAGATCTTGGAAGACAAAGCTGTATCGTACCCTGGGTTCAACTCACTTCCCTTAAAATAAGCAATATGGCACCACTCTGGATGTTTTTGGAGGTCTACCTGCCCTCCAGCTGCCTTTGGAAATCATCCCAGGTCTCCTGTCTGCTTCCTATGTCAGGACCCTTGAGGTTCTTTCCTGTACTCTCAGGTGTCTCAAAATTGTACTGGACACTTTCATGGGAATAACTGAATAAAGAATGGTTCTCTGTAAGTAAAATGGGCAAATAAGGTGGAGAATAATTGTGTTGAGCTCACTCCTTTAACAATTTGATGCTTTCTAATATTTTATTGGCCTGGCTGTGTAGTGGTGAAGGGTTCCTTTAGGGCATTTCTACCTCTGACTACAATAATCCAAATTTTTTTTTACTAACTCTAAGGAAAAGACTGCATAGGCTACTAAGAAAATACTGTAGGGTGATTCAGAAAATAGAGATGTTTATTGAGGAATTTTAATTGCCTAAAGTGTCCATACTCTAAATATAATGTGTTTTCCTTTTGGATGCAAATATTTGGATATTAGTGAAAGTCTGGCAAAAGCTGCAGCATGGAGCTACCTGAATGGAGTGGTACTAAACTGAATAGAGAGGGGATAAAAATTTTTATATTAATAGGGAAAAAGTTCGTCTTTCATTAGAGGAAAAGCTAAGACTAAATGCAAAATCTGTCCCGCTCCAATTAAGCTGGCTGTAAATATTTAGTAGTATGGCCATTGTGACTTCAGTACTAAACACATCCCGGCAAAGAGATATTTAAATGAGTTAATTTTTTGTTTAATTATTGCCACA
Organism: Callaeas wilsoni; assembly: GCA_013398955.1. Classification (NCBI taxonomy): domain Eukaryota; kingdom Metazoa; phylum Chordata; class Aves; order Passeriformes; family Callaeidae; genus Callaeas; species Callaeas wilsoni. The sequence continues at coordinate 427,039 of VWPU01017674.1, read as the reverse complement.
ATAAGCTTCTCAATTTAATATATTGCTGAATATAAACAATGTTAAAAAAATTAGAACCTGTTTTTCATACTCAAGAGTGGAAAGTATATTGTATCTCAGGAGTCACAAACCAATTAAACAAAGGGAGAAGAAAACAAATAAGGATTCCATGTAACAAAGGACAGAAATATAATCTCAATCAAGAGAAAGTAATGAGTAGAATCATGATTTACGTGTACCCATCTCTACCAAGTGAAAGAAAGTTGCCTACTGAGAATATAAATAAGACAAATCAAATACCTCAGGATGTATCTGAAGAAATTTTATTCTTATCAGATAATGAACTTGGGTTTTGTGATGAGAATGCTAATGAATTCATTTGTAATGTAGATAGCAACAATAAAGATAAAGTGACTCTGTTGGAAAGATGGATCCAATTCTTTGTTAAAGTTAATCAGAAATTAAGGTGACAGAAAAAACCATAGTGTAAGTCTGATATCTTACTTAGAATAGAAGCCTATAACTTTGAAAGCAAACTTTGATAATATCAATATTGAGATGCTAAGAGACAAATATAAAGAGTTAGTCTTTTGAATTTCAACTTATTTCTTCAAATCAAAGGTAATAAAATACATCTAGAATATCATCTTGCAAAGTTTTGCAAGAGTGATTTTTGCAGAAATATATTTTCAGCCTCAGAGTTTGTTTGTACAAGACAAATTTATATAGCTACCTCTTCTGTCTAAAACCTCTCCTTGTTCCTCTGAAACCTGTCGTGGATAATTAGTCATCAGATAAAATTTAGTGAGACTGAAAAGCACATCTTGGCCTTCTGCTCTGAAACTCTCAGCTCCCTTCTGTATCACTGTGGACAGCATCATCAAATCTGGAGTCCTATTTGACTTTCATCATTCTAACTTGTCACATTGATTCTCTCCTCATTTAATACATCAATGACATAGCCCTTTCTCTCTATATAATTATAAATTTCACCAAGCTCATATCATTTTACTTTTCAATACAGAAACATCTTCCATTGTGGTCCACATAAATTGTCCTTCTAACAGCCATTCAGAATACTGCTATACAGTAAATTTTATAGGTCAAAATGATGTTATTTCTCCTCTGTCTGTGTTTCTAATGAGTGATCTTCTCCATCAAATAAACAACTGTTAAGGGTCAAAACGCCACACAGGTGCTCTCTTACCCTCCTCAACAGGACAGGGTGAGAAAATGTGATGAGAAAGCTTGTTGGTCAACATAAAGACAGAGAGGTCACTTACCTGTTACCATCATGGGCAAAAAATACTCCACTTGGGGAATATTAATTTATTTTTTGTAAGCTAAAATAGATTTGAGTGGTAAGAAACAGACACAAACATTAAAACAGTACCTTTCCCCATCCCTCCTTACCAGGCTTACTTCTACTCCTTCACTCCCAACTCTTCTACATTCCACCTCCTCTACATTCCACCTCCTCCCACCCTGTGCGGCACATAGGTAATGAGCAATGGGGGAGTTATGGTAGGTCATAAAAGTTCCTCTCCTCATTTTTCCCTCAGTAGTATTGCATTCATAAAATCAACTTCCATTTCTAACTGGATTCATTTTTCATGCATTTTAACCTCTTTTGGGGAGATAATATGTTAAGAGGGACCACAGATTTTTATTTCAGTAAAATGGCAGCTGCCTGGCATCAAGGAGTAGTTTTTCTTTCAGTGTAGGATAGAGGACAAAAAAAGTAAAACCAATAGGATCAATTTTAGGACAACAACAGCAACAAAAATAATTCATAAAAGGTCTTGTAATTAGTGCACAGGGGTGTAAAAAAAATTAAATTTATATCATGTAACCTCTATAATATTCAGTGATATTTACAAATTATACATGTCCTGTTAAATGACAATTAATTGTTCAATCTATGAAAAAATCTATAAGAGAATACAGAAAATATCACTTGATATTGACTATGTTAAAAAAAACTAATAGAGAATCCTAATACTTGATATTGATATGTGCCTAAATTGCTCTATTTTGTCACAGCAGTGTTCCTTATTAGTATTGGAAGGAAGGAATATCTACTCATTTCCTTTTTTTATGGGGCAATTTTTTTAGTTTATTGTATTTACACTCTTTAGAGTCAACTAAGATAAAATGAGCGTCTTCAAAAATGCTTATTAAACAAGGACAAGGAGTTATTCCTGGGTCATGAGTGTATTCAGCAAAAATGCATTGTTGTGTAACAAGCCAAGGGAAAGGGAAAGGGAAAGGGAAAGGGAAAGGGAAAGGGAAAGGGAAAAGAAGGAAAACTCCAAGTCACTGGCCAATAAAATAGCTGGTGTGGATTGCCCCAGCTCATTCTCATCTGTGCATACTCTCCATTGCAGAAGATGTTCCTCGGAATAGTTTTTACATAGTACCAATATGATTTCATCAGGACCATTGCATTGCAGTATGCGACTGTGCTTTTATCAGGCACAGATGCTGCACTCATCGATCGGCTGTTTAGCTTTCTGCATGTGCATTATCAGCAAATGCTTACTGGCCGCCTATACCACTATTTTCTACTAGAGTTATCTATTAAGATTTATGTGCTCCCTAGCATAAGGTTGTCGACTGAAAGCTCTGAAGCAATGGCAAAGGAAATGGAAATAGAAAAGGAAAGTCACATTTCAGTGGCAATCATTTCCTACGCATGCCAACTTTAGAGATGAGAGAATATTTCCTGAATCTTCCAGCATGAGGCTGTGAGGCTAACAGCACTTTGGGATAAAAAAGTAAAAGGTACTGCCACAGCAGTCTGGGGTTGTGTGTGTGTCAGGTTGAATACAAAATGAAAGGCAGAGTGTAGCGCTGGAAGTGAAAGACAGCAGACTTAAAAATGTAAGCTTTCTACAGAGCAAAGCACTGTGCAACACCAACACTGGTGTGTGCTGGATACCAAGTCCCCTCAGTTTCCCTCAAAGCTCACTGATCTAGTCTTGAACAAAACAAGACAGAGTCTGGCAGCCAACCCATCCACCAGACCCCACAGAGGGGATCTCATTCATCATCTTTTATTTCCTGAGTAGGTGCCTGCTGTGAAATTGTACACACTTTCACAACAAACCACAGCCCACAGCCAGAGCTTTCACCGGCACTAAGTCAGTAACTCTGATGTGCCAGGTCATTTGCAGCAGGAACAGGTAACTTCAAATGGTTCAGGGATTAATTTGCAGATACAGAAGACAAACGGGGCTCATGTTGCTGGCTGTCTAGACAGGCATTAATTTTCTTCCTTATAGTATTGCAGACGCGTGCCTTGATACACCTCTGAATGGGATTCTCTAGGTACATAATTTTTAGGCCTATAAAATTAATTCAAGTAAGCACATATCTAAAGTAAGTGAGCTCAAAATTAACCCTAAAATGAATATAGCCTGAAAATTAAACTTGGTTTGGTTAGAGTAGCTTTAATGCACCTTGATACTTCAGCTGGTGACCTATCACTGTGATTTTTTTTTTTTTTTGTCATATTTGTTTAGCTATTTTAGTTGTATATGTCTGAGTCTCTCTCATTCATTCATAGTGAATACTGGAAGGAGTTGTCTGCCTTTTGAAGGTACCTACAGCAAACAAGTGGACAATGAGGCATTAAAACATGAGTAAAAAACCAAAATGTCTTTGTAAGCTTTGTTGTTAGAAGTAGATAAATTATACTATTTTCAGTCCTTTCCTATACGCACCACAAGATAGATAAGAATTCTTGAACATGTTTAAACTAAAATGAAGTAAAATAACTGAGTTTTAATATAAATCCATTTTAATATAATTTTTTTTTCATATTAGGTAAGGCTTTAAGTAATAATATTTAATCTTAACATGATATTAATACAATTTTAAAAATAATAATAACATGAAGTCTTAAGATTTATTAAGTAGGTACAAGGCATTTAAAAAATAATGTAATATAATTTTTAAGTTTTCATGAGCATATGTAAGGCTTTCATAAATCCAGGTCTGTACATGCTTTAGTATTTTTTGATTGCTCAGAAATGTCAAATAAAACCAAAGAGTCAAAAGAAATAGGTGATTCTCTGCAGTTCAACAAATGGGAGTCCACAAAATGGGAAATCTAGTCCCCTACTTTCAGTGCATCAGGGGCTACTTCATGCATACATGCCTTGTTTTCCTATCACTGCAGTGAAATCTGCTGCCTTGTAAAGATCATTCCTACCTACTGGCAGAGGCAAAACGTGAGAAGAGCTGGATGCAATTGTACAGCATCTGACTATGGCTGCCAAAGGCCCTTCACCCACCAGCTTGGGGGCAGCTGCTTTCAGCAGAAGCACAGAGTTCCCACACTGTTTCTTGTCTGAGAGCTGGGAGAAAAAAAAAATTCTTTGGCTAGAGGAGTGACAGTTTTACAAGGTTGAAATAAACAATTTTAGACATAATGATGATTATCTATTGAGCCAGACAATGTGCATTGATCAATACAGTAATTGGACTACAGCCCAAATATCAAAATTGTAGTCATGCTTTTGCAAAAGAAGGCAACAGTTTAGACCATCTCATATAAGAATGCCATGCTTTATGTCTCCACCCCTTTTTTCTTTTCAGTGATATTCTACTGGAACATGTTCCTTTCTTAGCACAGCCTGGCCTATTATCAACAAACAGTGTGTAATACACATGTTCATTGTTTGGTACTGATTGAGGTTAATTAGTGGTTCTTCTTACAAAGATGTCTGGAATTATAACAAAAAGTTCAAAACCTATAATTAACAGTGGCAAGTAACCTATAATTTTTTTTTCCAACTCCCCTACTAATTCTGATTATTATCCACTGCACATTTGATTTCTTGCCATTTTCTTTGACCTCTTCACAGCAGAAATGAAAATTTCATTGTTTAGGTAAGAGAAGTGCCGTGTGATTTCTTTACCAGCAGGGACACAGCATGTTAACCTCTCACAGTCGGTCTGTGGGTACTGCCCCACCAAGACATAGACTATTAATCGTAATTCCTTATCAATTGCATTGCATAAAATGTGTTTGAATTTAGTGGCCCTGACATTCATAACTATCAAATGAAAAAGATATTTAAATCACAAAGCTAGGACTGTAGAATTCAGTTTAAGACTAGTATGCACAACTTATCTCACAATTTCCATATGAACAATTCTGAAAGAAAAATGATGAGGGAGAAAATTATTTATGTTGCATTTGCTGCAATATTCTCCATGGACAGCATCCCGAGGAACTATTCACCTGTGAACATATGCAGGTATAAATTTTCCTGAGATTTGAACTAGAGATCTCTAAGGTAAATCTGAACTGTGACTGGCTTTGGAAGCTTGGGATTGGCAACCAGGCTGGTGTGCTAGATTCAGTGTTTCATTTCAGGGCCCTTTTGAACTCCTTCTGTTAATGCTTGAAATCTGCAAAATATTCAGAGAACATTGAGATATTAAAGTTACATCTTCTTAAAACCTAAGTAAAAGGGATCAATGGATTCTTTCAAGCTCATGCTGTCAGGTAGTCTGCATGTCACTCTCCAAAATGCATTACACTTTAAAAAATGGGAGGTTACACTACTTCTCACCTCTTAAGGGAGATGAAACAGTACATGACACTGACATTCATCCCCTAAAGCCCATTCAGTCTTTTTCAATCTTTTCAATGGGGGTCAGGGGGTCAGAATTCCTTCCTGTCAATCACAAAATAGTATCAGTTGTGCTGTACCAGAAAGTGCTCACAGCAGGTTAGTTTGAGAGTTCACAGAAGATGTCTCAAAATTCTGCCCATGGTCCCGAGCTTGCAAGAAACATATACAAATACACATAAGCTGAATTGTACCAGCATAGTTCCTCCTTTCTTAGCTAAAGTCTGTAGTCTGCATCACTAGTTATTGATCGGGGGAATTATCATACGTAGAGCGGACACACAACACAATGGATCCTCAGACCCTTCTCACAGTGAAAGAGAAATGGCTTAGATCCAGTTGCTGTATTCCTTCCCAACTGAAGTTGCTGTGTGGATGAAAGGAACCCCTTGCCTGGTATGGCAGTCCAGTGGGTATCCCTTGGGAATCTCTGCACTTCCTCACCTTCCTGTGTGACATTCAGCCATCCAGCTTGACCTCATGGTGAGCTGGACTCCTGAGCCAGCATACAACCCAGGCCCTTGGTTGGCTGGTTAAAATGTGTACCATGTGCAGAACCACTGGTGCAGTTCCGTGAGTATTCTGTGATTAGTTGACAGGTTGTCACAAGCGAAGACACTCAGGAGCCAGGAGTTTATTTCAGGCTGCCCATACATGAGGGAAGTTATTGACAGTATGTTCCTCAGGCATTACTGTCAGGGGCCCTTCATCTTCAAATAGCAATGAAATTTGAGTCATTCTGATTCAGAAATAGGAAATCAGAGTCATTTGCGTAAGAAAAATGTCTTTGCGTTCTTGAGACAACGGACATTATAAACAGAACTTTAAAAATTGCAGGTGTAAATTTCTTTTTTTTTAATAAACATGAATATATTCATATCCAAATGATTAACTGCCTATACATGTCCTAAATTAAGAACATAAACACTGTTTTGTCAGCCATATGGTAGTTCTTAACACATAATCCTTCCTGTCTCTAAGACAACTTTGTGTACGTTTATTGGAAGCCAAATAAAGCGCTCAGGTTTTGCCAATTATTGTAGGGAGAACAACTAAAGCTAGAGTTCATTGATGATAAGTGCATCCTTTATGTTAGTTGCAGACAATTTTGAATCTGCTGACATGCCTGTCCTTTCTAGTGATTCTTAAATAAGATATGTTATCCATCAATAATTCCATTGATGTCAACAAAGAGGTACTGGAAGATACATCTATGAACAAATGGCTTTTTGATGGGCATAATACAAGCAGTTCTGTTTAAAACAATACAATTTTGAAAAAGAAAGCCAAAACACTATGTGAATTTTTCAAATTATGCTTTCTATTCCTTCTACTGCTTTTCAAGTTCTTCACAGTCTTTATCATAACTAACTCAAACACTTGTACATGTCATGAGGATTGTCATCCTTCTGTCAATACTTACCAGTTAAAAGAAGATTATTTTTGCTTTATATTTTGTCTCTTCCTTGTTTTTATGTATGTACTTTGGTTTTATTCTCCACTTCCTAAATTTATTTAATAAACTCACCAGAGGTATTGCTAGGACTTTGTGAATGTTCAATTAAATTATATCATCTTTTTTCTTGACAGTTGTTTTTGACGCAATCATAATTTTTTAAAAGATTTGGCAAGAATTTGCTTAGAAAAATTGTATTTTATCTTGTTTCAAATTGCCCATCATCATTGTAAGGTCTATAAGTTAAAAAAACCACTCAGGATTGAAGCTTGGAATGCCAGTTACTGCACTACATTTCATCTCATGTAAATACCTCCCTCCACACGCATACATATTCTGCCAAACTTGCATAAAACCTAAATCTTCCAATCTCTATTTTAGGACATGAGGGTAATTTAGATGTAAAAGGTAAATTCAGTCTGTGAAACACTACTCTCTCCACTGTACTGCTGCCTCCATGACTCACCCTTCCATTTCCCTCCTTATCCAGAAGATATTTAGATATTTTGTGCGAAGTGAAACAACTTCAAGAGGGCACTGGAAACTGGCTGCCTTGGTAGGCAGCAAGAGCTGGAGCTGGAGGACTTAGACGACCTTTAGCTCCTCAGCCAGGGCATGGATCTGGTGCTGGCAAATGCCCAGGTGATCAGTGAAGGTTATCTCTAGGCTGAGTAATGACTAGGCTTTCAGGAAAACTAGACCAAGGCACAAGGAGGGTGTAGATCCTGACAGGGGAAGGGCATAACCACTGTCAAGAATATGACCAATATTTCTTTGGTCCTGGTAAGCATGAAGGAATTTTATTGGCAAAAAGTGTGACATAGGTATGAATTTTGGTCACCTGCAGTGTTAGATGGCATCTAAAAAAGGAGGGTTGAACAGAGTTTTGAACAGAAAGAAACTAAAATAAGAGATAAGTGGGATTTAACTTTTTAAAATACAAATGGGGGTCTGGCCTCAAGTCTCTCTTCTGTACACATTAGATCAGTAAAACTCCCATACTTCCAGCTTCAACATATTTAAAGGATTTTTTGGTATTTAACTTGCCCTAGTTTCCACCTTATGTCTTATTTGACATTATGGAAATGACAATTTTTGACATTGCTGTCCTGTAAGACTTTCCAAATTTCTGAGAAAGCTATATACAAAATTATAAATAAAGTTATACAAATTTGAGTGTAATATATACAATCTGAAACTCATATGCATAAATTAAAGTATGATTTAAAGGTTTTGGTAGCCAGACTTTATAAATTTAAAGGGTGTTACGAAAATTTTTAAAACTAGAATATTCAATATTGTACTAACCAATACCGTGAACAAATACCATGAACTCTATGAAATGCTGTGAGAGATATTTGCATGTCCCTGGATAATGCCAGCTATTCAGTAATATACCACTAACAGTTAACAGTCATTGGTGATAGTGTGGTGGATTTATAATACCTGAGGAGCTAAAATGAGATATTAATGAAGTAGATTATAATTGATACACTAAACGCAATCATTGAACAAAGCAGAAATTAGCTTGACAACATGGAGAAACTAATCCGTCTGTTTTCTTTGCGAGTTCCAGCAGTTTGTTTCTTGATAGCAAGCATGCACATTGGAAACATAATAGAACAATTTCTATTTCAAATGGTCCTCAAACACCATCTATCACCTGGTCTTTCAGAGAAAAGGCAGTAATTTAGAGAACATGGAAAAGATTTTCTTCTACTCTCCTTTGAGACTTTGTTTTGAATCGTAATCATACACTGCAGAATCTGACATGCCTTGTCTACATTAGTGTTCTAGCCCATCACAATGTATGAATATAATTAGATACACAAATAATGTATTCACACATGAATTCTAGACCCAATTTGTATGTGCAATTCAAAAACATTAGCTACAAACTTGTTAAATAACTGTCTAGAATTTTGGAGAAGTCTGAATAAACTGGGTAGGCTACATAATTTATTTTGAATAAATTATTTTGTGTAATTTATCCCTGTAGTTTGTCAGTAGCTGAACACCAGGAAATTTCCTTAAGAACTACTCTCAGTATTGCTAAGCGGTGTCTAGAACTGAGGCTCAAGAAAATTCTGTAAATTACATTGACTTTCAGGCAATCTGAACTTGTCTTCCAATTCCTTGCTTAAAAAAATTTCTTACAGAAATAAATATACTCGTGAAATATATATAATCATGAAAAGCTTATATTCAATGTCTTTGGAGATTTAGACTCTCTCTTATGTGTCTGTTGAACATTCCTCTGTTCTCTCCCTCTGCTACAAAAACCAAATCCCTGTCTTTCAGAAAATGTTTGCCATTCTTAAGTTGAACATCTCTTAAATTAGGGTGGAAACAAAAATATAGAAACAATCTTCTCAATATGATTACCTGCCTTAATAAAGTTTTTGGAACAAGTATTTGGGTTTAGTTTTACACTGGAAGAACCCATTATGTGTGCTCTGATACTGGTCTGTGATAAGAAGAAAAAAATATATAATAAATGTAATGGGGGTTTTTTTGAAAGTGCATTCCTTTTCCGAACCACTATTTGATGTAAAAGTAACCCAAGATGCACACTGGTAAAATAGGTACTTTTTCAGTTCTTCAAATACTGGGCAATAAATCTGTCTGCTAAAATATACACAAATATGAAAAAATAGATCAAAGCACTCTTTCAGACTGTTAGGAAAAATTCTAAACTACATTTTGAAAGAAGTACATCTTCACAGAGATGTTTACATGCTCTAGTTTGTTCCCACATAAGCAGATGGAGTTTGAAAAAATAAATTTTACTTGCTCTAATGCCAGATATATATAGATATATATATAGATAGATATATACACCTGTTGCTAAGTGGAAGTGGGAGGGAATTCCTCTAGGATTACTCTACAAATAAGTGCTCAACTAAAAGGATCCTTGAAAGTGTAGACATATAAATAAAAATTAGTCACTACCAGTTGTACATGAGGAAAATGAATTCAAATATATAGGATATTTTCAATCAGCAACATTATGTAAAACCAAGAAGTTTTTTTAACAAATCTTTGTGGAATAATCAAGCCACAATATTATGCTAGTCATTAAAAAAACAGACAAATTCACCAAATTCTAGAGGAAAACGACATGAATTAGAAAAGGTTCTTGTTATGACACCAGAAGAGAGATTTAGTAGTAACCAGCTCTGCCCACAAAATGGTGTTTGTAGTGGATTCTCAGCCTCATCTGTTTCACTCAATGCATTCATTCCTTTTGGACTGTGCTTTATCCTAATGCAAACACACCTTTTCTCTTCCTTCTCCCTTCCTCTCCCTTCTGAATTAATAACATGGGAAATGAATCTGGGAAACAGGTTTCTGCCTATGGAGGTAACAGCAGCTTTGAGAAAGCTAGATATGTATTCAAGTTTGTTTATTTAAGATACATTTCCTTAGAAAACAATTCAAACTGTTTTATTTTAAGAAGCCTGACTGGACAGGGACAGTTTTGTCTTCCCCACCTTCCCTTGCAAAGCTTTGGTGGGCAGGAGTGCAGCTGCAGTTCGGATGGGTGTTGCATTACCCTGCAGTCCTTCTTCCATCAGGGAGGCAAAAGGAAAGCTGCTGCATTGCTCCTTGCCAGATTTTTCAAAGCCTTCTTACTCCTCCTGCTTCCTGCAGTAATTTTTGTTCACGAGCTAGAAATATCCCAGATCTCAACATAATTGTTGATGCACAGATAAAAAGAGAAATCACACACTCAAATAGAAGAACATAAGCAATACCAAGTGTCTCAGAAGGCATGTGTGGTATCGGACAAAGTCAGTGTAGGGTTACTACACTTACCAAAAACACACTGGAGACTGAGGAGCTCTCTGCCCAATTTAACAGAGAGATTGTTGTTTCCATGTTTGGATGTCTTTACTGTGTGATTGCATACGTACCTTTGATTAGGCAAGAGATTTCTGTTTTGTTTTATTTAGACTGATTGCTACAAGTCATGGTGGCCTTAAACGTCTTGCCATATGCCCTTACTTAACTGAGCACAAATCATATTTGTACAAATTTATTGAGTGAAGCTTGATTTAACTCATCTGTCTTTGCTAAGTTTGAATATGAGGAAATTTTATGTCCTGAAATTATGCAGAGGTAACTTTCATACAAAGTACAATATTTAATCTTTAGATAAATCGCATGAAGAGCAATACCCCTGCTTTGAGGAAAAACAACAAACCCTCCAACTTTGCAATAAAAAGTAAAATTTCAGGACAAAATTTATTTTTCTGTACATGAACTTCAGTGCAATTTTCAGTCTTTCTTAGAACAAATTCACACAGCTGAATCCCTTCTCTCGAGACTCTCCCTGGACCTCAATTCTCTCTGCCCTATTACCATGGCCTCTTGCATTCGACTCCACCTTCTCCATGGGACATTTATACTACAACTCCAATGACATACCCATCTGTACTGCTAGTTCATACCTTGATTTTATTTAGAACTTTTAATTGGGGAAGAAAAAAGGGAATACCTTCATATTGTTTATTAAAAAAAGGAAAAATACCTTAAAGCTACACCACACTTCACACAGTAGTAGCATGTGTCTCCACGCTTTTCATGATTATTAATACTCTATGTCTACTGACCAGATTTTTTAATTGCAAATTCAAGATGAAATTCACATAAAAAAAATGTTCTGTGTTCAATAAAATGGAGCCTAATGTGTCTCTAGCCCGTTTGTGTAACATACTGCACTTTAATAAACATCTCTCGGTACAGAAACAAATTCAGTTTGCATTGTCCAAGCTGTAGCGGATGCAGTAAAACACATTTACAAGGCAAATTTGTTATTTAAACTATGCATCTGTGCCTCAGAGTGTGCATATAGTAAATCATTTCAGTAAAGAGGTGCTGTCGTTGGGCAGCACTCTAGAGTTCTGTTTGCACTGAATACCACATAATAACAATATGCATACTTTTCTTTTACTGTTCTTTTTTCCTCTACTCTGCAATAAAGGTGATTCTTCAGCTCACTATCATCTGCCTCCAGTCTTTGAAAAAAATCTGAAACTTCACACGAGTTAAAAAATGAAAGGTGGATGGAGGTGGAAACATGATTTTGCATTGCTCTCTCTTTTAAAGAATTTTTTATTGATAAAACAGGACTGGATTTTGATGGCATAATTATGTCACTTTGGTTATGTTTTGTTTTTGTCATCAATTTCAAATGGATAATTCTTAATATAAACAAGTGTTATTTTCTTGAATGCTATTATTTATCTCCCTTTTCTTCACTAAACATATTAAAAAGAGAGGCAGATACTGCAGAAGTGTTTGTAAAGGTGCCTTGACGAGCTCATTCAGCACATCAATGCAACAGCTTTAAAAGGGCTCTTGTCATATAACTGCTGTAGCTACAAGACTGTGTGGAGATGATTTTGAAGTGTATGGATTTGAAAAAGAAAGAAAATCATATTCAAGTCTTCCCAAAACATTGAAGTGTGTCTATGACTTTGCAATGCAACAGGGAACAGTAAAAATTCGGAGAAATTATCTTTAAACCAGGTCTTTTGCTATTAACCAGTAATACTCAATATTGTTCCTCTATCCAGATGCTCAGGCAAGATCATTTTGGTTTGAGGTCCAACTAATACGATGGCTATGTCCATTTTGATTAATATCATAAAGCTATCTCAGAATGGCCATGCACCACTACGTATGTACTTTAAATAAAGCACTTCAAAGAAGCAATTAATCTATTTCTTCCTACTGACAAAAATGGAAGTCCAAATAGCTGATTCCAATATAAAATGACTACATTCAGTCAGATGAATGGCATTTCAGCTGTTCAGATGTGGATTCTTGATGCCACATGACATGTGTTGTAGGTCAGGATCCTGGCATCTGACACACCAGCTTCTGTGGCCTGACAACCCTCTTTTCAAAAAATAATAGCTGCCATTCATTCACCTTGTTCAAACGGAAAAAATAAAAGCATGTAGCAAATCCGTGTATATTATTAATCTTTTGCAAGTCCGTGTAAATGCTGTTTATATGTCACAAAAAAAAGGAACACATCTACCACCTTTGGCTCACGGTGCTTCAACTAATTGCTCTGTTAGCAGACTCTACTGACTTCAAAGGCTGATGATTATGCAGCTACTGATGGCGAGTCTCAGCAGAAGGAAGGAGGATCGTGGGAGTACAGGCAATTAGCAAATGTTTTCACAGTCACCAAGGAGGGTGAGAGCAGTATCTGAAGTTTACACTGCATTATATTACATTATATTTATGTTTAAATGAATGCCATCAGTGCTGTTCTTACAGTGCTTTTGTGGATTATTTTTCTGGGGTTATTGGGGTTTTTTGCTGTTTGGTTTTTTTTTTTAGCAGTCAGTAACAGGTTAATTCTCATTGTATTTTTGCAAAATCACAGGCAGATGTGATAAAAGCTGCTTTTCAGCTGCCTGCTAACATTTGATAAATAACTTAAAACTTTACAGCATATTTGCATTTTTTTAACTGATCGGCTGTGATTTGGCAACAGGTGAAGCAGGAAAAAACCAACAGAAAATCTAAGAAATTCATATGCCCGAAATTTAATACGCCTAAAAGCAAAAATTATTCAGAAGAGAAAATCTATAAAAGGCTTTAAATACCTAGGAAAGACCTTAGACCTTGTCTGATTACACTGACTATTTAACTGAGCATAGACAACTCCTGATCTGAAAGGTTATCATAAATTTCAAAATTTGAGAAGAGCCAAAACACAGATTCAAGAAGTTGACAATCAGATTCCTTTTACAAAGATGGGATTCAAACACTACGTTTTGACATAGCACCCGAGCACGTGGTCCTAGCACCTTGTAAACATAAGACTACACCAAAAAATTGCTTCAGCTTTTCTCCCCTGAGCCTCTCTTGACTGGAAACCCAGAGAAAGTGTGACTGCTATTGCTCACACTATCAAACTGAAACCAAATATTTCATCAAGTCTCCATTTAAATAACTGTTTTCCAACAGATCATATAGTTCATATAGTAACCTGTATTCCAGCTGTATGATATGCATGTTTTATTTTGCACTTCAGGAAACTACAGCTGTCTTTGCCCTTAATCAGAGAATCACAGAATCACAGAATCTGCTGAGTTGGAAGGGACTCACAAGGATCATCGAATTTAGCTGCTGGCCCTGCACAGAACCAATCCTCTTCCTCTGAAGGACAACTGCCAAAATTTTGATGTTTGAGTCTCAAGCATTTTCTTAATTCAGACTCCACTGAAGTGGAAACAAACTGTGAATATCGAATGATAAGAGGTGACAGGAATAAAGCAAAAATCAGGATACAAATAGAGCTTTTATTGGTTTTTCTTAATAGAAAAACAAGAGCTATAATCACAATGCTATCATGTATTCTGTTTTCCTCTCTCATCTGACTGAAATAACTTTTAGGTTCCTGGAAGAAAACCAAATGATAATAGGAACATTTCAGTAAGAGGGATTGTGGAAAAATACTGAAAGAAAAAACTCAGCAAGGAGAAGTGCCATGTTGGCAATAGTTCACCAGAAACAAGCTGTCTGCAAACCTCAGGAGCAGGGACTTTTAGGGAACTTGGTGTACTGCCCTGGGAGAGGCAGGGAACAAAGGATGGAGTGGCACTGAGGAGCTGTGGTCATGTTCTCTTTAAATCAATGTGGGTAGCAGCACCTAAGCCAAGGGAATGACAGAAACAGCAACCAAAAGCAGAGCCATGTTTCATTAACTTGAAAATACATTTGACTTTTCATGCCCCCGAATATATTAATGAAGTAAAAACCTGCACATGCTTTACATGTATGCCTAAAGTCCCTCAAACTCCACCCAATGATGAAATTTTCTCTTCTCTCCACTCTCAAAGAAAACAATATAAATGTAATTCAAGGGGAGAGGGAGGTCAGAGGAGAGTCTTCTTCTGTATCCTGGAGGTCAAGAGGATGTACCCATCTCCTCCTCCACAAGAATGCTTATTGGATAAGCTTTATTCTGCAGTAATATTATTGCTTGTAATTTCTGATCTCGGTGGATTTATCAATGGTGATTTCTGAGCCTAATGCTCTCGCACCAATCAATAAATTGCAGTATTTGTGAATCTGGAATCTTAATGAATGTGCCCAGGCTTTTAGTGTAATTCATGCTATTTGTGCATCTGGGACTGCAAATGTGCCCAGACTTACAGTGTCAGTGCCACCCTATCTGTGCATATTTGATTGGGAGAGTTCTAATGTGACCAGACTTGGAGTGCCAGATTGGTTACTCTGCAATATTATCTGTGAAATTCTCCTGAGCTCCTGGACAGACAGAAAATACACCAAGTAGGAAGGCGAAGACTCAGCTGTCCCTGGGCTTGCTGTGTTTGTAGTTAACCGAGAAAACAACGAGGATTCCCTTTCCTAAATTTTTACAAGACAGCCATGCAGTGGTAACGGTATGGTTCAGCAGCTGAATTCTTCTCCACAGGAGCAATAATGTGATCAGCCCGTTCCTACCCAGATAAAATTGTTTTGCTAGAACAATTGCAGACATGCTCATTTTTCAGAAGATTTTTGTATGTTAGGAAAATTTCCTATTCTACTAATTCTGTTTGTATATAATTGCATTTCCTGTTGAAATACCTTCAATGAAAAAACTATTAAAGGAGAGCTCTATTAAAGGGAGCTTTCCTTTTCTCACCACCAGAGATACCTTCAGGACTTCATCAAAGGCAGAGCAGAACGTGAGACCTTGTAGCCTCAGCAAGCAGAGAAGAGTAGGGAAAAAAATTAGAGAAAAATTGATCATGAATAAAGAGTTTCAGGAAAAATTTGCGTTTTGCAAACAAAAAATTTTGTCACTTTTTGGGGAAAATGGACCTTATTTTCTTAAATATATGCAGTTCAGATGCAGCATCCATGGGAGAAATGTGTGAGACAATGAGAGAATTAAAGTTTTGGGGTTTTTTGTTGTTTTTTTGGTTTTTGTGGGGTTTTTTTTGCTGGTTCTTATAATAAAAACTGTTGAACAGGAAATGCAGAGATGCATAACCTGGTTTTGAGACAGTATTCCTAAAGGACTATAGGGTTTATTTCCAGTGCTGTCAGGTTATAAAGCTGATTTCAAGAAACATGCTTTTTTATTGCCATTTTTGTAACAATAAAAGTCTCAATTGTTAAAGAAAGTGTCTAAATAATGTGGCTCGGTATAAATTTGCTGTACAAAATCAAAGGCAAAACCATCAGTTAATACTGAATATTAAGGGAGCTATGATTCTAATGGGCTCATGTTCTCCAAAAAAAAAAAAATTCAAATTCAGGAAATAATCAATTGTTTCTTTCCAATTAGTCTTGACCTTGTAATCTAATGTTAAAGCATAGCTGTGTAGCAAGGCCCTTTTCACTTTGCTTTTCTTGGAAAGGAAGCATTAAGGCAATAGAGATTTGTACAGAAGTCCTTCCTTTAGGATCATCTTTGGCTTCAGTCACAGAATCAGAGAATTATTGAGTTGGGATTGTATCTCTGGGGATCATCTGATCTCAGCTAACCTGCTCAAGAAGGGTCTCCTAGAGTCAGTTTCCCCAGATCCTGTCCAGACAGCTTTTGAATATCCTCAAGAATGGAGACAAGAACCCTGGGCAACTTGTGTCAGGGCTGTGTCACCCACACGGTGCAAAAATTTTTCCTGATATTCAAAAAGAGCCTCATGTGTTTCATTTTGTGCTTATTATCTTTTTTAAACTTCTTTAAAAACTTAAATACAATACTTTGGGATGGGATCAAAGGAAGAAAAATTCCTCAAAATTACAGTAACTTACAAAGTCTCTGTTCTCAAACAATTATTAATTAATTCATTTTTTATATATACTATTTCGGCCTTTGTTGCCATATTTTTAAGTTTTCATTTCCATATAATCTACTGAAATGAAATTCTGAACCCTGCCAGACTGGATAATCTTTGCAGGAATTTATATTTTATATTCAGACGGCATCAAAAGGCATTGAATTCCAAGCATTTTCCAAGCATGTTTCCCGATGCTTGATGAGACAAACAGGTTTAATATGTCCCTAATGTGACTCCAGTGACATCTGTAGAGTTACAGAAAGGATCAGTTTAATCCACTTAATAATATTGCTTAAATTAAAACAGAAATGAACCAAAAAATATTTACCTTAGCAACTCATAAAAACTCTATGCAAAGTAGACATTTAAAGACAATAATGTCCCTGAAATAAATGCATATCTGATAAATCTGAACTTTTGCTAAAATCTTTATCTAACATTTGCAGCAAGAGTACTAGAGCATTGGAGGAAGACAAACACTGGTAAAACCAGATGTAGATGGCTTTTCTGGGGTTTGAGATGAATTGTAAATCAGATCTGAAGCACTCTCTCTAAGGTGGCTACTCTTGCAGCTGTGCTTGGATTCGACCACTGAAGTAACATTAAAAATTATTTATGTGAGTTCCTCAAGCCCACCATTTTGAGTGTATGTATTTTCAAGAGAATAGGTCTAACATAATATTTTATTCCCATGATTACCTGAGGTAAAAGCTGATGGGAAGCTCTTGATAAATATATATTTTTATAGTAATATCATGCATCCTTTCAGCTGGCTCCAGAAGTTAGGCAATATTGCTTTCATGGATTATAGATGTCAGTAAAAACACCTGAGCTCTCTATTTAAATTAAGTAGATTTTTTCTCCTACAGCTTTCAGTGAAAAATAGCAAGCACTCAATTGAGCAAGGGGGCAGAGCAGAGAAAGGAGTTTGAGAAGTAAAATGGGCAATTAATCTCTTTTTTTAATGCTTCATTGAATTGCACAGCTCCTGTCATGATACCTCATTTGCAAATACTTATCTATGCTGTGGTAAAGGTCCACAAAACAGCAGCAAGTTTTCAAAATTATTTACGTATACATTGACATGTATGTGTAATTAATGTAAATTATCTTTACTTGTTCGGAAAAAAATGCAGAATTTTCTTGAGTTCCAGTGCAGTTGGAATAGTGAAAAATGAGAGATAAAATGTCGTTTTTAGGTCTTCTCCAGAAAAGTACAGTTCTCAGCTCTTAGAAGCAACAACAAAATACAGCACAAAGGTAAAGTGAAAATATTACAAATGTTTAAAAATAGTGTCTTGCTTGTGAATCTTTTATCAAATTAGAAGCTCTGGTCATTCATTGTCCCTAAAACAGTTAGTCTTAAGTATTCAGAACCTTTGTCACAGATTACATACGCACGAGAGGCAGCCAAAATCCTGCCCTCAGATAAATGAGCACATTTTATCTGGCAGGGGCTGGGACTGGAGGCTCCATGCAGTTCCTGTGTTTCTTGCTATTGCTGCAGTGCCGTGAGTGACATGAGTACTGTAACAGGAAAGAGTTTATGTCTTTTTTTCAATTACATTAGAAGCATCTGATCTCATTTTAGGTCCCTCAGTAAACCTGCTGCATTGTAGACACATTTTACCTACAGCAGAACCCTTCCTCCTTTATCTTTTTTTTTTCTGAATAAGATGAAAATAGATACATATCTATTCTCATCATTTCCTCCTTCCCCCCTCGCAAAATAGGATAGAAATATTAATCATATTCTTCAAGCAGGATGAGTGAGCTCTGCCGAGGCAGAGCGCAGAGGCCAGAGCCCGTGGCAGAGGTTGATGGGCGCCGGGCAGGAGCAGAGCTGAGCCTTGCCGAGCGCGGTGCGCAGCGCTCTGCCATTGCCTTGCACCGTGTCCCAGGCAGTCTCTGGCTGCCTAGACCACATCACGCTTGCAATCACACAGAACGTTTTCAACACCTACTCCCCCATCAGAATTGTAAATACCTTCTCTCTTTTTAATTCTCTTTCGGCATTTGGCACAACCAGAAAACAGCAAGCAAGAAAGCACTTATTTTCTCCTGAAGAAGGTAACTTGCTTTTCTTAGAACTTTTTTCAAACTTCCAGATAACAAGTCTTGTTTCTCCCGTGTTTTATATATTACCATATTCAATAAGAAATAATATTTACTTCATTTCTGCTTCTAATCTTCCTTTCTCTGAGTATTTTCCTGTGCTATTTTTGACTAAGGAGACAGAAAGTTTTGCAGACACTTCGGAAGTCAAAAGTAAGAGGAAACAGTTACAGCTGAAAACACACAAGAATTTCATCAAATCCTACACAGAGAATAGATAAAAAGACAGAACTTTCCAAGAAGGAAAGTTAATGACAGATTTTCCACATCTAGAAAGTGCAGTGCTGTTTTCAGGAGCCATGTAAACAAATATTCCAAGATCTCTCCAGAAGAACCTCATGAAGCCTTTTGCTACCCTCATCACCCCATTCTGCTGGCTGTTCTCGTTCCATGAGGTCAGTGGAACACACACCAGGAGACCATCCTGCAGAGGGATGACAGAGGAATGGGAGATACTTTCCTTACAGTCTCTTTGAAGAATAGTTGAAGAATAGTTGAGCAATGAGCAGTCCTTCCTTGTGATGCCTTGTAGAGGCTGACCGGGAACAGAGGCCAGACAGAGTGAAAGGATAAAGGATAGGGATTTATTGAAGGGCATTCACAGGGCACACCTTGGGCAGTGCAGGAGTCTTGCAGAGACTGCACCGAAGATGGACACAGTCACACATTTTTCAGACAGATATAAGTTTTGTCTATTTGCATATCAGAGGTTAATTGTCTAATTACAGCTTCAGGCAGTGCAGTCTCATTCTCCCAGTTTGCTCTCCCCCCCAACTCACTTTTGTTTACATTTGTTGGAGCCTGAGACAGTAAGGTGTCCTTGATTCTCAGGCCTAGAGAGGAATGGTTGTGTCTGACCAAAATGGGAAAAGCAGTTGCTAACACTCTGTATGGAGCTCAGAGATATACACTAAAGAATATACAAACATACAAAATTATAAAAGCTAAAATCCTAAGGAATCACTTGAGGAAGGAATAGACAACTCACCCTTCATAAAAAACTGCTGTGCCACACTGCAGGATTAGGTTAGCCATGAGAGAAGTGATATTACATGCCAGCAAGAGCTGTAAATTTGTTTGTCATCTATAGGAACCAGTCCTATGGAGGCATGGCCTCGTTCCATTACATATATGTGCTTGGATGTTGTAGATAATGCTGGTAAGCACCAGAGTCTGGCCTATTTTGTGTCCCGCTAACGCTTGTGTCTCCAGGGCCCTCATGGTATTAAATGAGTAGGCACTCCCCAGCCAAAATCCTTACATGACCTTTGATTTTGAATTTGAACAAAAAATTCATGAGGCTGGGTTCACAGCTATAAGAGGCTGTAGTTTCCATGTAGATAGATCCTCCCCAAAGAAATCTTTCTTTATGGCATGTAACTGGATTTTATTTTTCTGAGACAACTAAAATCATTAATTTATAAAAAAGCTCTGCAGAACTTTCACTCTTCAAGCAATTACACTGACAGACAGACAAACTACATCAATTCCTCAAGATGATAAGGGTAGGGCCTTTACCTGGATTGAAATGTGATATAAATTTCACGTTTCTTACTGCAATCCTATCAACATACTTTCATAAGAAAGTAGTTAGACTTTACTAAGCAAGTGCGATGAAACAGCTTCTTTGGGTGATGCTGCTCTGTGTGCTTTGAGTAAGAAACATGTCATTGCATTTAATAGCTTTGTCTGCTTGATACATCTGATATACACATAAATCTCAGGTTTTCTGTAGAGAAACACCATTATTTTTTCACTCTGGTTGACATTGAGTCATTTAGAAGTTGGCTACAAAAGAGGCTAAGAACTGTATCTGGTCAGGAAATGAAAAGTTTCAGACTCACAGAAGAAAATTATTTCTTTCCTGTGAAATACACAATACATGTCCTACAGAGGTTTGTGATGTCAATAACATATCTTACTGGCTATACATTAAAACAGGTTTAGTCTGGTTTAAGTTAACTATTTTTATTTAAAAGTGTGTATGCAATCGAAGGGTGCTATAAAGCATTTACCCAAACTGATATCTGCTGTATAATTCACTGTGCAGCTTTAATAGAAAGAGACCTAGACAGTTTGAAACAGGGAAAGACTGGCTCATGGACGTTACAGGTACTAGAGTTCCCAAAGGAAGAACTAAGGTTCAGGGCATCAAGGCATTTGAAAATGAAGTGCCGATGGAAAATGAACAGCATGGCACCAATACTGGTCTGCATAAAGAAGCATCTTTGGTGCAGCTCTACACAGTTTCCCCAGTCTCTCAAAGATGCAGAAAGGAGTTCACCTTGTGCTAACAGAGAGGCTGAAAAGAAGCATTGGGTTGAAGAAATCCACAATAAAAATGTCAATGTCATGGCACAGCAGTTTATTTACATTACTGATATTGCTGCTCTCATCTTTGTGAGAGCTCTGGAAAACAGCTCTGGATGAAGCATAGGTTCACAGTGTCCCATCTGAGGTTGTAATGATTTTTTAATGATAGTTTGAGATTTGGCTGCACAGTCAAAGGTGATACCTACTACCAAAACAAATGAGAACACCGGTGATTCTGCTGCTGGGGTGCCTGCCTTTAGTGGTGATAAATGGTAGAAATAACCTGCACTGTGCTGTCACGACAAGGCACTGTATAATCCCTGAATTATTTTATCCAGGGAGAGACAGCCTGCTGTGTCTCATCCAGCATTGATCTCTGTGATGCTAAAGAGTGAACCTGATGAAAACAAAATGCAATACCTCAAAAAATGCATCTTGGGTAAATAATGAAGATCCAGATTTTGCAACACAAAACTACCTAAAGGTTTGGAAAAAGCAGGCTGTAGGACAGGAATGTTTGGTCATTATAGTCATAGGAAGAGGATGAATTTTGACAGTAGCTAGCAAAGATATTTTCTGTGATGCTTTTTTTTCTTGATTCTATTCATAAGGTCGAAGAGTTAAATCTCACCCTGTTTCTGTGTAGTTTGAACAGTGAAAGGCAAAAAAATGCAGTCTTTTTGTGGCTTCCCTAATACTAACAAAGCAGATTTTGAGGATTCTTGGCAACCTATCCTCAAAACAGTTTTCTGATGTATTTAGACTTCATAGCAAACTCTCTGTAAAGTCTGTTTCAAAATAAACCTGTTCATTCTTATAAAGGGGGAACACGTGCTAAGGTCTTAAGTAAGGAATTTGCTAATTAAAGTACAAAATAGAAACATGTTTCAAGAAACTTAGGAAGAGAGAAAGTTATCTGAACATTGTTTGCCTGTGGAATGTCACACAGTGCAAGAACAAGAAACAAGAAAACAAATCTTCGAAAAGGCAAAAAAATTATGCTTATTCAGCCTTAAAATAGAAAAGACCAGTATATATAGAATTAATGATAGAGGAATAGTCTGCATAAATATTTTCCTTTCTCATATATAAGATATTAAAATATTTTCCCCTTATACTTTTGAAGTGATAAACCTGACTCTAAATATTCTGACACATAAGTTCTCATATCACACTTCTAGGCACTGCAAAATCATTTTCCAGTTGCAAATTCCTTGAATGTCTGTCACCAGAGAGGTTTTTGGGCTTCCAAGAATATACAGAATAGTCTACCACTAAACTGCAGATTGTCCATTGCAAATAGAGTCATAAATTGTCAATTTATAGAAAGATATATTGTCAAGGAAGTTGCCAAGTGTCTTTGGCAAGGAGTGTGGTAGTAAGCAGGAGGGAGCTGAGACTCTGCACTAAAGGTGCAGGGAGTGCCACTCTGAACTCCCATTAGACTGAGAAAAGGTGGGTGTCTTTTCTCTCCCTTGTGTAGACACACCTGGACATCTTACAGGACACTGATTTGGGTGGTGAGGCTTATTTTAAAGTCAGCACTCTAGTGAGAATCTAGGTCACTTGCATTTTGGAAGACCATCACCACTAGGCTATTGGTTATTCTGTGCTTTAAGCTCTGGGATGTTGTCTCTCGTTTTGGCCAGGATATTCCATTATGGAGGTAAAATCCTAGTCATTGGAAGGGGCATATTCTTGCAAACATACCAAATAGCGGCTAAAAACTAGCAACATTTACCCCCAAAAATGCCTTGGTGAAAATATCTGATCACTTCTCATGGAGGATTTTAACCTCATTTTCTGTCAGTGTCTTGGCTGTTCTTTGGAAGAGAGTCACACTATGAACTTGGTCAGAATCTCTGTTTTCCATACTGATGTAAATAAATTATAGCAATGATGACACTATTATCCTGCCCTTAAATCAAACTGTGTTAAGGTCAGTAGAGAAGCAGACTGTTCCTTCCACTCTCTGTGTAATAGGAAAATTTCCCCTGGCTTTCTAAGATGAGGAAATTTGTCATAAACTCAGAGGAAATTGAGGTAACACAACCAGGATTGCTAGTGCTCAGAGAGAAAGAAAAGCTAACCACAGCAAAACATTGGAGGCTCAAAAATAGAAATAACTCACAGAGCTGGAGAAGTGCAAGGGGCCAGTGAAAGTCATCCAAAGGTGAGAAGTAACCACAGCAGATTGAACCAAAGCCGAGCTCTCTGGAGCAGCCAGCACTTCTATCACAAAAAGTAATAATAATAAAAATATGTAATAATAATAAAAAATGCTAACTAGATCAATAGATCCATGAATCAACTCCCCATCTTATTTTCCCACACCAAACCCACTCATCATCACCTCAGTGCCTACTCTGTAGTCATGACACATTACTGAACAGTCACATAATCAAAGGAGTGCTGGCTCAGCCACGGACCTGGTAAAACCTTGCTGGGGACACGTAAATCAAATGTTATATTTCCCAGACTGTGCTTCTGCATCCCAAAGTCATTGAATGCATTATCAAAGAGGCTCAGGCTGCAATTCCATTTCATTTTTTTGTATTGATGGAGTTCCGGCTCAGGCACCTATATTTCATTCGGGTAGGCAGCATAATATTAGAAAATGGAATTTCTTCTTCTATGTCCCCCATTTTTCAGGTAAACCCCTCACCCTTTCCAACAAACAAACAAACAAAGACAAATCAGACAGAGATCCCTGAATAGCCAAAAGTTTTAGCTGCGTCAGTCAGGATCTTACTGATTTCCACATGTATTACAATGAGGTATTTGAGTAGTTGAAATCAATAGAATCCTTTTTGTTACTGTAAATTCATAAATCTCTACTAAACTACCTAAAATGCATGACTGCTGAACAAAATCTCAGCAGCTGTTCCACTTTTGTCTGTTGCTATAGACCCTATTGCTCACAGCATTCATGTTGCATTCCAGAAATAATTTTGCATCAGACTTCCTTTTCACTAAATAAACTCACTGGTTCAGATGGTTAAGTTCACCATCCGTGTTCGGTGTCCTTGGAAGGACCTGCTGTCATAGAAGAAAAATCATTGCCTCCTCTTTCCACAGATCAATAGAAATTCTAAATGAAAAACAATAACTAAGGTTCCTCCACAGGTGCTTGCTGTTTTATTTCATTTAAGGGAGAAAAAAAGAGAAGATTTGAATTTTCTTTCATGTGCTAATTATGAGTTGCTTTTAATTTGTTCATTTCACCATACATATACAGATTGTGCAGACGTGTGTCAAGAACCTAAGTGCAGGTAAACTTGTTTTCTCAATCTCATTTTTCCTATGCAGGATTTTAGGGTTTTTTTGTCCTTCTAATTACCTAGACAGAGAAGTATGAATTTCTGTACATTACTAGAAGCTTTCTTTCCTGTTTGGATATATTAAAATAAAATTTGGAATTGCTTATATTTAAGAAGTTTTACAAATTGAATTTGCTTTTTACTTGGTAGCAAATGCATGCTATCTTCTTCCTATCTTGTAGCTGTTCTGTACAGATCTCATAACTTTCCTCTTTGGAGCAATTTTATAATTTTCTAAAAATAATTTCCCTGCAGTTAACAATATTTCACTGAGATTTCACTTTGACTTTGAAGCAGGTATATTTTAAAATATAAAAAAAAATAAAATGAATAAATGTGCAATTTATGTCGCACCTTCTGTATGATAGAACATCCAGTAAATTTTCTACTGTATAAAAATAAACCCCTAACTATTAAGTCTGGTTTTCATCTTAAGGTAAATCAAAATGCTCCACATTTAGAAGAACTGAAATGATCCTATTTATTTGCTTATAAGCCTTCTCTCCAATTCCTGAATCAACATGACGTGCATGAGGGCTTAACCAGGTGCCAAAAGCAAAGTTTTGTGTGTGTGTGTGTGTGTGTGTGTGTGTGTGTGTGTGTGTGTCTGCTTGTGTGCAGCTGGTGAGTGAAGATTAATAATGATCATGGTGATTACAGTCCTTGGTATTTTGGGGATTCTCACCTCCCTCTCAGATCTAGAATAGATAATAAATGAAGTACACAGCTGCACACTGCAATTTAGATGTCTTCTTTCCTGCAGTTCTGTGATCTGATTATCAGAGGCACTTGTCTCTAACTCCTGCGGAATTCTATGTGAAATTTACATGTTCAGAAAATATTTCACATGTCACATTCCTCTTTTTGTGTTTTTACCACACTGGACACTTATACTATTGTAATTGTATTTGTTTACAATTATGAATTAGTCTAGATTATCACTTGATTAGACAAATTATATAGGGCAGGATCAAATAGATCTGCAAAAATTGTCTGCAATTTTCCAGCTGTCACAGATAGGGCTCTAAGTCCTGTGATGTCTAAAAATGTCAGATGAAAAAAGTGGGCTCAGACTCCTTCAGGTAAATGAGAAAATGAAACCTATCTCCCATGTCCACTAAAGCATTATCCAGTAGATAAAAAATGGATGCAACTTCCTTGTCTACAGCAATTTTGAGTTATTTCCTAAATAGAAAATTCTGTAAAAACTCTATTGAGCTAAATTATTTACCAAGCGTCATGTGAAAATTGTTCCAGGATAACATAAGAGAGGAGAAATAACTTTGGGTTTTTTCCTCAAATTTCCTATTACGGAAAATTTATTCAGTAGATCTGAGTTTCAGAGACCTGACATCTCAATGTTGCCCATACCTTGTATTAGGCAAAATATTGGTCATCTGAGGGCTGACTGCTCTCCACTAAAATGACTCCTGCAGATATGGGTTGAAGTAACTCATTCATCTTCAGTCTCTCTTCTCTGGTAGTTCAAAACATTTTAGTCTTCCTCTATATGAACAAACCATACTCACACATATATAGAAGCAAAAGGCAAAGTAAGGCTTTTGAGTCCTTTTTAACACTTCATTTAGAAACATGATGACTTGTTCTCTTACTTCTGTTACCTGCTTGGGGGGGCTTTTGGGGGGGTTTGGCCGGGGGGTTTGTTGGGTTTTTTGTTTGTTTGTTTTTGGTTGTTGTTGTTTTGTTTTGTTTTGTTTTGTTGGACTTTTTTTGATTTTGGTGGTGGTGGTGGTGGTTTAGTTGTTTTATTGGGACTTTTTTCCCTATAAGGAAATCTGTAACCTGACTTTCCAAGAGACGATCTTTGGAGATACACCACCTGAGTATTTTCTACACAAAATATATTTTGTACATATTTGTGTGTATTTGTTCTGTGGTCCGGGAGCAGTGTACAGCTAGTCCTGCCTTCCAGAAAGCTTTCCCACACTCAGCAGAATCCAGAAGCCCAGGTTTCAGAAGCCACTAGACCCCAAAGTTTGCCTCCCACTACTGGTGCAAAGAGAGGACAGATTCTGCTGCCTTAGCTCCCCTCTACTGGCAGCAGAAAGCTGAGTATTTAGAACCTTAGTAATTAAAATTTAACAGTGAACTTTCTTACCGCTCCATGACAGCAGATCAACATCATCATCTTCTTTAAGAGCTTGGAGTGAGAATGAACCCACTCAGGAGAGGTGTTCATTAACTATCTGCACATCATTATCTTGATTCAGCAAAGTCTGACACTGATTACTGAAAGGGGCATCACTTATGCTTGGAGGTAACTGCTGCGTGCCTGTTGCCACAACGGGTAAGTCTGGTGTTTCATGATTAATTTTGATATGACGAAATATAAACCACTTTGAACACTCTTAAATACTTCAGCTTACATTCTAATAAAATTAAGTAAAATTATTATTTAATACTTTTAAATTTAATTTAAAGAGTATTTAATATTATATATTATATTTAATATTAAGAGTATTGTTTTTCTTGTTTTATCATCCCCCATTTCTTTGGAAAAAAAACCCTAAATTAAGTCTAAAGATTAGTAAATCTCAGTGTTACACAGTCTTAGTGATTCCTATCAAAATTAATGTAACATATCAAAATAAATAGTGTCCTTTTCTACTCAGGGGTGTACTATAGATCTGCTGTACAGGTATCAATTTCCTTCACCTTTTATTTTATTTGTAAGACCCTTTTTAAGACCCTATTTGCCAGTCAGGTTGCAAGCTTTCAAAGGATCAGAGACCCTTAGATTTAGTACTTGATAACCCTTTCCAAGGCTTGTAGAGTTGACACATGTTGTGTCTTCAGCTCTGAAAGGAATGTTCTCACTTTGCTAAAAGACTGTGCTGGCTGCTTGGATCAGCCGAAATAAAGTGTCCTGTAATAGCTTACATGAAATATAATTTGCTCATTCTGTCATAGAGACAGAAGTTCCAGAGAATGAAGGACAAATAATTTTCAGAAGATTAAAAATTAATTAAATTGATGCTTTTATTGGATATGTGAAAATATGCTTTTACTAAAATGGAAAGTAATGAGCAAGCAATATACATATTTTCAAGAAGCAAGTCATAGGAATTAAAGCCTGTTTTTCTATCAAGGTATGCTAAACAAAATGATTAAGAGCCTATAGGCTATGGGAACATAGGTGAAAAGAATTGACAAGATGCCATACACAGAGATAAAAAAACAAGTTTCAAGTTTCCTTTTATCTTTCACCTTGAGTATTTTTAGAAAATATTCTGTTATTCATAAATATCAGTGCTTTCCTTGAAGTGATTAAAACTTTTAAATATAATTTGCAGATTTTCTACTTCCTTATATCTGTAAAAGGGGTAATACCCTTAAACATTTATTTGTGCTTTTAGACATTTACATAATTTAAAATCATGTCCCTTCCACCTAGTGTATCTCATGGAACTATTGAGTATTACAGCTGTACACAAGCATGAAATGATATGACACATTTACTCATCTACTGTAGGAAACACTACTCTGAACAGATAAAACTTAGCATTGCATAATATAGACCCACAATCAAAAGAAAAAAATTCTGCTAAATTATCTGTAGATCCATGGAAAGCAATAAATCCTTCAGAGATGTTTTAGGTACCATAGGACACAGTAAAAGTACTGCACTAAGGATAAGAGTTCCCTTATAAACAGTACTACAGAAATGGCAAATGCAACTAAAAAAGTAATAAATGGGGAATAAAGAAAAAGACGATAGAGTTCAAATCTATTAGTTACAGAGAAAATGCAGCATAGTTGAAGCCAGAGGATCTTATCCCCTCCACAGTGTTTTCAGTGTGATATTTGTTCTGAGTTATAATCAATTATGAAAGGCATAAGCTATGAATAAATTTCCTCTTATAAACATACCAGCCTTATTTATCAGTGCATTGTATCCGTTTTTCTCCGTTATAATTCCACTCCTTTCAGCGGAGTCACAGTGATGTACGAGGGTGGGTCACAGCAGGATAACAGTAAGCATGGCCTTTCTCCTAAATTAGAACATGGTGAATTATTTCTCCTTTCCCAAAACAATCTAAATTTTGGGTGTCCATTTATTATTTTTTCCTATTTGATCAGCTACTTGCATAGATAGAAATATGTGGGTGGGGAGAAGGTGGATCTGAGTGGGACAAGCATTATTATTCTTTTATTTCCATTGATTCCAATCTACATTTTCATAATCACAGAAGAGTTGAGGTTGGAAGTAACCTCTGGTTGTCACCTGGTCCAACTTCCCCTGTTCAAGCAGTTTCACCTAGAGCTGGTTGTTCAAGGCCATGTCCAGACCAAATCTGAGTATCTCCAATGATGGAGACGCCACAACCTCCCTGAATAGTCTGTTCTAGGCCACACTGCGAGATATTAACAAATATCACACTGAACATGTGGGCTACATGTGTTAGGTATCTCTGATATTTCTAATTGAGTTTTGTTTGAAGAAAGAAAGAAGTTGAAAAAAAAATTAATTAATATTAAATTCACCATTTACAGCTCATTACACACAAAGTTCCTCAATTTTAATTTTCCAGTGAGAAAGCACAGATAAAACAGAGAGATAAAGGTCTTATTGAATCAACATTTCCATCCTGTCAAAGTGACTGAAATCAGATATTTCATCAGGTTTTTTTCCCAAACTGAAAGAATCCTCATAAGAGTCAGAATAATGAATGAGAAAATGTGAAATAGAGAATAGTCCTCAATTAACTCTTTGCTTTACTTTTAAATTTCAAAAAATACAACTAATCATGTATCATTGATGTGAAAGCAAAAGAAAGTAATTTCTACTGTATAATTGAAAACAAATTGTGATATTTCTAAGAATCATCATTTTTTAATATTGCAAAATAACTTTAATAATCTTTTTTAAAATGTTAAAAATATATAATTTGTTTTTTAATTTAATTCTCATTCATCTCTTTTTCCTTCTTTCTTTTGTTTTTCTCATAAGGAGAGTAGCATCTAAACAGATAAGGTCCTGAAAGTAGCAAATTCTTTTCACTTCTCTTCAACACAGTGTAAAGGTTAGGAAAATACTATAACTATGCACAGAAAAAAAAAAAAAAAAAA